>OZ005742.1:171238347-171253347 GCA_963930735.1 Dioctria linearis | reverse complement strand
TACAGCAAGGTCTGTTACACCCCAACTCATCATTACAAACAGGTTTCAACAAACATTCTAAATCGGCATATATTATAAAACGTGCGCTTTCCTTAAAATTGAAATTTTTATATTTCAACCTGTATTCTGTTGGCAAGAGAATTTTGCATTCATTCATTTTCGCGCAGTCATCAACATGTGCAGCTAGTTTTTCTTCTGAATAGAAGTAGTGAAGGCATCTATCGCGGATATACTGTTTTTTATTTGTTTTAGAGAGTGTATGGGAAACTAGGCGTGACCAATCTTTAATCCAACAATAATGGTATTTAATTTCAAAGTTAGAATCCTCCTCCTCCCCGTTTTCATCATCTTCATAATAATTCTGAATTAGTAATAAATTAATGTGTTTATCTTGCCGGTCTTTTGTAAGACGAACTGGAACTGTGTGAAGTGGTTTTTTTCTTTTTTCCAAAGCAAATATGTTTACGGATATAGCATTCAACTTTTCAAATTTCGTTATTTCATTTAATTCAGGATGGATACCAATTCCATTCAAATTCAAGATCTCGCTGTAATGTGGATAACTTGATACTCTATTTGAATTATGTTTGGTTGGATAAAGTGCTGAAACTATAGCCCATGCAAAGCATGCAGAATCCTTATTAATGATGTTAATACTCGCATGTTTACACTTTATTTCAGGTGGTAAGTCGATATATGATGTGTTGAAAGTCTTTTCTTCCTTCTTTCTTTGTTGCGTCTAATTCCTCCCAGGCTTATCTGTGTGCACGTTGAGTTGCTTGGAGTAGCAGTATATGCTCGGATCCTAGCGAAGATATGGAGTAGCTTGTTGAAGCTCAGCTCCCGTTGTAGATATGGAGTAGCTTGTTGAAGCTCAACTCCTAAATAAAAATAATTTTCGACTGAATACCACTGAATTTACTTTTTTACTGCTATTCTCTTTTACATTTTGCTACTCTATATATATAAATTGCTCTTATTCTATACATGGAAAAATGTTGTACTTACTTCCCAGTACGGAAGATGTGCAATTTACTTCCGACTATATTTTACTTCCGACTTAACACTTTGTGTACATAATGTTCATATTACATTCTTCAATTAAAAAATATGTATGTAACAAGGGTTCGTACTTATTAATATTGACGGCTAAATTAATAATACTTGATAAAGCCCATCCACTATCACGCTCTTGAAATTCTTCTAGTTGAACTAGTATATTCTGTTGAATATTTTCAAAAAACTATTGCTTTAAATCTGTACCACGATCTACTATCACATTCTTTGTGTTAAAATAAATAAATTCAAGTACATCATCATCCTTTCGAGTAATTTTAAACTCTCCACAGAACGTAGTATTAATTTTAAGTGTGTTATACTTCTTTAAAATGTTTTGAATTCGTCGTGAAAATAAATGTTGAGCATCTTCTAAAAATATTTTGGGGTCCTTATGAATTAAATTAACTACTACTGCTGTCCTGATTCGATCCATAAATGCTGATTCCACGAGATTTTCTAGACTCTCCTTGAGAAGTATTACCCCGACCATGATGCAACAGTGAATGTAAATTTACTTTAAAGCCCTTGAGTTCAATAATACACCATTGAAGACACCTTTTAGTTCCCATATTGGAACTCATCCTTAAACTGAACACGATGGCTGAATATATAATCTGCATTTTTAAAGAACATCATTGATTTGGTCGTCCAGAGGGCCATTTAAGTCTCTCAAGGCCATGCTAATTTCATCAACCATATTACTACGTTCTTTGTAGTTGAAGCCATAGTTGTTAAACAAATTAAAATCATGTTTAAATGAAAAATTGCACCAATACCCTTCGGATTTAGGTATTATCACAAACTTTGATAGTTAATTGTTTGTAACAACAGATTGAATGCACAAATAACCTTCTGCTTTTAGATATTACCACAAACTTTGACAATTAGTGCATGAGCATCCAGTTTTATACAAAAAATATAGAAATATAACCACGCCCTCAAATACTGCAAACACCTATACAAAAATATTGAAATATAACCACCCCCTCTAATACTGCAAACACCCTGCACCAATTTCTTAGGTAAAAAAAAAACAGCAGCCGTATTATGAGTCCACTTTTTTTTTATTTTTTTTTTTATAAAATACATATTTAATATATTTGGTTAAAAAAATTCACTGGCTCAATGAATTCACTTAATTCAACAGGATGTGAAATCGTAAGATTAAACGATTTTCCAAATTCACCCTCATTAACTATGTAGAAACTTCGAGATCCTCATCAGATAAATTATTGAAACGATGTGGTAGGTAAATGACATTCGCCTCCAGTTCCAATAAAATCCTTTGACCATATTGATTGGGTTGATGCCTTTAAAACCGTATATGCTTTATTAACCGGCATATCCTTTTCAAAATTTCCTTATAGGTGCTGCAAGCGTTGACATTGTTTAAAACTCTATTTATTCTTTGTTGCTGGTCCAATATTTCTTCCAAATCAGATAAATTTAAAATGAAATAAACCTTGATGTAGTTTCCGAGGAATCTTATCTTATACTGATAAAGTTTAAATTATATCTTTTACCTTATATACCTTATTCCAAGCTAAAAATAAATTATACACGCTGTATTTTGCTGATAAGTTTTAGCGCGAGAAAAAGTCACAATTCAGCTAAAAATAACCGCATTTTTAGAAATATACATCATTCTCACTTAGGTTGCAACTAAAAACTTACCTCTTGTATAAAAGAACTCTGTGTGTGTGTGTGTGTGTGTGTGTGTGTGTGTGTGTGTGTGTGTGTGTGTGTGTGTGTGTGTGTGTGTGTGTGTGTGTGTGTGTGTGTGTGTGTGTGTGTGTGTGTGTGTGTGTGTGTGTGTGTGTGTGTGTGTGTGTGTGTGTGTGTGTGTGTGTGTGTGTGTGTGTGTGTGTGTGTGTGTGTGTGTGTGTGTGTGTGTGTGTGTGTGTGTGTGTGTGTGTGTGTGTGTGTGTGTGTGTGTGTGTGTGTGTGTGTGTGTGTGTGTGTGTGTGTGTGTGTGTGTGTGTGTGTGTGTGTGTGTGTGTGTGTGTGTGTGTGTGTGTGTGTGTGTGTGTGTGTGTGTGTGTGTGTGTGTGTGTGTGTGTGTGTGTGTGTGTGTGTGTGTGTGTGTGTGTGTGTGTGTGTGTGTGTGTGTGTGTGTGTGTGTGTGTGTGTGTGTGTGTGTGTGTGTGTGTGTGTGTGTGTGTGTGTGTGTGTGTGTGTGTGTGTGTGTGTGTGTGTGTGTGTGTGTGTGTGTGTGTGTGTGTGTGTGTGTGTGTGTGTGTGTGTGTGTGTGTGTGTGTGTGTGTTAGATATATATATATATATATATATATATATGTGTGTGTGTGTGTGTGTGCGTGCGTGCGTGCGTGTGTGTGTGTGTGTGTGTGTGTGTGTGTGTGTGTGTGTGTGTGTGTGTGTGTGTGTGTGTGTGTGTGCGCGTGTGCGTGTGTGTGTGTGTGTGTGTGTGTGTGTGTGTGTGTGTATGTGTGTGTGTGTGTGTGTGTGTGTGTGTGTGTGTGTGTGTGTGTGTGTGTGTGTGTGTGTGTGTGTGTGTGTGTGTGTGTGTGTGTGTGTGTGTGTGTGTGTGTGTATGTGTGTGTGTGTGTGTGTGTGTGTGTGTGTGTGTGTGTGTGTGTGTGTGTGTGTGTGTGTGTGTATGTATGTATGTGTGTGTGTGTGTGTGTGTGTGTGTGTGTGTGTGTGTGTGTGTGTGTGTGTGTGTGTGTGTGTGTGTGTGTGTGTGTGTGTGTGTGTGTGTGTGTGCGTGTGTGTGTGTGTGCGTGTGTGTGTGTGTGTGTGTGTGTGTGTGTGTGTGTGTGTGCGTGTGTGTGTGTGTGTGAGATGCCTTTCCACCAACTTAACATTATCCTTTATGACGATTCCAATATGTCCACCTTCTCTCACCTCACTGGTAGGGACCTAAAGCTAATTCATTGCCAACGCGTTCCTGTAGAACGGCTTGTGGCACACTTAGGTTCTTATCAACTAATTTTAAATCACGATATACCAAAGTTAATCAATCTGGTAGCGTTATCTAAAAGTTTCTATGTATATAGCATATTTAGCAAATAATTACGGCAAACCTAATCCTCAGTTTCTACTATGCACGACACCTCCGTCCGATACGAAATTTGAAGGTCTGCTGAATAATTAACCACTGTTGGACCACAAGGTGCCTACGCAACAGAGAACGTATACCAGATTTGAATAACGTAACATGTACCTAAGGTTAATGTGCCTGAAGTTGAGAAGATACGCCACTGTTAAACTACTCTTTTAGCCTCAAATAGCCATTTGCTTACACTTGATTCACTTGATGTCTTCTTCAGCGCCCTAATTCACTTGAAACAAGAACTTAAACGGTCTTATGCAAAAGAATTTCAGACAGACTTTTATTCACCCAGCAACATTCTAATTATACACTAATTTCGCGTTGGATTGTAGAACACACTTATCCAGCTATGAAAGATGAAATGGCGTACTAATATGTATAAAGAAACGTCAGGCCCTTTGAGCCGTATGTTCGTTTCCTTTATACTGCTAATTGCAATGCGGAATCTTACGGGACTTCTCGCGACGGCTTTGTCTGGAGTCCTTCATATAAAAATCGTTGGAATTTCAGCTTCTTCCGGCCTTCTTGTACGCTAGCTTAACCACTTTTGAACAGCGAACCGAAGTCCGAACCGAACTTCTCCATGTGGGTTGGTACGATGGTACTACCCTAAGCTGTTCACCCACTGGCATCTAATGTATATTTCAATTACTGACCTTCTTTACTTGTACTTACACCCGCCACTGGTCCTAATTGTTACAATTCAATTTTCCCTAATGACAATGTTTCCCTTTTCTTTCTTTGACATAAAAATATTTCCTATAAACAGTGATTATCTTATCTATTTCTTAATTCTAACTGTGCCTATGTTCACAATCTTTCGTACTTCTACTACCTTGAGGAATTAAATCTATTCTGCACTTTACCTAGCATACGAATTTGATTGACACTTCAATTTTAAGACACTTCAATTTTAACAAACTCCTACCTTCTGCCAAACACCATTTAAACTAGAATTATTTCAAAATCATATTACAATTTTCTTTTATTATGATACAGTCATGTGTGTGTCTATTAATAACAGTGTGAGAAAGTAAGCTGTGGGCTGAGGTTTTCGCTGCCTCATTCCTGTGAATAAAATACTTATCGCACAATCTATTGACGTTTAGTGTTGTGAGTATGCGAACCATGAAATACTTTTTCTTTAGGAGAGTACACGTATTAAAAAAATATTGCATTGGCATAAATCAATAACCTCTCGTTACTTGTATACTTTAATAGTTCTTTTAATTAAATTGCTGAATGTACCTTTATGATCGCATGCGCTATGTGGACATGGGAACCTTTTGGAGAGTTTACATGATTAGCTACTTAGGTTTTCCTGTTTGTGTGGAACCTGCTTGACAACATTATTTAAATTCTATTATTTAGAATTGTTCTTCTTTTACACTTTTTGTTTTTCTCTTCATTTAATTCAATTCCTTTTCCTTTAGGATGTGCTCCTAATTTATTATGCAACAACGAGATGCGAAAATCGGTTGAGTGTACCACAAATGCTGAATATGTTAACTCAAGGCACCTTTTTCTTAAATTTAAGACGGCAACGGCAAGGAAGTTACCCAACGATTCCTAAATGCATACATTGATCACTTGAAACCTGAATTGAAGATTATACGACAATCGTTGCTTATAATTTAACTAGAGCCCTTGCTCGGAAGCCACAAACCATTCTGAAATTGTTACTTGATACGAGCGTAGATAATACTTATACTGTAACACATAACGCCTCACAGCGGTATACTGAAGTTCGAGCGGGTACGTGTCCTAAGGTATAGGAATAAGAAGAGAGCTTCGCTGAAACACCTAAATGAGCTATTGACAAACAACTCAAGTTACTAAGCATTTTTGCATGGTTTTATGGACTTATGGCGTATTAGGCTCCATGTTACAGCAAGGTCTGTTACACCCCAACTCATCATTACAAACAGGTTTCAACAAACATTCTAAATCGGCATATATTATAAAACGTGCGCTTTCCTTAAAATTGAAATTTTTATATTTCAACCTGTATTCTGTTGGCAAGAGAATTTTGCATTCATTCATTTTCGCGCAGTCATCAACATGTGCAGCTAGTTTTTCTTCTGAATAGAAGTAGTGAAGGCATCTATCGCGGATATACTGTTTTTTATTTGTTTTAGAGAGTGTATAGGAAACTAGGCGTGACCAATCTTTAATCCAACAATAATGGTATTTAATTTCAAAGTTAGAATCCTCCTCCTCCCCGTTTTCATCATCTTCATAATAATTCTGAATTAGTAATAAATTAATGTGTTTATCTTGCCGGTCTTTTGTAAGACGAACTGGAACTGTGTGAAGTGGTTTTTTTCTTTTTTCCAAAGCAAATATGTTTACGGATATAGCATTCAACTTTTCAAATTTCGTTATTTCATTTAATTCAGGAGGGATACCAATTCCATTCAAATTCAAGATCTCGCTGTAATGTGGATAACTTGATACTCTAAAAGTGCTGAAACTATAGCCCATGCAAAGCATGCAGAATCCTTATTATTGATGTTAATACTCGCATGTTTACACTTTATTTCAGGTGGTAAGTCGATATATGATGTGTTGAAAGTCTTTTCTTCCTTCTTTCTTTGTTGCGTCTAATTCCTCCCAGGCTTATCTGTGTGCACGTTGAGTTGCTTGGAGTAGCAGTATATGCTCGGATCCTAGCGAAGATATGGAGTAGCTTGTTGAAGCTCAGCTCCCGTTGTAGATATGGAGTAGCTTGTTGAAGCTCAACTCCTAAATAAAAATAATTTACGACTGAATACCACTGAATTTACTTTTTTACTGCTATTCTCTTTTACATTTTGCTACTCTATATATATAAATTGCTCTTATTCTATACATGGAAAAATGTTGTACTTACTTCCCAGTACGGAAGATGTGCAATTTACTTCCGACTATATTTTACTTCCGACTTAACACTTTGTGTACATAATGTTCATATTACATTCTTCAATTAAAAAATATGTATGTAACAAGGGTTCGTACTTATTAATATTGACGGCTAAATTAATAATACTTGATAAAGCCCATCCACTATCACGCTCTTGAAATTCTTCTAGTTGAACTAGTATATTCTGTTGAATATTTTCAAAAAACTATTGCTTTAAATCTGTACCACGATCTACTATCACATTCTTTGTGTTAAAAAAAATAAATTCAAGTACATCATCATCCTTTCGAGTAATTTTAAACTCTCCACAGAACGTAGTATTAATTTTAAGTGTGTTATACTTCTTTAAAATGTTTTGAATTCGTCGTGAAAATAAATGTTAAGCATCTTCTAAAAATATTTTGGGGTCCTTATGAATTAAATTAACTACTACTGCTGTCCTGATTCGATCCATAAATGCTGATTCCACGAGATTTTCTAGACTCTCCTTGAGAAGTATTACCCCGACCATGATGCAACAGTGAATGTAAATTTACTTTAAAGCCCTTGAGTTCAATAATACACCATTGAAGACACCTTTTAGTTCCCATATTGGAACTCATCCTTAAACTGAACACGATGGCTGAATATATAATCTGCATTTTTAAAGAACATCATTGATTTGGTCGTCCAGAGGGCCACTTAAGTCTCTCAAGGCCATGCTAATTTCATCAACCATATTACTACGTTCTTTGTAGTTGAAGCCATAGTTGTTAAACAAATTAAAATCATGTTTAAATGAAAAATTGCACCAATACCCTTCGGATTTAGGTATTATCACAAACTTTGATAGTTAATTGTTTGTAACAACAGATTGAATGCACAAATAACCTTCTGCTTTTAGATATTACCACAAACTTTGACAATTAGTGCATGAGCATCCAGTTTTATACAAAAAATATTGAAATATAACCACGCCCTCAAATACTGCAAACACCTATACAAAAATATTGAAATATAACCACCCCCTCTAATACTGCAAACACCCTGCACCAATTTCTTAGGTAAAAAAAAAACAGCAGCCGTATTATGAGTCCACTTTTTTTTTATTTTTTTTTTTTATAAAATACATATTTAATATATTTGGTTAAAAAAATTCACTGGCTCAATGAATTCACTTAATTCAACAGGATGTGAAATCGTAAGATTAAACGATTTTCCAAATTCACCCTCATTAACTATGTAGAAACTTCGAGATCCTCATCAGATAAATTATTGAAACGATGTGGTAGGTAAATGACATTCGCCTCCAGTTCCAATAAAATCCTTTGACCATATTGATTGGGTTGATGCCTTTAAAACCGTATATGCTTTATTAACCGGCATATCCTTTTCAAAATTTCCTTATAGGTGCTGCAAGCGTTGACATTGTTTAAAACTCTATTTATTCTTTGTTGCTGGTCCAATATTTCTTCCAAATCAGATAAATTTAAAATGAAATAAACCTTGATGTAGTTTCCGAGGAATCTTATCTTATACTGATAAAGTTTAAATTATATCTTTTACCTTATATACCTTATTCCAAGCTAAAAATAAATTATACACGCTGTATTTTGCTGATAAGTTTTAGCGCGAGAAAAAGTCTCAATTCAGCTAAAAATAACCGCATTTTTAGAAATATACATCATTCTCACTTAGGTTGCAACTAAAAACTTACCTCTTGTATAAAAGAACTCTGTGTGTGTGTGTGTGTGTGTATATATGTATATGTGTGTGTGTGTGTGTGTGTGTGTGTGTGTGTGTGTGTGTGTGTGTGTGTGTGTGTGTGTGTGTGTGTGTGTGTGTGTGTGTGTGTGTGTGTGTGTGTGTGTGTGTGTGTGTGTGTGTGTGTGTGTGTGTGTGTGTGTGTGTGTGTGTGTGTGTGTGTGTGTGTGTGTGTGTGTGTGTGTGTGTGTGTGTGTGTGTGTGTGTGTGTGTGTGTGTGTGTGTGTGTGTGTGTGTGTGTGTGTGTGTGTGTGTGTGTGTGTGTGTGTGTGTGTGTGTGTGTGTGTGTGTGTGTGTGTGTGTGTGTGTGTGTGTGTGTGTGTGTGTGTGTGTGTGTGTGTGTGTGTGTGTGTGTGTGTGTGTGTGTGTGTGTGTGTGTGTGTGTGTGTGTGTGTGTGTGTGTGTGTGTGTGTGTGTGTGTGTGTGTGTGTGTGTGTGTGTGTGTGTGTGTGTGTGTGTGTGTGTGTGTGTGTGTGTGTGTGTGTGTGTGTGTGTGTGTGTGTGTGTGTGTGTGTGTGTGTGTGTGTGTGTGTGTGTGTGTGTGTGTGTGTGTGTGTGTGTGTGTATGTTTGTATATAATACAACCCCTCATTCGAGTACTAATTATACTCCTCGCGAACTCCTATACGGATTCCCAGCTGAAATCCCAAATAATTTAAAATCATCTCCAACCGTTTGCTATAATTACGACAATTATGCAAACGAGCTAAAAGCGCGTCTACAGCATAGTTTCAAAGTAGCTAAAGACATAGCCATGACCAATAAAGAAAAATCCAAACTACAATATGACAAAAACTCCGTCCAAAAATCTTTTATAGTAGGCGATAAAGTCCTATTTAAGAGCAGGGTCAGAGATAATAAGTTCTCACCATTATGGTCAGGTCCGTATGAGATAATGGAGATTAATTCCCCCGGAAATTCCACCATCAGAATCAATAATAAAAATAAAAGAGTCCACAACAATGACTTAAAACTGTTCTCGGAGTAAAAACTTCATCATCTTCAAATATCATTCACAGATATTAACATGGTGTCATCTTACAGGTTTCCAAAATGATGCATATAGCATTCATTCTAATTTTCATCCCCATAATCTACGGCTCAGGAATAGAGGTAAAGCAGCTAAATGCTACTGCAGGCATTTACTTCGAAGAGATTGGCAGAGCCAACCTCTACACCAACGAATGGAAAATCGTCACCGATTACGACCTAGTGAATTTTAAATCAGAATTAAGGAATATCCAGTTCATCGCACAGCAAATAACAGCAACTTGCCAGAAACTCAATAGCAATTCAGCGATGGCCCACACCTGCAATGGTACGTTACTGCAAATCAATCTTATTATAGCAAACATAGAATACAAAAATATGTTACTTGTGACCCAAAGTAGCAACAAAGGGCCTTATTTAATGCGATATGCTCAATCTCCAAAGCTCTCTTCGGTACGTTAGACGAAGATGACGCCAAAGTTTATGATGAGCAAATCCGTAACCTCACCCTAAACCAAAACTCCCTCCTATCACTTATGAAAAGCCAAACCGCGATAGTCGAAGCAACCGCAAACATTTTCAACAAATCTAAAGCCGCAATTGAAAAGAAATTCATCGTTATGCATAAAAAGTTAATTTCAATACAGATAGCTACTTCATTAATGGAAAACAGAGCATTGGATATTGAAAATTATATTAAAGAAAATTAATTAATCACATGAACTTACCCAATGCCGACAAGGCCATATTATATTGAGGCCACAAGGAAAAGTTCCATACATGGTACTGCAGTGCACGTGGTTCAGCCCCCCAAACAGTTAGCGTGTCCCGGCCCGGACAGACAAAGTTGAGCCGAATTGGCCCCTTCTAACGGGCCCAAACCGACTCAACATAGATCCCATCTATTGCTACTATGTAATCCGGCGGAGCCTTGTATGGAGTCCGTGATATGGCCACGGCAAAAATCATGTTGAAACTGAAGAAATTAACAAAACTCCCAACCTACCGATGTACCACAAAAAATGCATCCCAAGCAATTTTTATCATTAAACAAAATATCAAACACGGCTCCGCAACAAAACCAAACTAAAATTTTCTTCCTAAGCCACCCACATGATATCGAAATTAAACAAGCCATTCTTATCAGAACGGTTAGATGTTTGTTTTTTTTTCCTTATCTCGCATCTCGCATTCAAACTCTATCAACAAACAATCATTAACAGGTTGATGCTTAATGATTTTCTTATTTTTTTTTCTCCCTTTCTCTCTCTTTCTATTTTTTTTTATTGTTTAGATAGATCCATAACTCTACACCTACAAAATTCTACACAAACAGACACGTCATACAGACAACCGACAATAATAACTCCTCCTTTTCCCAAAATTTTTTTTTTATCCTCATAACGACAAGCAACGAGTGTACAATTAAATATACTCGAAATAAACAGAAAAATGTATATGATTTTTTTTTTTAATTAGGAGAACCTGAAGATTACCTTATATGCAAAATATCTTGCAGAAATATATCTATTAAATGTACATCTTTCTCTAAAGAAAAGATAATACCAAGTAGGTAAGACAGAGGTATAAAAATAAAAACTTGTAAATAGTTTCTCTATAAAACAATAACCTTTTACGTATAGTAAAATAAATAAATAAATAAAAAAAAGAATAGGTTAGTTATAATATCATATGTACTTAAATTATTAATAATACTTACTACCTATATCCAGCCTATACGTGCATAATAGAAATATTTTAGCATACATCATTTTATGAATTAAATCATTCCATTCATAATGATAATAATTATCAAATAGACAGTATATATATATACCTACATATAAATTTTATGGTATCAAAACTACTATAACTTAGTATTACGTATAATTATTTGTAGTAAGAAATAATCTCACTCCCCATTAGAAATTAAGATATGTAAGTGTAAATGTATTTTTTTTACCATATGTTTTTTTTTGCGTAAATAATTCAAAGCTAAACTGCTACGTACCATTTCCCTTTGCTATAAATATTTAATTTTCTTTGATGAGAAAGAAAGTTTTCTTCTTCGAAAGAATAAAACTTTCTTTCCCCCAGGGGGGAGGGATGTTGTGACTCAGGTGCCCAATGCCCCGAATCACAACCATAAGGGCAATACATCAATATATTGTCCTATACAATATATTGATGTATCTCACGTTGACCCTGAAAACCAAAAATTATTTCATTCATTTCCATTTAATTTAAATTTTGCTAAAAACCATTCTCCCTTGTTATAATAAAATGCAATTATGCATAAATTGCATTTTATTATCAGACACACATTCCACTCACACGGTATGCACACTTACCTACATACAGTATCTTCTTACTTTTTTTTCGTATGTACAGTGTACATACGTACAATCCAATCTAATTGTATGTACATACATACATACAATTATCACAATTATTCGCGCCCTCTTAAAATTAATATTTCAAGACGGGCGCAAAAGTGCATATCGTATTACAGTTTTTAAGAATTTTGGCATTTTTCTCACGTACGTTTTTTTCAACGTCGTGAGAAAACAATAAAAAGAAAAAAGAGCTTTTGGAAAAATATGATGGATACCTGGTGCAATTTGCCCAAACCTCGGGGAGTTTGTTTTTTAACCGCTCGCGGAGTAGATCGAATGGGGAGATTTGCAAAAATAAATAAATTGTGAAACTAATCTTTCTTCAAAAATAAATAAATTGTGAAACTAATCTTTTCTTCAAAAATAAATAAATTGTGAAACAAATCTTTTCTTCAAAAATAAATAAATTGTGAAACTAATCTTTTCTTCAAAAATAAATAAATTGTGAAACAAATCTTTTCTTCAAAAATAAATAAATTGTGAAACTAATCTTTTCTTTAAAAATAAATAAATTGTGAAACTAATCTTTTCTTCAAAAATAAATAAATTGTGAAACAAATCTTTTCTTCAAAAATAAATAAATTGTGAAACCAAGAATCTTTTCTTCAAAAATAAATCTATATTTTGCTAAATAAGGTATTGTGAAACATTGGATCACTTTCACGAGTGTGGAGTTACAGAAGAGAATCCCGAACGTGCGCACTCTCGAAGGAGCACGGTGTGTACGCACACAACACCGCCCATCAGCGCTCGAAACTGGTGATGGCATAGAGTGGAACGAGATCCCCATCTTACCTAGGAAACTCTCCGATCCAGCCCGAGCACGCTCACATTTGCACCGCTATCCAATAAGCCCCGTATCTTTTGTCCCTGAATATAGACATCTGCGTAAGGCCGAGGATCCCAGTGATCCTCTTCATCAGATACTGCGGTTTCGGCAATGGCAGTCTTTATGACTCTGCGCAGGCTGAGTTACCTATGTGTGCGTGGGACAGTCCTGGAGAAGATGGACCCCGAGGCCGAGGGGAATTCGCTGACACAACACGATGCATCCTCTATATCAGAGGTGGAGATTGAAGTGCTTTCATCCGAGAAGGTACAACTAAAACCTTCTTAAGGGCAGGGTTCCGAATAGGTGGTAAAATTTGACGTGCTTTGTGTGCCGGAATTCTCTGTCTGAGGGCAAGAGTTAGACATGTTTACTTTAAGACTGTTAGTCGGTTTAAAATTCAATCTGGGTTCACGAGTTTTGTATTTTGGGAGCATGGCAGCATCGCTGACATTTACGCCGTGGGGTTAGCGGTAGCGGTCGGGCTCGGTTTTGGTAGCCGCTTCTTCTGTCGTGCGCCTGAAGGTTTGGCTTGGAGTCAAACGGCGCTGACCACCTACAAAGTTTTGGCTCCTTCCTCGGTTTCCCGACAAGGAAGTTCTACATTACGTTTTAATTACCCATACTGCACCACATCCGTAGCAGAAGACTTTCTGTCGGCCTAGTGGACAGTTTAATTTAGATGTGGCCTTCAGCCGAACAGTTCCAACATGTCACTCGAGATCTAGCAGGTCGGCGGATATCTCTTGGGACATTATTCTGAAAACCTCGCGGTGGAACTTCAATGGCGTCTATTTGACTAGACAAAGCGTGATTCAAATACGGCGAGTCTGAATAAATTTCATGCACTGCTCGTCGCGGTGCAACTGCCCGTGGGGACCCTATATCCGACCATAATTTTCCGAATCGGTTGCATAGGTCCCTTAGATCTAGCACATTGTCAGGCTGATAGAGAAGTAAAGTTTCCTGCAAATCCGGCTTCATATGACGTCGTAATATTTCCACCAGCTCCGCTTCTGGAATCGGTATGCTCATTCTGGACCCTAACGCATGAACCGCTAATCGAAAATCACTGAATGACTCGTTAGCTCCTTGCCTCCTTGACTCAACTAGCTTGCGAATTTCGTAGTCAGTTTCCTGACTGCGGAATTCGCGTAGGAGAGCGGAACGTAACTCTTGCCACGAGTGCGTACGCTGATTTCGCAAGTATAGCCAATACCAGTTGGCAGCTTTCCCAGCAACGAATGTATGAAACCCGGCGCACAATTCGGAGGCGGATACTTGTTCTAGTATTGCCAGAGATTCTACCCGAAATATGAACTCTGCCTCATCCGAGCCGGATGTGCCATCAAAATTTAACTTCCAGCGGAAGACAGGACTCTGGGATACGCTGTTATGATCTGTCGCTGCTGAATGTCGGGGATGAGTTGGAATGTTAAGCGGAGAAACGAATGAACCTGGTAGGGTGGTACACGAAACTCAGTATTACTATGTCTCGGCAGCGGAGGTACTCCAGCGACTGGACCCCTATTCAGACTTTCCAACCTATCGTTGATCGACGGGTTACGAGACCTTACCGAAAGTGGTTCAGAAAACGCGGATGGTATGTCTGTGAGAGCTGCTTGCGCCCTCTCCTCTTCGAATAACGGTACATCCAAGGTCGGCTTGTCAGAATTGGCGCGGGGGTTCCCCAAGCTAGGTCCTGGTAAGCTCAGCGAGGCACCCTCCGTCGCTGCAACTGTCTTCGACTCAGCACCCGTCACCGTATTTGACCCTCGACTGTCTGTGTTACTCACAGGACCTGTGAGCTTTAAGCCCCCAGCGCCCTCGGACACAGGCACTGGCGTAAGCTGGGAAGAAGGGCTAGATTCGACACGACTCAGAATATCCTCCAAGGTCTGGACATACGATTTCGCATCAGACTGGACAGAGGGAGACGTATTAACCAGCCGCGGGGCTCTATGGAGTACATGGAGCACCCGACTGATATAACGCGTACGATCTTCGT
>OZ005742.1:170765847-171233347 GCA_963930735.1 Dioctria linearis | reverse complement strand
CACACACACGCACACACGCACACACGACACACACACACACACACACACACACACACACACACACACACACACACACACACACACACACACACACACACACACACACACACACACACAACACACACACACACACACACACACACACACACACACACACACACACACACACACACACACACACACACACACACACACACACACACACACACACACACACACACACACACACACACACACACACACACACACACACACACACACACACACACACACACACACACACACACACACACACACACACACACACACACACACACACACACACACACACACACACACACACACACACACACACACACACACACACACACACACACACACACACACACACACACACACACACACACACACACACACACACACACACACACACACACACACACACACACACACACACACACACACACACACACACACACACACACACACACACACACACACACACACACACACACACACTACGTCATACTAAAATGTTTTCTACCAGGCGATATTCCGTATTGCACTATGTTATTAAATTAGCAACAACAACAACTAACGTAGGTAGATATGTTGGCTTAGATAAGAAATTGCCTAATTTTGATCTTCAGGTGCAATGCTTCTAATTTGATTCATTGCATAAACAATTCGAATAATGTAAACAAAATCGCAGTCGAATAATGTAAACAAAATTCGCACAGACCCAAGTAAAGTAAACAAATTGAACGATTTATGGAAGATTCCCAATTTCTTTAGCTGGAAAAAACAACTATGTTGTCTTAGTTGAGTGGGGGAAGTTATAATTGAAAATTTCTTTTGCTGATAAAAAACCAGCAACAACTATGACGTAAGTTGTGGTCTGTATGTATCTTTTATAAACAGGAGTAATCATGATATTCGATATCTAAAAAGAGATCACGGCTGCTTGGGATGGTAAGAATGGAAATTAAAGTCATATCAGAAAATTTTGGGTGTACGGGTGTGTGTGCGTGTACTGGAAAGTCTTATCAGAAATCCTCTACGGGCTATGCTTTTTTTGATATTAGCGATCATACCTTTTCTGATGTAATTCATATTACTAATAATTCAAGCCTAGGCTACTTTTGTAGGCATGCTTTAGTGAATACCGTACTTTGAAACCATCTCGCTCTCTCAAAACATCTTTCTCTCTCTAGCACACATGTTTGAGGTGGACTTGATCATATACATGCCAGCTTGGAGCTTGGTTGTCTGCTTTATATACTATGAGTATAGTATGTTTGCCTGGAATTATCAGGCTTGTTGTTCAACGGGACTATTAGCGGCGGGGTGAGGTCGCTTTACTGATCTAACTACTATTCATACCGAAATGTGGTGTTTTGATAATCCTAAGCGTACTTTCTTATCTTCCGAACCAAAATAAATTGTTTATACCTTTCTTAACAAAATTATTTACAAAAATTTATCTTAACCAAATGACTACGATTCCTCAATCAAGAACTCTCTGTTGAGTAATCATTGTATATAGCGCTGTACCTTGGGCTGATGATATCGAATGTAGCTGCCTACAGATTCGGCTCCGGCTGCAAATAGACACAGATTCAGCTGGGAGTTAGTGGGCGTAATATGGTAAGGTTACGTTTTAATCAAAACTATTTTATTATTTTGTTAAGTAAGGTATAGTGTAGCCTTTGGGAAGGTAAGGAACTAAGCTGTAAATTACTAGAAGACTATTTTCCTGTATGGATAGTAAGTTAGGCTCTATACCATATATAAATTCAATGTTTGGCAGTTTTCTATAAGTATCAATATAGAATAATTTAGAAAGCGGACTCTCAATGCACACAAACAGATTTCTGTTTCATGGCTTGGGACGTATGTTCGGGGTTTTGGTATGAGGGATTGAATCGATGTATGTTGTACAATGGATTGAAGGTATATGTTTATATTTGATTGGAGCAAAGTATTCTCACGCCTTCATGATCCAAAGCTTAAATAAAACTGAAATTCTTAAAAAATGTTGAATCGATGACTAATGCTCCGTAATATTGAGAAGGATTTAAGGGTTTAAGAAAAGTAGGTGGTAGTATGATATATTGATTTGAGGAATATCTTAGATGAGTAGTGGTAGTTGTATGGGTGCAGTAAAAGCCTTATTAACAATTTTTTTTTATGTTCAGGTGTAATGGCATGGTCACTGTTGCCACTTGAAATCTTTCTAGAGTAGCTTTTTAGCGTAGTCCGAAAGTGGTATGCGTAGCCACACCTTACAGAAAATGTAAAATCTTACCAATTTAAAGCTTTGCAGGAAATTATTGCTATGATATTAACATAGTATGATATATGGAAGTCGTATGGGTGAAGTAAAAACCTAATTTTTGGTGATCTAGTATAATGGAATGACCAGTGTTGCAATATGAAATCTTTCTAGAGTAACTTTTTCGCAAAGTGGTCCTTTTCTGGTTAGGCGATGAGAGCTCGACATCAAAAATCTCATGTTATTTCTTATGGAAGTCAAAATTTACTTTTGAAATTATCTCGCTTTAACTCATCATCTGTCTCTCTCTAATACATATGCTTGAGGTGGATTTGGTCATATACTTGCTTGCTTGGAGCTTGGTATTATCAGCTGTTTGTTTTATATGCTATGAGTATATATGTATATATATATA
Organism: Dioctria linearis; assembly: GCA_963930735.1. NCBI lineage: Eukaryota > Metazoa > Arthropoda > Insecta > Diptera > Asilidae > Dioctria > Dioctria linearis. The sequence goes on along the minus strand of OZ005742.1, from coordinate 171,230,657 downwards.
TATATATATAAATAGTCTTCTAGTAATTTACAGCTTAGTTCCTTAACTTCCCAAAGGCTACACTATACCTTACTTAACAAAATAATAAAATAGTTTTGATTAAAATATAGCCTTACCATATTACGCCCACTAACTCCTAGCTGAATCTGTGTCTATTTGCAGCCGGAGCCCGAATCTGTAGGCAGCTACATTCGATATCATCAGCCCAAGGTACAGCGCTATATACAATGATTACTCAACAGAGAGTTCTTAATTGAGGAATCGTAGTCATTTGGTTAAGATAAATTTTTTTAAATAATTTTGTTAAGAAAGGTATAAACAATTTATTTTGGTTCGGAAGATAAGAAAGTACGCTTAGGATTATCAAAACACCACATTTCGGTATGAATAGTAGTTAGATCAGTAAAGCGACCTCACCCCGCCGCTAATAGTCCCGTTGAACAACAAGCCTGATAATTCCAGGCAACCATACTATACTCATAGTATATAAAGCAGACAACCAAGCTCCAAGCTGGCATGTATATGATCAAGTCCACCTCAAACATGTGTGCTAGAGAGAGAAAGATATTTTGAGAGAGCGAGATGGTTTCAAAGTATGGTATTCACTAAAGCATACCTACAAAAGTAGCCTAGGCTTGAATTATTAGTAATATGAATTACATCAGAAAGGTATGATCGCTAATATCAAAAAAAGCATAGCCCGTAGAGGATTTCTGATAAGACTTTTCAGTACACGCACACACACCCGTACACCCAAAATTTTCTGATATGACTTTAATTTCCATTCTTACCATCCCAAGCAGCCGTGATCTCTTTTAGATATCGAATATCATGATTACTCCTGTTTATAAAAGATACATACAGACCACAACTTACGTCATAGTTGTTGCTGGTTTTTTATCAGCAAAAGAAATTTTCAATTATAACTTTCCCCACTCAACTAAGACAACATAGTTGTTTTTTTCCAGCTAAAGAAATTGGGAATCTTCCATAAATCGTTCAATTTGTTTACTTTACTTGAGTCTGTGCGAATTTTGTTTAAATTATTCGACTGCGATTTTGTTTACATTATTCGAATTGTTTATGCAATGAATCAAATTAGAAGCATTGCACCTGAAGATCAAAAATTAGGCAATTTCTTATCTAAGCCAACATATCTACCTACGTTAGTTGTTGTTGTTGCTAATTTAATAACATAGTGCAATACGGAATATCGCCTGGTAGAAAACATTTTGGTATGACGTAGTGTGTGTGTGTGTGTTGTATGGGTGTGTGTTGTATGGGTGGGTATGTGTCCAGCCTCGCAAAAGTGTCCCGATGCCTCTGTCCCCACAGCCTCGGATTTTACAAAACCAATCGTTCTCGGTTCGATTCCAGCAAAAGTAGTATAGCTAGGAGAGTACCAGATCACTTTGTATGCCTCCAGGATTTCGCCACAGATGGCGCCACCGTCGCTAGGTGGTTTGAACCCGTGCTAAATGTAGGTTTGTGTCTTGGTTGTATTGGTTTGTGTCTTGGATACACCGTGTGCTGCTCCTAAATGTAGGCTTTTGGTTTCATTGAGCCTCGACTGCGCCCTAGCGGGATTAATCGGTACTACCGGGATGTATCATTTGATCTTGACTGCACCCTAGCGGCATATTCCGGTACTAACAGCATGCTCCCGCACTACGGTTTTCTTAAATAGATATGTGTTGCGCCTAAATGTAGGCTTTTGGCTTGTGGGGGGGGGGGGGTAATAAAGATAGGGAGGGGGGTAATGAAATTTTCATCAGAAATCCTCTACGCGCCATTTCTTGAGTAAGGTACCCTAGTGGTGTTAGCCGGAACTACCAGCATGCCTTGATTTACCGTTTTCTTTTATTAGCGGGAGAGTTCTAGATATCGGCATGACGTCATCATGGTTTTGTTGCACCTAAATAAGTTTTCTTAGCAGGGAAGTTGCAGATATCAGCATCATTCGAATTTCACAACATGACATCACCAAGAACAGATTCTAGACGATGTCAGTGAGGGTTCTGGGGTATGTGTGTATTGAAAAGTCTTATGTTTTATAAACACTTGTTTTTAGTTCCAATAAAATTTCTTATTATAAAAGTATTTCTTATAGCACATTGTCCAATATGAACTTGGCAAGATGGCGCATTTGTGTTAATCTCTATTAGTTTTCCACAGTTGTATTCATCTTCAACGTTAATAATGATTTCACCCTCTCCAACTATCTTCTGCACCCAATGAACTTTTTCAGCTCCCTTTACATATACGGTTTTGTTTCGAAGCAGTGGTTCAACTATAGTGTACAGCTTGTGATACGGTATGTAGCCATCATCCCAGCGGAATCCATGAAAATTGTGTTGAAGCCATTTTACTTGCCTCTTTTTTGCTGCAGTCAAATCTTTGTATCTGAACGGTGGTTGAAATATAAGTGCTGCATCTGGTTTTCATTGTTTAAAATTGCCAGCTCTGATAATAGCTTAACAGCTTTCAAACAGCTCTGATAACAGCTTAACAGCTTTTAAAACAGCTCTGATAACAGCTTAACAGCTTTTCAAACAGGTCTGATAACAGCTTAACAGCTTTTCAAACAGCTCTGATAACAGCTTAACAGCTTTTAAAACAGCTCTGATAACAGCTTAACAGCTTTTAAACAGCTCTGATAACAGCTTCACAGCTTTTCAAACAGCTCTGATAACAGCTTAACAGCTTTTAAACAGCTCTGATAACAGCTTAACAGCTTTTCAAACAGCTCTGATAACAGCTTAACAGCTTTTAAACAGCTCTGGTAATAGCTTAATAGCTTTTCAAACAGCTCTGATAACAGCTTAACAGCTTTTAAAACAGCTTAACAGCTTTTAAAACGGCTCTGATAATAGCTTAACAGCTTTCAAACAGCTCTGATAACAGCTTAACAGCTTTTAAAACAGCTCTGATAACAGCTTAACAGCTTTTCAAACAGGTCTGATAACAGCTTAACAGCTTTTCAAACAGCTCTGGTAACAGCCTAAAAGCTATTAAAACAGCTCTGATAACAGCTTAACAGCTTTTAAACAGCTCTGGTAACAGCTTAACAACTTTTCAAACAGCTCTGATAATAGCTTAACAGCTTTTCAAACAGCCCTGATAACAGCTTAACAGCTTTTAAAACAGCTCTGATAATAGCTTAACAGCTTTCAAACAGCTCTGATATTTAAAATTATTAAAGTTCAAAACACAAACCCCATCACATATCGGCTGGAAGATTATCAAGGAAATCCAATCACAGGAGGCTTTTATGATTTGGAGCTGCTGAAAGTTAAACACCCAAACCTATATCTCATAGAGAAAATCAGAAAGAAGAGTGGAGATAAAGCTTACGTTAAATGGCTCGGATTTGCATCAAAACACAATTCTTGGATTAATAACAAAGATGTTTTATAATATCTTGAAGAAACATTTAACAATTTAAAATAATTATAATACTTTATACATGTAGTTATAATGCAAATTACTTTAATAAATAAAACTAAAACTATAATACATTTATTATTTACACTAGACTTAGATACTGTCTGCGGTTTCCACTTGTTGATCTGATGAAATGGAGTAATGCCCCCATGGTAGAGTATCCGTCGTTCCGCTCATAATATGTCGCTTATTATCATAAGGACTCAATGCGATCTTCTTTTGACTGACAGTGTACACGCTATGGTTATGGGATCGTATGGAGCTCTGATTGGCAGTTAATATTCGCTCGTTATTCAAGCATTCGACGTAGTCTTCGAAATTGATATGCTTCTGGACTACATTAGCCTTTACTCCTTTCGCTTTTTTTAGAGTTTTACCAGCGTTTATACGCAGACTGTACATTTTCGAGCGCAAGCCTACAAATTCGCTCATGATTTTCCCATTCAGCTCATCCTTCATTAGCCCAGGGATCTTTTTATTCATGAGCGGTAAATTGAATTCATTATCTTCTGGGTAATCACTTGTATCAAATTTGTTTATATTTTCGGCCATAAACTCATATGCATTTTTCTCTTCAAGTTCATATATTAGAGAATCAGTATCAGTATACATGACTTTACATTTATCTCCATACTCACGCTGCATAAAACTGTAGTGAAAATCGTAGAGGCATATTTTCGAAATTTCCATAACTGCCATTCCTATATAGATCGGCTTATTGAATAATATTTTGAATCGCCTTAATTCCACAGCCACTAAATTCTCATCAAATATCGTTGCACTGTGGAATTTGGGTGCCGCAATCCGAGCTTTTGCACCATAGCGACCTTCCCACTTCATGCAAAGCTTGATATCGCTATACTTGCGTACATTTTCCATGGTCTTACCAAAAGCTGCATTATTCATCTTCTTATAGCTGTCCTTCTCATGATCGCTTGTAGCCTGCATCCGTTTGGTGGTATTTAAGTCAATATATGGCTTAAGCCAAGCTGATTGGTCGAATTGAAGTACCCGGTGCACTTTTTTCAGGATGAGTCCATGTGATAAGCATTGCTTCAAATTTCGGTAGTGTATAACATATTTAGTTTTTGGATGTAATGTTGTCAGAAGCTTTTCTAATTTTGCTCCAGGTGGTGCTGCATGCTCAGAGCAAAACGGTAAGTCCTTATGCTTATCATGCAGATGTTGAGGATAATCCAAGTCGACCTCGAATATGTATCCAGTTGGAGAATCATCAGGAATTTCGGAAACTTCAATATTGGGAACATCAACCCATTTGAATCCTCCGGTTAGTAAATGCTGTGACATGGCCCATCCATAAAGGTTATTGACATCATAATACATCAAGTATTTCTCTTTCTCCTCAGGCTTAAAATCATCCATATATTTGTTATTGGCTTTACTATATCTGTTCGAACATTGACTTATACCACCTCGAATGCCTCTCTCTATGAATAGCAGTATATCTACGTCAGTTATCAGCTCTAATTTCACATTAGTGTATTTTAGCATAGCATCCCATGTTAGGCCTGGCATGGTGTAATAATGTGCTGGATCTAAATTGTATGTCTTCATGCACACTTCTCGAAAGTTCTCAAACACATCGGCCAATAGGAGAACATCAGTCTTAAGGTATAGATCTGAATATTTACCAAGTGTTTGTATTTCAAATTTTTGCCAGACCTCTTCAGCATGATTGTAGTCCTCAGGAGATATAGCACTGTCAGTCAGTTTATTGTAGAACGCTTCCTGTGTTGGCAAGTTCCGGAAATCTAATTTATCCCAGTCATCAATAAAATCATATGGGAAGACACCCTTGCGTGTAAGAAGTTTGATAGTGTCATCATCCAATCCCTGCCATACTGATATTGTAATGTTTAATTTATCCATCGGCAGCAATGATGATAGCTTATCTAAAGATTCAGCCATAAAACGGAAGGAATCGATGAATCTGAATTTTATGTAACTGCCGTCCATGTGCTTGGTGAACGAGATATATCTTTCCTTGTTTATTGGCAAGAGATCAAACATTTCCTGAGAAAAAATGTAGCTATATCCTTAATAATGAAGTGAGCATCATATCCAGATAAATTTTGAAAAATGACTGGAACTATGGAGCAATCTTGGTACATCAGATTGCATGCATTGTGCGCTGGCCCTCGGTATTTTCCTGTTAAAAGAATTTATGAAAAGAAATGAATTGAATTATGCTTCTCAGTATTTACCTGTTAAGTGGCAATGGTCCCGGACTCGTTCCTCATCAGCTGCAAACGTTTTTTCACATATATGGCAGCAAGTATTTTCCATATGCGATCGCCGTTCCTCTTTAGACAGGGGTTGCATTGGTCTGATGTTCAGCTTCTGCTGTACAGCTATGGATGCAATCTTTTGCAATTCTAATGCAAACCATTTTTGACAGTCTTTGCCTCTATATGCTCTGTAATATGAGAGCTTAGCATCATGTTTGCAGTGGAAATAGAATCCTATACTATGAACTTCATGTTCCTGGATTCGCTGTGTATTTTGATCGTTTCCCTGAATCGGCTTCAATATTGATTCAAGATCAGCATATACACAAAACGGGACTGGATTCTTATGGTTATAATTCTTATATTCCAACCATTTCTTTTCCTCTGAGGGAAACATAATCCAACAGTCGGTTTGTTTTTCGCATTCGGGAGTGTGTGATGTTAATTTTTCTTCAGAGTAAAAGTAGAGCAAACATCTCTCACATATATACTTTCTACCATTATGTTTTGAAGTTTCCTTCGATCTGAGTCGAGAAAGATCTTTAATCCAGCAGAAATGATATCTGCTGGCATCATCATCATCATCATCATCCTGGCCATAGTCATCTTGTAGCATTAATAGATTTACATGTCGCTCCATCCTGTGTTTCGTAAGTCTAACTGGAACTGTGGTGAAGAAACGCTCTTTCTCTAGGATGAACACGTTTAGTGATAAATCGTTCTGGCCTTCAAATTGTGTAATTTGCTAAGCGTCATGGGAAATGTTATTCCAGTTAAATTTAGCACAGTAGAATAATGTGGATATGATGAGAACCTATTGGTGTTAATATTTGCAGGATATAGCGCTGATGATATTGCCCACGCGAAGCATGCTTCATCATTATTTTTCACATTAATGCAAGCTTGCTTTAAAGCAATCTCCTTTGGCAGAGGTATATAAAATGATCCCCGAATCGGCTCAAACTTGTTGATATGCACCGCTAAATGTATTATAGAATGCAGAGCCCAACCACTATCTTTCTCTTGAAACTCTTCTAGTTGAGTGAGTATTGGGTTGTATATATTTAATTTATACCACTCATTCAAATCATCCTCCACACTGATTGGGGCAGTTCTTGCTTGGAAGTACTTAATGTCTTTAATAACTTCATTATCACCAGTTTCTTTAATAAACTCACCGCAAAACGTTGTAGCAACTTTAATATGATATTGTAGTTTTAATGTATTCTTAATGCGGCGAGCAAGAAATTTGGAAGCATCTTGCATAAACAGCTTAGGATCTAGGTGGCTTATATTCACGATAACACCTGCCCTAATTCTACCTACGAATGCTGTTTTTATTTCTTCCCACTTAACAAAATCACTTCTTATTACTCGTTGATTAATTCCTCCACCTCGATGGGGAGCTTTGATTAACACTCTCAACGATTTAGTTTGAGCAAAACAGCTGTGCAAATGTTGTTTTCTAGCATTCTTATTACACTTCCGAAATGCTGTTTGATATTTACGAATGTTTATGTTGCACTCTTTAATAATATTGTTTTTATTCACAAAATTTTCATCACTTAAACACTTCAAAACATCTTCTCGCAATTTATTAATTAATGAAAAGCTTTCATTTATTACTCTGATAGACATTTTTAATTTTTTTTATTCAACACTAACACTGTGAATCACTTCGATTGACTGGTGCTCCCCAAGAGTTTGCTTGCGCTTTTATAGCAACGGTTTGTAAACATGAATGATCCTGCTGCTACAATAATCATTGCACAGGATGAATTCCAACGAATTTGCTTACAGGTTGAGATGATATCGAATTACACGATAAGAAAATCACTCAAATTAATTTGATTACTTTATTTTGCTGGTCGAATTTGCAAATAAGATTGTTTACATGAATGCATACATGAAAATGTGAAAATTTGTTTACATTACAATGAAACGTTTCGATCAGCAAAATTCTTGGAACAATAAAATTTTTGGCTGCCTACAGCAAATTAATTTGATTACTTTATTTTGCTGGTCGAATTTGCAAATAAGATTGTTTACATGAATGCATACATGAAAATGTGAAAATTTGTTTACATTACAATGAAACGTTTCGATCAGCAAAATTCTTGGAACAATAAAATTTTTGGCTGCCTACAGGAAGTGTGGCATCAAATTAGATGAAAAGAATAAATGTGCTGATATAGCTTAAATTTGTTTACACAGGTGTGCATGACTCATTCAGCTAAAATTCGAATTTGTAAACAGGAAGTTTACACAGGTGTGTATGAACCATGCAGCTTAAATGCGAATTTGTTTACGAATTCCAATGAAACGTTTCGATCAGTAGAATAAACATGAATCATTTGCTGATATTGCTTAAATTTGTTTACAACAGGATGTTTACGAATTCCAATGAAACGTTTCAATCAGTAAAATTCTTGGAATTGGGTTGCTTACAGGAAGTGTGGTATCAAATTACATAAATCATTCAGCGTATTGTGCTGATATTGCAAATTTGCTTTAAACAGGATTAAACTTGCTTTGGAATCATGACTATAAATTGAGGAGCTGAATGAGATTTGCAATCAGTTTTATTTTGGAATTCAAGGAAGCAACAACGACTTAGAGTAAAACAATGGCTGGCGCAATGGAAGAACTAAGGAAGCTGGAGCAATACTCACCAACCTTGAAGACATCCCAAATGGAGCTGGGCCAGAAATATAAGGTTGTTGCAGCAAGGCGATGCAAAACTGCATTTGGAGATCGTGTGGTTCTCGATTTGGAAAACTACCACCATTTTCTTCCTTCGAGGTACAGCAGAATTTCAGAGGACTCTTTGAATGAAATAAACACCAAGGGAGACTTCTACGTAATCAATAAAGGAGTAATCGGACGTTCATACAAAATTGAATTTGTTCAGCATGACGAAAATTTGTATCCAATTAATTATTATAATCGTTAAATAAAAAATAAAATCAGTAATGTGAAACTAGTTTTTTTATTATTAATATTTCTAAATTATTAGTGATAATGAAAGTTTCGTTTAGTACTAGTGCTCCACAAGTTTATATAATTGAATATGAGCCCAGAAAAGGACCTTGGGAGACATATGCTCTGGATCGCTTTCGTTTCCAAGATAGGATTCATAGAACTTCACTTATATTGCTACCAATTCTGAATACAGAACATAGGGAAAAAGTTTATAACTTAAGATTTAGAAATAAATAATTAATTTGATTTGAATAAATAAATATTGAAATTTAATTTGGTTTGACAACATTATTTTCAGCAAAAGGAATTGTATCAATACACCTCACAGCAACCATATTTTTACCTTAAACTTGAAGTTTTCTATTAAATATTTACAGCAAGTGTTGATATTACTTAAATTTGTTTATTTTTATGAGAATTACGCATCACAACACATTACTAATTGTCAATTAGCTAATTGCCAATTAGCTAATTACCAACCAAGCTGCTAATTGCCAATTAGCTAATTGCCAATTAGTAAATATATAATTGCCAATTAGCTAATTGTTTGAACAAATGTCGCTAATATTTCGAAAACCAAAGCCTGTAGAGGATTTCTGATGAAAACTTCGTTCCTCCTCCCACCCCACACCGCCAAGAATCCATTTCCATGAGCAAAAATAACTTGAAATATTAATACGCTAATATCTCGAAAACCAGAGCCCGTAGAGGATTTCTGATGAAAATTTCATTACCCCCCCTCCCTCTCTTTATTATCCCCGCACATACCGCCCCTCTAGAATCCATTGACATGAACAAAAATATCCTACTATTAACTTTAATTATTAGTTCAAAACCAAAAGCCTACATTTAGGCGCTCAAGGAAAATCAATTATTACTAATATTTATTCAAAACCAGGCGCAACACTTGAAAACAACAAAAGCCTACATTTAGGCGCACCACACATCCAAAAAAGTGAAGCAAAAAACTTCCCAAAACCGTAGCATGCTGCCACGTGTGGGCAAAAGTGAAGCAAAAAGCTCCCCAAAATCGTAGCATGCTGCCACGTGTGGGCCAAAAGTGAAGCAAAAAACTTCCAAAAGAATCGTACCACACATCCAAAGCCGTAGTACCGGAGCATGCTGGTAGTATCGGCTCACTGATATCTTCTAGAATCTGTTCATGGTGATGTCATGTTGTGAAACTCGAATGATGCTGAACAAAGCCTACATTTAGACACAGCACCCCCATGAGCAAAAAAAACTTGAATTATTACTAATATTAACTATATCTAAAAAGGTAAAATCGCTAATATCTCGAAAACCAAAGCCCGTAGAGGATTTCTGATGAAAATTTCGTTCCCCCTCTAACCCTCGCCCCTCTAACACCTTCTAGAATCTATTGGCATGAACAAAACTATCCTAGGTAGCTTGAATTATTAATAATATTAACTATATCTGAAAAGGTAAAATCGCTAATATCTCGAAAACCAGAGCCCGTAGAGGATTTCTGATGAAAATTTCATCCCCCCTAATAACCCCACCCCAAACCATCGAGAATACATTGGGATGAACAAAAATTTCCCAGCGTCAACTTTAATTATTACTAATATTAGTTCAAAGCCAAAAGCCTACATTTAGGCGCACCTATGTATGTATTTAAGAAAACCGTAGTACGGGAGCATGCTGGTAGTACCTGCTAATGTTGCTAGGGCGCAGTCAAGACCAAATGACACATCCCGGTAGTACCGATTAATCCCGCTAGGGCGCAGTCGAGACTCAATGAAACCAAAAGCCTACATTTAGGCGCAGCACATGTGTATCCAAGACACAAACCAATACAACCAAGACACAAACCTACATTTAGCACGGGCTCAAACCACCTAGTGCTGGTGGCGCCATCTGTGGCGAAATCCTGGAGGCATAAAAAAGTGATCTGGTACTCTCATAGCTATACTACTAGCAAAAGCCAGCATTATTTTATTAAAAATCAGCTAAGACAGAGCTTGATCAGCTGAAGGGGGATCAGCCAACCAGATGACGTCATCCCCTGGTCAGCCAGACAGTAGGAAAGGAATTCCCCCAGGCAGGCCCTTTGACGTAGACCACTAGACGGAATCCCCCAGTGGCCCAGAGCCCGGTCCGGACCACCAAAATAGTTGGAATTTTCCGGACACTTTTTGTATGGAAAAAGTGGTCCAGAATCTCCATAGCTACAATACTTGGATCCACTCTTACCTGGATACAGATAGATACCGCATCCGACACCTCCTTGCTACAAAACCATCGTAGGATTAGCGTGGGTGGCTGCATAGCGAATATGCCGCTAGCGATCAGCCGGCTTGGGGTGACTCTTGCCACCCACATCCCTTGATGCTTGTACAGCTGTGCACTAAATTATCACGAACATTGAACAGACAGACGGACGGAGAGAAAAAAAGAAAGAACTTGTGAGTGTGACTGCGGACAGACAGACTGATAAAAAAAGGTCTATATGGGCTTCCTCCTTCTGGTGGTACCTGAAAAGCTGGAAAGAATAAAATTTATATGATTAAATGCTGTAAGAAAAGAAGAACAGATGACCTCGGCAACGCCGAACAAGTGATTAGCACCCGGAGAAAGGTAAACGCAGAGATTGAGAGAAAGATAGGGCGTGGACTCCCGGTGATAATGGAGTCCTGACTGGACGTAGACGGGCCCATCGCCCCCATCCCCCCTGGCTAAGACGTCGCAGTACAAAAAAAAATCTTAGCCCCATTTCGATAGTTGTGTGGGTGTGCCGCCGACCTACATGGGAGCACCCAGCACCACCCCCTCCGTGTTCAGCAGTTACTCATTCATTTCAATGGCCGGATCAAGTAATGAAAATCAAATAGAGAGAAAAAAAAATACTTTAGATGCCAGAACTCTCGACGAAACAGAGCAGGCAAATATATATCTATGTGCATGTGAGTCAGCGGACAGTCCTTCCTCAGCCCAAATCCACCTCCCTTTGGTTTCACAATCTGTAAACAAAAGAAATCTAATTTGCAAAGCAACTCAGGACCCAACGCCCAAACATACGGTTGGGTGCGGCCTGTAATTTACTGTAAAGAAATTTACTAATGAAATAAAAAGCGTTTGGCTCCAGTGATAAGGCTCGGCAAAAAAGAACCTAATGAGAGCCCAAAAAAAAATACAAAAAAAAATTGGGATTATAATTTGATGAAATACATAGTCTTTGATCGTGTTATAAGGTTTCTTTAAATTCTATATCCAGTTCTGTTATTTTCTACTTCTCTTATCCTTCCATTACAAATTTAGTAATGATCCCTAACCTAGCTCTCTTCACTACCATACTTAACTAGTCCCTGAGTTCTTCCCTATTCGGCCGCACCTATGCTAAAAGAAAATTCACTTACTTGTGACGTAAAACAAACCAACACAAGATGTTTACTGGAACACGACTTCTGCCACCAAGCCACCAAGCGCTTTAAAGCAATCTCCTTTGGCAGAGGTATATAAAATGATCCCCGAATCGGCTCAAACTTGTTGATATGCACCGCTAAATGTATTATAGAATGCAGAGCCCAACCACTATCTTTCTCTTGAAACTCTTCTAGTTGAGTGAGTATTGGGTTGTATATATTTAATTTATACCACTCATTCAAATCATCCTCCACACTGATTGGGGCAGTTCTTGCTTGGAAGTACTTAATGTCTTTAATAACTTCATTATCACCAGTTTCTTTAATAAACTCACCGCAAAACGTTGTAGCAACTTTAATATGATATTGTAGTTTTAATGTATTCTTAATGCGGCGAGCAAGAAATTTGGAAGCATCTTGCATAAACAGTTTAGGATCTAGGTGGCTTATATTCACGATAACACCTGCCCTAATTCTACCTACGAATGCTGTTTTTATTTCTTCCCACTTAACAAAATCACTTCTTATTACTCGTTGATTAATTCCTCCACCTCGATGGGGAGCTTTGATTAACACTCTCAACGATTTAGTTTGAGCAAAACAGCTGTGCAAATGTTGTTTTCTAGCATTCTTATTACACTTCCGAAATGCTGTTTGATATTTACGAATGTTTATGTTGCACTCTTTAATAATATTGTTTTTATTCACAAAATTTTCATCACTTAAACACTTCAAAACATCTTCTCGCAATTTATTAATTAATGAAAAACTTTCATTTATTACTCTGATAGACATTTTTAAATTTTTTTATTCAACACTAACACTGTGAATCACTTCGATTGACTGGTGCTCCCCAAGAGTTTGCTTGCGCTTTTATAGCAACGGTTTGTAAACATGAATGATCCTGCTGCTACAATAATCATTGCACAGGATGAATTCCAACGAATTTGCTTACAGGCTGAGATGATATCGAATTACACGATAAGAAAATCACTCAAATTAATTTGATTACTTTATTTTGCTGGTCGAATTTGCAAATAAGATTGTTTACATGAATGCATACATGAAAATGTGAAAATTTGTTTACATTACAATGAAACGTTTCGATCAGCAAAATTCTTGGAACAATAAAATTTTTGGCTGCCTACAGCAAATTAATTTGATTACTTTATTTTGCTGGTCGAATTTGCAAATAAGATTGTTTACATGAATGCATACATGAAAATGTGAAAATTTGTTTACATTACAATGAAACGTTTCGATCAGCAAAATTCTTGGAACAATAAAATTTTTGGCTGCCTACAGGAAGTGTGGCATCAAATTAGATGAAAAGAATAAATGTGCTGATATAGCTTAAATTTGTTTACACAGGTGTGCATGACTCATTCAGCTAAAATTCGAATTTGTAAACAGGAAGTTTACACAGGTGTGTATGAACCATGCAGCTTAAATGCGAATTTGTTTACGAATTCCAATGAAACGTTTCGATCAGTAGAATAAACATGAAGCATTTGCTGATATTGCTTAAATTTGTTTACAACAGGATGTTTACGAATTCCAATGAAACGTTTCAATCAGTAAAATTCTTGGAATTGGGTTGCTTACAGGAAGTGTGGTATCAAATTACATAAATCATTCAGCGTATTGTGCTGATATTGCAAATTTGCTTTAAACAGGATTAAACTTGCTTTGGAATCATGACTATAAATTGAGGAGCTGAATGAGATTTGCAATCAGTTTTATTTTGGAATTCAAGGAAGCAACAACGACTTAGAGTAAAACAATGGCTGGCGCAATGGAAGAACTAAGGAAGCTGGAGCAATACTCACCAACCTTGAAGACATCCCAAATGGAGCTGGGCCAGAAATATAAGGTTGTTGCAGCAAGGCGATGCAAAACTGCATTTGGAGATCGTGTGGTTCTCGATTTGGAAAACTACCACCATTTGCTTCCTTCGAGGTACAGCAGAATTTCAGAGGACTCTTTGAATGAAATAAACACCAAGGGAGACTTCTACGTAATCAATAAAGGAGTAATCGGACGTTCATACAAAATTGAATTTGTTCAGCATGACGAAAATTTGTATCCAATTAATTATTATAATCGTTAAATAAAAAATAAAATCAGTAATGTGAAACTAGTTTTTTTATTATTAATATTTCTAAATTATTAGTGATAATGAAAGTTACGTTTAGTACTAGTGCTCCACAAGTTTATATAATTGAATATGAGCCCAGAAAAGGACCTTGGGAGACATATGCTCTGGATCGCTTTCGTTTCCAAGATAGGATTCATAGAACTTCACTTATATTGCTACCAATTCTGAATACAGAACATAGGGAAAAAGTTTATAACTTAAGATTTAGAAATAAATAATTAATTTGATTTGAATAAATAAATATTGAAATTTAATTTGGTTTGACAACATTATTTTCAGCAAAAGGAATTGTATCAATACACCTCACAGCAACCATATTTTTACCTTAAACTTGAAGTTTTCTATTAAATATTTACAGCAAGTGTTGATATTACTTAAATTTGTTTATTTTTATGAGAATTACGCATCACAACACATTACTAATTGTCAATTAGCTAATTGCCAATTAGCTAATTACCAACCAAGCTGCTAATTGCCAATTAGCTAATTGCCAATTAGTAAATATATAATTGCCAATTAGCTAATTGTTTGAACAAATGTCGCTAATATTTCGAAAACCAAAGCCTGTAGAGGATTTCTGATGAAAACTTCGTTCCTCCTCCCACCCCACACCGCCAAGAATCCATTTCCATGAGCAAAAATAACTTGAAATATTAATACGCTAATATCTCGAAAACCAGAGCCCGTAGAGGATTTCTGATGAAAATTTCATTACCCCCCCTCCCTCTCTTTATTATCCCCGCACATACCGCCCCTCTAGAATCCATTGACATGAACAAAAATATCCTACTATTAACTTTAATTATTAGTTCAAAACCAAAAGCCTACATTTAGGCGCTCAAGGAAAATCAATTATTACTAATATTAATTCAAAACCAGGCGCAACACTTGAAAACAACAAAAGCCTACATTTAGGCGCACCACACATCCAAAAAAGTGAAGCAAAAAACTTCCCAAAACCGTAGCATGCTGCCACGTGTGGGCAAAAGTGAAGCAAAAAGCTCCCCAAAATCGTAGCATGCTGCCACGTGTGGGCCAAAAGTGAAGCAAAAAACTTCCAAAAGAATCGTACCACACATCCAAAGCCGTAGTACCGGAGCATGCTGGTAGTATCGGCTCACTGATATCTTCTAGAATCTGTTCATGGTGATGTCATGTTGTGAAATTCGAATGATGCTGAACAAAGCCTACATTTAGACACAGCACCCCCATGAGCAAAAAAAACCTGAATTATTACTAATATTAACTATATCTAAAAAGGTAAAATCGCTAACATCTCGAAAACCAAAGCCCGTAGAGGATTTCTGATGAAAATTTCGTTCCCCCTCTAACCCTCGCCCCTCTAACACCTTCTAGAATCTATTGGCATGAACAAAACTATCCTAGGTAGCTTGAATTATTAATAATATTAACTATATCTGAAAAGGTAAAATCGCTAATATCTCGAAAACCAGAGCCCGTAGAGGATTTCTGATGAAAATTTCATCCCCCCTAATAAGCCCACCCCAAACCATCGAGAATACATTGGGATGAACAAAAATTTCCCAGCGTCAACTTTAATTATTACTAATATTAGTTCAAAGCCAAAAGCCTACATTTAGGCGCACCTATGTATGTATTTAAGAAAACCGTAGTACGGGAGCATGCTGGTAGTACCTGCTAATGTCGCTAGGGCGCAGTCAAGACCAAATGACACATCCCGGTAGTACCGATTAATCCCGCTAGGGCGCAGTCGAGACTGAATGAAACCAAAAGCCTACATTTAGGCGCAGCACATGTGTATCCAAGACACAAACCAATACAACCAAGACACAAACCTACATTTAGCACGGGCTCAAACCACCTAGCGCTGGTGGCGCCATCTGTGGCGAAATCCTGGAGGCATAAAAAAGTGATCTGGTACTCTCATAGCTATACTACTAGCAAAAGCCAGCATTATTTTATTAAAAATCAGCTAAGACAGAGCTTGATCAGCTGAAAGGGGATCAGCCAACCAGATGACGTCATCCCCTGGTCAGCCAGACAGTAGGAAAGGAATTCCCCCAGGTAGGCCCTTTGACGTAGACCACTAGACGGAATCCCCCAGTGGCCCAGAGCCCGGTCCGGACCACCAAAATAGTTGGAATTTTCCGGACACTTTTTGTATGGAAAAAGTGGTCCAGAATCTCCATAGCTACAATACTTGGATCCACTCTTACCTGGATACAGATAGATACCGTATCCGACACCTCCTTGCTACAAAACCATCGTAGGATTAGCGTGGGTGGCTGCATAGCGAATATGCCGCTAGCGATCAGCCGGCTTGGGGTGACTCTTGCCACCCACATCCCTTGATGCTTGTACAGCTGTGCACTAAATTATCACGAACATTGAACAGATAGACGGACGGAGAGAAAAAAAAGAAAGAACTTGTGAGTGTGACTGCGGACAGACAGACTGATAAAAAAAGGTCTATATGGGCTTCCTCCTTCTGGTGGTACCTGAAAAGCTGGAAAGAATAAAATTTATATGATTAAATGCTGTAAGAAAAGAAGAACAGATGACCTCGGCAACGCCGAACAAGTGATTAGCACCCGGAGAAAGGTAAACGCAGAGATTGAGAGAAAGATAGGGCGTGGACTCCCGGTGATAATGGAGTCCTGACTGGACGTAGACGGGCCCATCGCCCCCATCCCCCCTGGCTAAGACGTCGTAGTACAAAAAAAAATCTTAGCCCCATTTCGATAGTTGCGTGGGTGTGCCGCCGACCTACATGGGAGCACCCAGCACCACCCCCTCCGTGTTCAGCAGTTACTCATTCATTTCAATGGCCGGATCAAGTAATGAAAATCAACTAGAGAGAAAAAAAATACTTTAGATGCCAGAACTCTCGACGAAACAGAGCAGGCAAATATATATCTATGTGCATGTGAGTCAGCGGACAGTCCTTCCTCAGCCCAAATCCACCTCCCTTTGGTTTCACAATCTGTAAACAAAAGAAATCTAATTTGCAAAGCAACTCAGGACCCAACGCCCAAACATACGGTTGGGTGCGGCCTGTAATTTACTGTAAAGAAATTTACTAATGAAATAAAAAGCGTTTGGCTCCAGTGATAAGGCTCGGCAAAAAAGAACCTAATGAGAGCCCAAAAAAAAAATACAAAAAAAAATTGGGATTATAATTTGATGAAATACATAGTCTTTGATCGTGTTATAAGGTTTCTTTAAATTCTATATCCAGTTCTGTTATTTTCTACTTCTCTTATCCTTCCATTACAAATTTAGTAATGATCCCTAACCTAGCTCTCTTCACTACCATACTTAACTAGTCCCTGAGTTCTTCCCTATTCGGCCGCACCTATGCTAAAAGAAAATTCACTTACTTGTGACGTAAAACAAACCAACACAATATGTTTACTGGAACACGACTTCTGCCACCTGGAGCCACCAAGCGCCAGGACGATTCGGGACGGACTCCTGAATATGAACTTTCTGCCCACTTGGCACATTTACGAGCGAGTTTCAGCAGATCTTTTCCTCAAATAGTTTCACGGAGGAAAATGAAGCGGCACATCGGCACAAAATTCCAGGTAGGTATAATTATAGAATATTTCTCCATTTGGTTTTTTTGATTTTTCCCTTTTTTCCTTTTCACTTAAATAGTTTTCCCAGAGAAAAACTAAGCGGCGCACTTGCACAAAATTCCAGGTAAATATATTTCTCCTTTAAATTATTAATTAATTAAAATCGCTAATATCTCGAAAACCAAAGCCCGTAAAGGATTTCTGATGAAAATTTCGTTCCCCCTCTAACCCTCGCCCCTCTAACACCTTCTAGAATCTATTGGCTTGAACAAAACTATCCTAGGTAGCTTGATTTATTAATAATATTAACTATATCTGAAAAGGTAAAATCGGTAATATCTCGAAAACCAGAGCCCGTAGAGGATTTCTGATGAAAATTTCATTCCCCCTAATAACCCCACCACAACCATCGAGAATACATTGGGATGAACAAAAATTTCCCAGCGTCAACTTTAATTATTACTAATATTAGTTCAAAGCCAAAAGCCTACATTTAGGCGCACCTATGTATGTATTTAAGAAAACCGTAGTACAGGAGCATGCTGGTAGTACCTGCTAATGTCGCTAGGGCGCAGTCAAGACCAAATGACACATCCCGGTAGTACCGATTAATACCGCTAGGGCGCAGTCGAGACTCAATGAAACCAAAAGCCTACATTTAGGCGCAACACATATCTATTTAAGAAAACCGTAGTACGGGAGCATGCTGTTAGTACCTGCTAATGCCGCTAGGGTGCAGTCAAGATCAAATGATACATCCCGGTAGTACCGATTAATCCCGCTAGGGCGCAGTCGAGACTGAATGAAACCAAAAGCCTACATTTAGGCGCAGCACATGTGTATCCAAGACACAAACCAATACAACCAAGACACAAACCTACATTTAGCACGGGCTCAAACCACCTAGCGCTGGTGGCGCCATCTGTGGCGAAATCCTGGAGGCATAAAAAAGTGATCTGGTACTCTCATAGCTATACTACTACCAAAAGCCAGCATTATTTTATTAAAAATCAGCTAAGACAGAGCTTGATCAGCTGAAGGGGGATCAGCCAACCAGATGACGTCATCCCCTGGTCAGCCAGACAGTAGGAAAGGAATTCCCCCAGGCAGGCCCTTTGACGTAGACCACTAGACGGAATCCCCCAGTGGCCCAGAGCCCGGTCCGGACCACCAACATAGTTGGAATTTTCCGGACACTTTTTGTATGGAAAAAGTGGTCCAGAATCTCCATAGCTACAATACTTGGATCCACTCTTACCTGGATACAGATAGATACCGCATCCGACACCTCCTTGCTACAAAACCATCGTAGGATTAGCGTGGGTGGCTGCATAGCGAATATGCCGCTAGCGATCAGCCGGCTTGGGGTGACTCTTGCCACCCACATCCCTTGATGCTTGTACAGCTGTGCACTAAATTATCACGAACATTGAACAGACAGACGGACGGAGAGAAAAAAAAAGAAAGAACTTGTGAGTGTGACTGCGGACAGACAGACTGATAAAAAAAGGTCTATATGGGCTTCCTCCTTCTGGTGGTACCTGAAAAGCTGGAAAGAATAAAATTTATATGATTAAATGCTGTAAGAAAAGAAGAACAGATGACCTCGGCAACGCCGAACAAGTGATTAACACCCGGAGAAAGGTAAACGCAGAGATTGAGAGAAAGATAGGGCGTGGACTCCCGGTGATAATGGAGTCCTGACTGGACGTAGAAGGGCCCATCGCCCCCATCCCCCCTGGCTACGACGTCGCAGTACATAAAAAAATCTTAGCCCCATTTCGATAGTTGCGTGGGTGTGCCGCCCACCTACATGGGAGCACCCAGCACCACCCCCTCCGTGTTCAGCAGTTACTCATTCATTTCAATGGCCGGATCAAGTAATGAAAATCAAATAGAGAGAAAAAAAAATACTTTAGATGCCAGAACTCTCGACGAAACAGAGCAGGCAAATATATATCTATGTGCATGTGAGTCAGCGGACAGTCCTTCCTCAGCCCAAATCCACCTCCCTTTGGTTTCACAATCTGTAAACAAAAGAAATCTAATTTGCAAAGCAACTCAGGACCCAACGCCCAAACATACGGTTGGGTGCGGCCTGTAATTTACTGTAAAGAAATTTACTAATGAAATAAAATGCGTTTGGCTCCAGTGATAAGGCTCGGCAAAAAAGAACCTAATGAGAGCCCAAAAAAAAATACAAAAAAAAATTGGGATTATAATTTGATGAAATACATAGTCTTTGATCGTGTTATAAGGTTTCTTTAAATTCTATATCCAGTTCTGTTATTTTCTACTTCTCTTATCCTTCCATTACAAATTTAGTAATGATCCCTAACCTAGCTCTCTTCACTACCATACTTAACTAGTCCCTGAGTTCTTCCCTATTCGGCCGCACCTATGCTAAAAGAAAATTCACTTACTTGTGACGTAAAACAAACCAACACAAGATGTTTACTGGAACACGACTTCTGCCACCTGGAGCCACCAAGCGCCAGGACGATTCGGGACGGACTCCTGAATATGAACTTTCTGCCCACTTGGCACATTTACGAGCGAGTTTCAGCAGCTCTTTTCCTCAAATAGTTTCACGGAGGAAAATGAAGCGGCACATCGGCACAAAATTCCAGGTAGGTATAATTATAGAATATTTCTCCATTTGGTTTTTTTGATTTTTCCCTTTTTTCCTTTTCACTTAAATAGTTTTCCCAGAGAAAAACTAAGCGGCGCACTTGCACAAAATTCCAGGTAAATATATTTCTCTTTTAAATTATTAATTAATTACACTTAAATAGTTGTTTTCCAGAGGAAAATGAAGCGGCACACTTTCACCAAAATTCCAGGTAAAAATCTTTATAAAGTATTTCTCATTTAAATTATTAATTAATTGCAGTTAAATAGTATTTCCAGAGGAAAATGAATCGGCACACTGGTACTAAATTCCAGGTAAATATATTTAGAAGATATTTTTCCTTTAGATTATTAATTAATTGCACTGTTTTTCCAGAGGAAAATGAAACGGCACACTGGCACGAAATTCCAGGTAAATATATGTATAAAATATTTCACCGTTAAATTATTAATTAATTGCACATAAAAAGTTTTTCCA
This sequence comes from Dioctria linearis, assembly GCA_963930735.1. Classification (NCBI taxonomy): domain Eukaryota; kingdom Metazoa; phylum Arthropoda; class Insecta; order Diptera; family Asilidae; genus Dioctria; species Dioctria linearis. Next base: position 171,209,766 of record OZ005742.1, on the reverse strand, counting down.
GAAGAAAATGAAGCGACACTGGCACAAAATTCCATGTAAATATATATATAAGATATTTCTCCTTTAGATCGTTAATTATTTGCACTTAATTAGTTCTTCCAGAGGGAAATGAAGCAGCACACTGGCAGAAAATTCCAGGTAAATATATGTATAAAATATTTCTCTTTTAAATTATTAATTAATTGCACTTAAATAGTTTTTCCAGAAGAAACTGAAGCGGCACTGGCACAAAATTCCAGGCAAATATATGTAAGAGGTATTTCTCCTTTAAATTATTAATTAATTACACTTAAATAGTTTTTCCAGAGAAAAATGAAGCGGCACACTGGCACGAAATTCCAGGTAAATATATGTGTAAAATATTTCTCCTTTAAATTATTAATTAATTGGACTTAAATAGTTTTTCCAGAGGAATATGAAGCGTCACACTGTCACACAATTCCAGGTAAATATGTGTAGAAGATATTCCACCTTTAAATTTTTAATTAATTGCACTTTAAATAGTTTTTCCAGAGGAAAATAAGCAGCTTTTTCCAGAAAAAAATGTAGCGGCACGTTGGCACGAAATTCCAGGTAAATATATGTATAAAATATTTCTCCTTTAAATTATTAATTAATTGCACATAAGTAGTTTTTCTAGAAGAAAATGAAGCGGCACTGGCACAAAATTCCAGGCGAATATATGTAGAAGGTATTTCTCCTTTAAATTATTAATTAATTACACTTAAATAGTTCTTTCCAGAGGAAAATGAAGCGGCACACTGCCACGAAATTCCAGGTAAATATATATATAAAATATTTCTCCTTTAAATTATTAATTAATTGCACTTAAATAGTTTTTCCAGAAGAAAATGAAGCGGCACTGGCACAAAATTCCAGGTAAATATATGTATAAAATATTTCTCCTTTAAATTATTAATTAATTGCACATAAGTAGTTTTTCCAGAAGAAAATGAAGCGGCACTTGCACAAAATTCCAAGTAAATATATGTATAAGATATTTCTCGTTTAGATCGTTAATTATTTGCACGTCATTAGTTCTTCCCGAGGGAAATGAAGCAGCACACTGGGACAAAATTCCAGGTAAATATATGTATAAAATATTTCTCTTTTAAATTATTAATTAATTGCACTTAAATAGTTTTTCCAGAAGAAAATGAAGAGGCACTCGCACAACATTCCAGGTAAATATATTTACAAAGTATTTCTCCTTTAGATCGTTAATTATTTTCACTTCATTAGTTCTTCCAGAGGGAAATGAAGCGGCACACTACCACGAAATACCAGGTAAATACATGTATAAAATATTTCTCCTTTAAATTATTAATTAATTGCACTTAAATAGTTTTTCCAGAAGAAAATGAAGCGGCACTGGGACGAAATTCCAGGCGAATATATGTATAAAATATTTTTCTTTTAAATTATTAATTAATTACACTTAAATAGTATTTTCCAGAGAAAAATGAAGCGGCACTGGCACAAAATTCCAAGTAAATATATGTATAAGATATTTCTCCTTTAGATCGTTAATTATTTGCGCTTCATTAGTTCTTCCAGAGGAAAATGAAGCAGCACACTGGCTCAAAATTCCAGGTAAATATATTTGTAAAGTATTTCTCCTTTAGATTATTAATTATTTGCGCTTAAATGATTTTTCAGAAGAAAACGAAGCGGCTCTGGCACCAAATTCCAGGTAAATATATTTAAAAGATATTTCTCCTTTAAATTATTAATTAATTGCACTTAAATAGTTTTTCCAGAAGAAAATGAAGCGGCACTGGCACGAAATTCCAGGCGAATATATGTATAAAATATTTCTCTTTTAAATTATTAATTAATTACACTTAAATAGTATTTTCCAGAGAAAAATGAAGCGGCACACTGGCACGAAATTCCAGGTAAATATATGTGTGAAATATTTCTCCTTTAAATTATTAATTAATTGCACTTAAATAGTTTTTCCAGAGGAAAATGAAGCGTCACACTGTTACACAATTCCAGGTAAATATATGTAGAAGATATTCCTCCTTTAAATTATTAATTAATTACACGTTAAATAGTTTTTCCAGAGGAAAATGAAGCAGCACACTGGCACCAAAATTCCAGGTAAATATATTTGTAAAGTATTTCTCCTTTAGATTATTAATTATTTGCGCTTAAATGATTTTTCAGAAGAAAACGAAGCGGCTCTGGCACCAAATTCCAGGTAAATATATTTAGAAGATATTTCTCCTTTAAATTATTAATTAATTGCACTTAAATAGTTTTCCAGAGGGAAATGAAGCGGCACACTGGCACAAAATTCCAGGTAAATATATGTAGAAGATATTCCTCCTTTAAATTATTAATTAATTACACTTTAAATAGTTTTTCCAGAGGAAAAGGAAGCAGCACACTGGCATTAATATTCCAGGCAAATATAAACCGAAACCAAAACCCAAAATGCTTGCGGCGCGACACTTTCTTTCGCAAATTCGCAAAAGAAAAATCCCCTTTTCCTTTTACAGGAGAAAAACAAACGATCGCGACTAAAAAGGAAAATCGCTACCAGAACTTCTCAATATTATCTCAAAAAGAAAAAAAAATTTAGGACCACGGCGTTAACTCACGGGCATTCGACGAGGTGCCCTCAACCAAAATTCGTTCTATACTGCCACGACTCCGCGCAGTCTCCCTACATTACCGCCGTTCTGTCTTCCACCCGACCGACAGACGAGCGCTTTCGTTTCTCGTGAAATTTTTGGTCGATCGTTCGCGCTTGTGCTACTGCCTGAGTACGGCTGTGTCGTTTTTTTATCTCAAATACTTGCCACAACTAGTGTACATTCGAGCCGAAATTTTCTAGGAATTTCGGGGGGGGCTTGCTCTAATGTATTGCATGGTGGTGTCGCGTGATGTCTTACAGCTTGGCGAGTTGCCGTTCGTTTTTTAGGAATTTTAGTTGACTAGCGGTAAGCTTTAAACGAAGAAGTGAATTTTGTGCGCATTCTGCGCAATTTAGAATTTTTTCGTTTGCAATATGTTTGTTGTTGTTGTCTGGTGTTTTAGTTGGAATTTTTCGTTCAAAATAAAGTGAAGAAATATATCATCTTTTCAGGATTTGAATGATGGCTTATTCTTTTGTTCTGTTAGAAAGATTTCAATATGTGCGCGTTCTGCACGAATCGGAATTTTTCTTCTTTTTTTTTAGACGATTTATTATTTTTCTTTTCTAGGTTTTCTATTTGTATGGAGAAGTAGCATAGTGCTAATTCTCGAAAATATGGACTTTTTTCACCCCTTTTCAGGTACCCTGCGAGAATTATGGGGGGTTTCTCTACAGAAGGTAGAGAAGCCGAAAAAAGAAAAGAACGAAGAGGGGAAAGAAAAGGGTAGCATATGGGGAATACGCTACAACTGACACGAACAATACAAAAGGCCCCAGAGTCTCTAACATAAGGCAAAAATATGATTTTTGTTGGCGCCGCGGACATATGATCGACGAGTGTAGACAAAAACAAAAATGGGAGGATAAAAAGCAGGGAAACGACAAAACGCCGACACAAAACTACCCGGCTCGACCATAAGCACTACCAGCAACAAACCCACCGCCAGACTTCCTCTAGACATAGGTCTAAATGGTCAGGCCCAACTAATAGTGGATACCGGCGCTGAGATCAGTATAATTAAGAAAAAAACCATAAAATCTCGCGAGCTAATAAATCCGAACAGAAAACTGACGCTTCAAAGCCCCTTTGGCACCGGAAAATCTTAGGAAACTGCCAAGGAAACTTCATGCTAAAAAGCAACTTCACTTGCAATTTCCAGGTGGTAAAAAACATCGACGGCTTACTAGGAAATGATTTCCGAGTCAAATACTGCAATGTTGAGGGAGTTCCTCGCACGGAAAACAATCCAGAAAGTTTGCTGTTCCATTAGAAACCACATTGGACAACCCGTGTTAACAAGACACAGTCAACAAAGAGACACTGGTAGAAGATATTAAACCCGACGGGGATACACCTTCTCCCCCAAGTTTTCTCAGAGCTTCTCAACCAAAAGAAGTCGGCTGTGTCTTACAAGAACGCAATAAAGGTGACCTGACTACCGAAGATCCGGCCTGTAAGACTGGTCTGCATCAGGTGAATTTCAATGAACCTGTGTGCGTACAGGCAAGGTGTCAGATCGTAGTCAAGGTTCCGCTGCAGTTGCAGGAAGAAATGGTCAGTCTGTCAAAAGAAATAGACGACAGAGTCTTCCTAGCAAACAGCTTACTCTCAGCTGGGTTAAAGGCAGTCCATAAAGGCAGAGCCATATAAATATAGTACCATTCACTGAATTCTATGTGCCGAAATGACGGCGATGGTGAGCCCCAACTTAAATTTAAACCTAAAATTAAGAAAATGATTCATAAGAGCCCCGGTCAACCAAGCAGTACCAAGAAACGGCTTCACGACGCTCTCGGCTCCATCATGCAAATCCTAATGTCAGGCGCTGGCCAGCACACAAAAGGTCTGCCGTTAGCAGCTCCCGCAGATCCACCGGGTCCGGCGCCTTTTATACATAAAAGCAAGAACTCAGTCTGGATGAAACCCTAAATATTGAGGAAAAAGCCTCAATAAAAAATCTCTGTCAGGAATACGACGATGTATTCTTTTCGAAGGGTGACAGGCTTTCACATACCAATGCCATTACCCACGACATCCCCCTGGTGCAAGACCAAGCACCGATTAACCAAAGATGTACCGATTACCAGAGACACAGCGAAATGTCATAAACGAGCAACTCCGAGAAATGCTGCACAACGATATTATCCAGCCCAACAAAAGCACATGGAAGTCGCCACTGCTAGTCGTCCCCAAAAAAGCGTGACCAGATGGTGAGAAAAGGTGGCGCGTCGTTGTTTATTTTCGTAAATTGAACGAAAAAACTATTGGCGACCCTTTCCCGCTACCACGGATTGAGGATATCCTCGATCAACTGAGCCACTCAAGATATTTTACAACCCCAGACCTAGCCAATGGCTATCATCAGGTACTCGTCGATCCGATAGATGGAGCGAAAACGGTTTTCAGTACCAACTACTGGCATTACGAATTCAAACGCATGCCGTTCCGACTCAAGGGAGCCCTGGCCACATTTCAGCATTTAATGAATTTCCTATTTACTGGTCTACACGGCCTAGAATGATTCGTCTACTTAGATGACATCATCATATATGGAAAAAGTCTGGCAGACCATAACGAAAAGCTTCGCAAAGTCTTTGAAAGGTTAAGAGAAATAACCTGAAACTTCAACCAGAGTAATTTCAATTTCTCAGACGCGAAGTAGTGTATCTAGGACACAAATGTTCTAACCAAGGAGCACTACCTGACCCTAGTAAAACGGCATACGTTCAAACTTTCCCCATTCCTAAAACAGTAAGGCAAGTGCAATCATTTTTGTGCCTGGCCAAGTACTACAGAAAATTTATACCCGACTTTTCAAAAACAGTACGTCCTTATCAAACTTACTCCGAAAGGAGGTATAGTTTAAATGGACTGAGAAATGCCAAGAGGCATTTCAAAGCATTATAAATGCTAAATTTCCCCTCCACTCCTAATATACGCCGATTTTTCGAAACCCTTTAACCTTACCACAGACGGCAGCACCGAGGCTCTTGGAGCAGTCCTCTCTCATGGAGACGTAGGAAATGACCAGCCCATTGCCTAAGCCAGCCGTACCCTGAACAATTCCGAACGTAACTATTCCACGATTGAGCGAGTTACTGGCTATAGTTTGGGCGACTAAAAATTTCAAGGGGGTCTTCAATGTTAAGGACCCTACTTCCCGTCTGGTGAGATTTCACCATAAACTTTCCGAGTTCCATTTTAAAATTGAATATAAGCCCGGAAAATACAACATGAATGCCGACGCTTTAAGCCGCATTCCACGGGATAATATCAAAGACACGGAAACTACAACCTTCACGGTAGAAGCTATAGTCCACCACCAAATGGACTGGTATATAAAGGAGGAAAAACACTCATCGGACCTTAAGGAGTATCTGCAATGCAATACAGTAACCACAGCCCAGACACGAAACATTCAGGAAAATGGATCAAACCCAAAAGCCAAGAAAAACAGCTAGAACAAAAATATCAAACTCATCAATCAAAGGAAGCAGAGGACCTTGACAGTCCATTTTGTGCCAATCCACAAATTATAGACAAAACTCGTACCCCTGAAGTAATCACCAGCCCCGAGGAGATTCAATTAATCTGATAAAAACTTATTAAAAAGAAGAAAGTACTGGTGGAGGCACATGCTTAGTGACATCAAAAAGCACGTTAAGCGGTGTGCCAAATGTCAAACAATGAAGGCCTCACCACAGTATAAAATACCAATGGTGATAACGGACGTAGCTGAACAGCCTTTTAATAAGATCTATTAGAATATAGTTGGCCCACTAGAGGAAACTGAATCTGGAAACAAATATATATTAATGTTTCAGGATAACCTCACGAAGTTCATAGTTTGTTATGGCATACCGAATGGGGAAGCTATATAATATATATAGTCACCGATCAGGGAAGTAATTTCCTGAGTGACCTATTCAAAAAGTTTTAAGGTACATACATACATTAAGATCAGAACAATAGAATGTAAGCCACAAAGACAACAAAAACCCATTTTAATATCCTATCCTATCCTCTCCTAGATAACAATGCGGTCAGTACTTTTCTATGGACTGTTCTTAATCACGACAGGAGTCCGCGCTGAGGAATCTTAGTCCATCACTCCTCTAAATAATGCGGGAGTGCTATTCCAGGAAGGAAGCTTATCAGATTACCACGACACCTGAAGCGTCATCACCGAGTTAGATCTGGCCGAGTTGAAAAATCAGACGAGACTGGCAGGGCGACCGGAACACTACGTACACCAGTTGTGTGGCAACAAATCTTCTGAACAGGATCTATGTACCCTACAAACTAAACATGTACACGCCCTGATGGAAAACATCCAAAGGCGTACTAATGTTATCAAAGAAGCAGTGCCCAAACCACGCGAGCGTGGATCCATCTTCGACGGAATAGGTAATTGCGATGCACTATCTCTTCGGTACTATGGATAGTGGAAACGAGCAGGAGGTGTACAGCCGGCTGAACGAATTAAATGTAAATACTCAAACACTAGCTGATCTGGAACAACAACAGATCAGCGTAATAAAGACCACTTTCGAGCAAATCCAGAAACCCGTCTCCTCACTGTCTGAACGACAACATCAAATAAGCAATCAGATCAACAATCTGCGGAGCGCAACAGACGATATGACAGCCCATCAAATAAGGCAGGAAATCGTCTCAAGTCTGACACCGCAGGTGATAGAGTTGGAATTTAGACAATAAGCTCTACTGGATATAATAGTGTCCAGTAGAAATAACCAAATTCATCCCCTTTTAATTTCCCCAAATCATTTGCTAGAGATTTACCATAAATCTCATTCTACCTGTCCCAATGTACAGAACTGTTTAGCAGTTATGTATAAAACAGCAGAGATCAAGACACACTTATTACAGGAAAAATTGGTAATTCGAATCAAACTTTCTATATTTGACATTCCCAAGAAGTGAAGAACATTCACTTTGGACCAAAGGCCAAGACTCCGCAGGAACTCTGTATAACATCCATATCAGTTACAGGCCTCTTGTTGGTAATTGCATCAGTGGTGGCAATATCAAAATATGTCGTACTGGCATTCATGGCATGGGTTGCTACACGCAGACAACAGCCCACAGCTGAAAACACCCCCATGGAACCGGTTTACGCGAAACCCCAAGAAAAGTTAAAACGTGCTCAAAGTCACCCCAGATCGAGAGCTATACAATTAGTATAATCAAGGATAACTATACTCAGTTGTAGTCCTCGCCTCATTCATTTGTTACTGGCGCAGCGTCCGTTCCTTTCATTACACTGGCTGATAGAAAATAACTAGGCATTAAGGGAGAGAAAAGACATTTCGAAAGATACCAACAGAATAGATTAAAAGCTTTAGGGATTAAGAAAATAAACTGAAAGAAGGCATAATCCAGTAGAATTAAAACAAACATATAACGAGGTAAAATATAATCAAAATTTAATTACAAAAAAAAAGAATATTAACAATAATAAATAATAAATCAATAATACTCAGTAACATTAGGTAATACATAGGAATAATTAGCTAACTAGAAAGATATAGGCATAAATATCTAAGATTATACTAAATATAAATAGACTAGAAATGTAATGTACTAAGATCATAAATAGGAAATAGCGACTTAAATTAGTAGAAGAAATAAGAAATAAAATTGTTTAACGATATAAGATATAGTAGAAATTATATATATTCCCATAGGAAATATATTATATATATAGGCATATTCCCGTAAAACCAAAACCGTAAACCATTCTTCTTCAAGACCAAAGTCAGAGCAACCCCACAAAAGAACGACAACTCGGCCCAAAAAGAAAAAAAGATGCAAGAATCTCCTCTGCTAATACGCATAAATAACCTTTCCGAGTTACAAGATTTCAACTATCAGTAGCACTAAATATACATATAGGATAGCGTATTCGAGATAACAACTACCCTCATAATCGGGGACTATAAGTTGACACTTTTCTATAAGTGCATCAAACTGTGCATATAACCCAAGCCATTAGTATGATTACCAAATGCGTTAAAGAACATCCGGTTAAGCTTAGAGCCGCTTAAAGCCACTTAGACTCGCCCAACCCTAAATATAAATCAGCGTCATAGAGGGCGCCATCATGAGAAATTGATGATCGGGCCCACAATCTGTCAAGTCCACTTTTTCGACCTAAAATCCACAAGGGAAAATACAACAATTTTTTTTAATCAATAAATAAAACACTAGATTGCACCATTTAGCCAAGTATATTTTTTTTATTTTTAATAAGGAACACAAAAAGTAATATAGAGTAACACTAAAAATTTTAATAAAATAAAACGTCAATTTTTTTTGAGAAAAGTAGTTAATTACAAAAAAAGTCAAACACGAAAAAAAAGGGGAACCAAAGAAAAAAATTTAAAGAACTGAGGTGGTGCGTGAATCAAAGTAACACTCAAATTCTAAAACAAACAGAAAAAAAACAGGAATTAGAAAACGAAGTTCAAATAAAAAGTGAAAATAAGTTACCCATTTTAGGCACCATGAGGCGGTGGAGCATCCTCGTCTTAATCCTGGGCGGGACCAGAAGCCTCATCGGGAAGGTCCCAGTCCTCCTGGGCATGACCAGGCGCCTCTTCGGGAAGATCCCAGTCCTTCTGGGCGGGAACGGACGGAACGTCCCAGTTAATTAATGACTTCTGAAAACTCACCCATAGCCACCAAGGAACTCCCACCGTGGGCCCACAACCACAGCTCCACCCGATGGAACACGTCAGCCTCCGCCGGAGCACCCCAAATGCATACATCTGGGCGCCCATTCTGTCTCAGCAGCAGCCTGATGAACCCACGCCACCGGGGGGCCACACTTTGCACGAAAATGGCCAGCACCCTCATACATTTGGGCCTGGGGTTGATATATGGAGCTCGCGGACTAATAACCTCACAGAATTCCATGTTTAAACAAACAATGAGCAAAACAGAAAAATCGCCCCATATAAAGGGTAAGATTCCAAACGTTAGCACAAAATTTATCTAAAATACAGTTACTTATCTTGGTTAAATACCAAACCCACACAATTTCTTCTCTTTCTCAGTACCAGTGCAAGATGCAAAAGCAATGCATCACACCGCTACTACATATGAGCTTAGTATAACAACACACAAAAAAAAACACAAAATTCATATGATACGAATTGTAATTTGTGCATTATGTATGTAGGTAGCTACAAAAACACAAATCTCACATAATTTTTTTTTCTGTTCAGAGCCGGTACAAGATGCATTTCAATATATCATACCGACTATACGTACCTCATGATATAGTGTGTTTTTTATTGAGGACGATATCAACTTCATTTTAATTTGATTCAATATCCCATACAAAATATACACCCACGCAGTCTCTTTGAGAATTATTTCTCTTTTTCGCGGGGGGAAGGAATGTTTTATATAAAAATGTAGGTTGCTGTACATATATGTATAAATATGTATATATATACAAAACCTTAAATCCTAACATATAAAGTTTTTCAAAAAAAAAACTTAATAAGCCCGATATATCTGAAAAACCTAAAATTGGGTATTTAAAAAAAAAAAATCTTAAATCATAAAATTACAGTAAACTAATCATGCACAAAACATGATTAGCTTATCTTCTAAAAGGGTGAAGAAAATTGCATCAGCAATTTTCTTCACATTCCACCTAGTTTATAAAAAATTTTCTCATAAAACGACTTGGGAAAAACAAAAGTGTCAGCTTTCAACCAAGTCGTATTAACAGAAACAATTACCAATACAAAGTTTGCTTTTCGCAAAATTTGTCAGTGGAAATAATAAAGTTAAAAAAGAAATCAAAAGGCAAATCGTACCTTCAGTACGCTTTGCCGCGAAAAACACAATATGTATGTATATACATATTACGTCAAAAACTCCCACGATAAGAAAAGCGCGCCGCATAAATGCATTGTATGTATATGCGCGCCGCGATTTCAAACGACGGGACGGTGGCCGATGTTTTTAAAAGTGTAAGATTACATTTGTGAAGCCACCGTCCGACGCGAATAATTCTGGACAAGGTTGAACAAGTCCAGAATTAATAGTAAAATTTCCTCAGGGTAAGTAAATGCAATTAAGAATTTTTATCCTGAACAAGGACTCTTGTTCACGATGAAGGTGATCAAGAGTTGAGTTGGAGTTTTGAGTTTTATGCGATAACTGGGCAAAAGAGGAACTTTGTCTGATCGTCGGTCGGTGGTTTTAAAAAATTAAGTTGTGTTTTAAAAAAACAAAAGGGTATAGAAATAGAATCGAAAAATTAGGTTGTGTCTATGTGTATAGAAATAGTATAGAAAAATTAAGTTGTGTTTTAAAACAAAAAGATATAGAAATAGAATAGAAACATTAAATTGTGGTTTTTGTGAAAACAGAAAGTTGACCTAAAGAATAAAGTAAGTGAGTAATAATCAATTGGATGTGTTTAAGTGAACCCTTCTTGGATTATCCGTGTACTGAAGTGAACCACGGTGAGCAATAGATAAATAGAAAATATATAACACCCATTTCGATTCAAAGTCTTAACTTCCTTTTGTAATTTAGTTATTTGTTTTCTTGAAATTTTAACTTACCATGTAATTAAAGATTTTACATTGATGAATTTTATTGCGTTCATTGATATTTTTGCAGTTACTACAAAAAGCCTCAATATTTACACTCCTTACTGGAATATAGTTGGACATTTTATTCAGTTCTTCTTGTGTAAAATCGTTATTAACCGTATTTATTAACACTGCTTTCCCCAGTACTCTGGTCCATGTTGGTTAACTCACTCATCACGGTGCTGAAAAACGTGGGATTCTCATGTGAAGCGTATGCGGATGACATTCCTCTGCTCATTTCCAGACACAGCATGGCTGCTGCCTGTGCCTTGCAACGAGGCCTCAGTATTGTTGAGGACTGGTGCACCCGTCATGATACGATAGTGAACCCAACAAAGACCAGCTTGGTGCTCTTCTCCAGAATACGTAAGGTTGGGTACTTTGTTCTTCGAACACTTTTTGGACACACTCTGCAGCTCTCTCCTCATGCCAAGCACATGGGGATTGCACGTAGAAGAAAAAGTTAGAGCGGCTATGAGGGTCTTCGCTCAATGAAGGAGAACCTTTGGCTGCACATGAGGCATGAGACCGAGGGTTGTGCATTGGATGTACACCTCAATCGTCAGAACCATGCTCACAGATGCCTCCTGTGTATGGGGGCCCTGGACGCTTGTCGGGACTGCGATCCGGAAGCTAGCGGGCCTGCAGAGGCTTTCCTGCTTGGGAATTACGGGCTCCATGCGATCTACGGCTTGTGGTGTTTTTTTGTGCCACAAAGGACTGGGAGTTCATCTGTTCACGTCAGGAAGTTGCACCAGCCCCGTTTGTATTAATTTTGGTCGTCGAACTCTATTTGATGCTATCTTTTTATTGAGGAAATTGTTTCTCAAATTAGTTAGGAGATTAGACACTATGCGACTTTATTCCTTTTAGTAAAATATTAGCCGAACAAGTCACTCAGGAGGTTTATTTATATCTTATTCTTTTAGGCGAACAATCGCAGCTATAATTATTCAGCTAGTTTATCACTATGCGTTTTTGTCCCTTTTGTAAAATAACAACAAAACAAATAGTTTAGAAAGTTTCTCTTTAATCATATTCCTGTAATAGCATCATTGTAACACTATGCATTTCTATTCCTTTTCACAGAATAATAGTAAATCTAATTTCATTGTTTATTTGATGAATTTAACACTGAGCATTCCTATTCTTTTATTCTTTTAGTAAAATAATCGCAAAACAAATTGCATTAATTGTTCAGTAGATCTAATCACTGTGTGTTTCTATTCTTTTAGTAAGATAATAGTAGAACAGTTCACATTAATTATTTAATAAACTTAACACTGTGCAATCCTATTCCTTTTATGAAATAGTAAATCTAATTGCATTAATTATTTGGTAAAATTTAACACTATGCGTTTCTTTTCGTTTCAGGGAAAAAATCGTAAATCAAATCGCGTCGGCTATTTAGTGAATTTAACACTATACGTTTCTATTCGTTTCTATTCCTATTAAGAAAGTAAAGCTGAACTAATCGCGCCGATCAGTTAGTGAATTTAACGCTGTACGTTGCTATTCGTTTTTAAAGAATAATGGTAAATCTGATTACATTAATCATTTGATGAATTTTAACACACTGTACATTTCTATTCTTTTAAGAGAATCTCCGATCCGCGCCGATTTGTGATCGACTGCACGATGGTCTTTTCGCTTTTCGCCACAGATAACTCCCGCTACCAATGTCGGTGTCAGCTCTTTTCGCTGATCAAGTGGTTTCGCGATAAAAATTGCGCAGAGGAAATTAATCTCGCGCTGATTTAACTGTTTAAAAATGTTCAGAGGAAGTATCCTCTATCAAAAAAATATTAGATTTCTTGCCGCTGGCGGGCAGCAATGCTCAGCGTCAGCAATTTAGTACGCGAGAAAAACAAAGTATACAATTTGTACGCTCTGTATGGCAGGAAATGGGATATTTTATGGCGTGAATATTTGCAAAGAAATGCTTATACCCGTAATGAATGTAGGTACGTTGGGCGTTATGAGTGTAGACTCATAACACCATCCCCCATAGGAAAAGAAAATTCGTACGACCGAATAGGAGTAGGGATTTTCGCCATGTCCGCGGGGGCGGCAATATTAATAAAAACATTCAATTCGCGCCACCGAGAGATATGCGGGGCACAACGATTCGCCGGTTTTTGAAGCATTCCCGCCGGTTTGTGATCGATAATTGGAGGCCTTTCGACCGCAACCGGCCCACAACACAACTTGTTCAATTTACTCAATCCTAACTTAATTCTAGATAACTACAAGATTCCTTAATTTAACCAACTTGTAAAAGCTGTGCACATGGATTAATTTGTTTTGTATTTTACACTGGATAAAAAAACTTACATAATTCCTTTACATAGTGGGCTGGGCCCATCCTCCTTAGAGGTTACATTAATACTCAATTCCTGGGCCGCTACACCAGTAGAGAATTTCCCTCTTTGCTTTATGAAATAGAGGTACGCGATAAGGACAGTCAAAGCGAGGACGATGATAATGTTATACGAAATTGAGTAGTAGTGGGTATCGTGCGCGTTTAGGCCTTGGTCCTCGGTTTGTTTTATTTCCTTTATGGAGGAACTCAACCGTTGTAGTTCATTGTCGGAGGAAAATTTTAAGAGGTGAGTTTTAGTGGTGCTGAGAAGTGGGGGTTTTCCAATATTAGAAGATACCAGGGCTATAGATAGATTTAAGCTGGGGATGTAATAGTTGCGTACAACACTTGTCCGAGAGCTCCAGTATTCCTGTACCCCGCAAGGTTTGCGGGACGATTTTGCTAGTGCAGACTTCGTCCAATGTAGTGTTCTTGGTTAAAACAAAGAGCCACTTGTTTGCTTGCGAAAGCTGTATCCAAAGGTTACCGGGGGGGGGGGGGGGGCTCTGCAAGTGACAAGAGTCAGGCAGTTTTGTGACGTGCTTTAGTAGCTCGATTTCACAGATATTGTTTTCCGGATGCACGCTAAATATTGGGTGCGTCACTCGGCAAAGGTAATGAAAGGCATCGCGGGTAAGGCAGTTTTGGTAGTCGAAATTATTTAGGGTGTAGTAGTGTTCTCGATTATAATCGACCACTAGATAGTCAACGGATGGCTGGATATAGATGAATTCATTCCCGTTGGTGGTTGGGAGTGGGGTTACTTTGTATAGCTGATATGCCGTCCGATATTATTTGATCTGCGCTTCTGGCTGCGGTTATCTGACTCAATGCGAATATGCCGAACAAATCTTGTAGACCGGGGGAATTGGGAGCCTCAGGTTATCGGGGAGCTTCTGCTGTATGACTAATAGGGAGTTCTTTAATTGGTTAGGAGTCATAATAGCAGGGTGCGGCTTGCCATGTTTCACATCTATCATGAGATCGAGGATAGAATTTATGGTTGCCTCATATCTCATTAACGAAAGAGTTACAGCATTAATGAGTGAGTCCGTTTGCAGAGTTATGTTGAACTGTGACTCCGCGTCAAGCGCTGTGTTCAGCAGTAATTCTATATTATTGATCTTCTCATTCAAAAATGAGAAATGCGCCTTAATTTCGTGCTGGCTCCTGTTGAAAGTATTAACCGTAGTGTCTATTATTGACGTGTGGTTTCTCAACAGGTCGAGGAGGCGCCTTTGGTCGGTTTTCACGCTGTCAATCAGGTGATCGTATTTAATGGCGTCATCCTCGTCTAAGGTTCCAAAGAGCATTTTGCTCAAAGATCCTATTGCATTAAAGGGGCTGCGTTTTTGTCGGACACTAAGAGGAGTTAAGAAGCTTTCTTTATCCTTTATATTAGCAAATATGCTCAAAATTTGTTTCAGTGCGGCCTGGCAGAGAAGGGGGTCGCCCGCATAAGAGGTTAACCGCTGACAAAGGCTTTTGATTACTCGTATGTTGTCCTCCATCTGCCTAAAATCGTAATTAAGACCATTCAGATCGAAGCGGACGATGATGTGCCACTCGTGGCTAAAAAGATCCACATTACCTGTTTCTTCGAAGTAAATTCCTGAGTTACTCTCCAAATATGTGACGTTCAGCCCGGCCGCTGAGCTCCAAAAGCATAGCAGCTGTATGAGCAGCAGAAGCTTACCCTTGCTTGACATCCTGTAATGGAAAGAGCCTCACTTATTCGACGTACAATTTTAAGTCATTATTATGTATAATCTTAATCTTGTTTCCTATCTTAACGGTGGTGTTCTCGGGGAATTTAATTCTACGACGTCATAGGGTCCAAGCTAAAGAGGCGAAAGTTTGGACCTTTTAGCATCAATCTTAAGAAAAACTTTATCTCCGAGATTAAAGGAACGCTCTACAGAATTCTTGTCGTAATAGCTCTTCGATTTTTCCTTATGTTTCAGGATGGTCTGACGCGCCATTTCAAATCCATGCTGAAGACGAGCCTTTAGCTTATTAGAAAAATTATCATAATTGTAGCAGGATTCTGGTTCAAGTTTTAGAGAAGTAGGGATCCTAGCCGGGAATCCGTAAACAAGCTCATGCGGTGTGAGCCCGGTACTTGAATGAGGGGTTGAATTGAAAACGAAAACCGTACATGGCATCCAGGAATCCCAAGAGAGAGGGTCTTTGTTGACGTAATGGCGGAGGTATTCGGCCAGTGTCCTGTGGCTGCGTTCCAACGCACCATTAGTCTGAGGGTGGTACGGGGTAGATTGCAGCTTATGAATTTTAAGCAGTTTGCAGACCTCCGAGAATAGTCTGCCCTGATCAGTCAGGATACATTGGGGAATTCCATGGCGGCATATAATTTTAGTGGTGAGCTCCCTAGCGATAGTATCCGCTTCGGCAGCCGGGAGAGGGATGCCTTCAGAGAATTTGTTAAGGTCATCCTGAAAGGTCAAAATGAATCTGTTGCCATGGTGGCTAGTGGGAAGTGGCCCAACTATGTCGAGAAAGGCGTGGCCTCCCAGCGGTGAGGTGTGATAGTCGCGTATCACCTGCTGGATATGTTCTTCGTCACTTAACTCAATAACTGCGTCGAGGAAAATGTGGAGAGGAAGTTCCGAAGTAGAGAAAACGAAGGTATTCATAGACTTTAGTTCTAATAAACTGGCGTGGTCTATGCCACTAAAGGAAAGAAGTACCATTGCTAGTTTAGACGATTTAGCGTACTCAATGTATTCCCTTAAGACAGAAAGGGTGGTTCCCTTTTCAGAGGGGCTTTTCAATGGGAAGGGGAGCTCGGCGATTAACATTTTGTTTTTTCCGCCTTCGCATATTTTTAACTTTCCAAGATGGATGTTTAGTTCTTGATTTATGCATAGCTCGAGGCTTTTTGTCAACCCGTGATCGCTTGGCGTTAGTATGAAGAATTTTGGAATGGGGGTTTTAAATCTTATTAAAGAGACTTTTTTCTCGTGAATGAGTGAGTAGTCAAGTGTGCCTTTCTTTAAATAATCGACGTAGGCCTCATAAATGTCTGTTGTAGGGGGGGGGGCGGAATTAGTATTGGCAACAGGGTTGGGTATCTCGGTACGAGTCTCACCCTGTCGGGCCTGTTGTCTTGTAACGGCGTTAACAGCAGTGTCGACGGGAGGTATGCGACTCAAGGCGTCTGCATTCGAGTTTAGTTTTCCTGACTTATAAATTATACAATAGTCGTATTCTTCTAATCGGATACGCCACCTCATTAGTCTGGAAGTAGGATTTTTTAAGTTCATGAGCCAGGTAAGTGGCTGGTGATCAGTTATTACAGTAAAGCGTCGACCATATAGATAAGGTCGGAATTGTTCCACAGCGAACACTATAGCGAGAAGCTCCTTCTCAATTGTGGAATATTTAACCTCAGCTGAGTTGAGCGTCCGACTAACGTAGGAGACAGGTCTATCCTTGCTTACCTCGCCTTGCGAAAGCACCGCGCCAATGGCAAAATTGATGGCATCGGTAGTTACCAGAAATGTCTCGTCGAAACAAGGATATTTTAGGATAGGAGCAGAGATAAGTTTAGATTTCAGTGATCTAAATGCTTCATCGCAAAAGGCGTCCCATGCAAAGGGTACGTCCTTTTTCGTGAGCTTCGTAAGTGGCTTTGCGATCTTCGCGAAATTGTCGATGAATCTACGATAATACCCAACAAATCCCAAGAATGATTTAACATCTCTGACCCTTTTTGGGGTCGGGTAGGTCCGTACGACTTTAATTTTTCCTGGATAGGGGTGAATGCCTTCTGCGTCTATCACATGCCCTAAATAAGTGATTTGCCTTCCGAGAAAATTGCATTTGTCGGGCTGCAATTTCAACCGATGGTACCTCAGGCGATCGAAAACTTTAATGAGCTTAGCGTTATGGTCCCTAAGACTGCACCCATGAACAACAATATCGTCCATGTACACAAAACATTCTATGCCCTGTAGTCCGGACATTGTTCATCACCTCTGAAATGTAGAGGGGGCATTTTTCAGTCCAATAGGCATCCTATTGAAATGAAAGTGGCCGTAAGACGTGCTGAAGGCAGTCTTCTCTTTGTCATCTTCGTCCATCTGGATTTGATGGAATCCGTTCGCTAAGTCGAGAGAGGAAAAGTATTGTGATCTACCCAGCTGGACCAAAATATCTGTAATGTTGGGCAGGGGGAAGGAATCTCCGACAGTTATGTCGTTTAGTCGCCGGAAATCCACGACCACTCGCCAGCGCTTGTTTCCCGCTGCATCGGGTTTCTTGTCGACGAGCAGCAAGGGGGAGTTCCAAGGGCTTATGATTTCCTGTTCCAACATTTAAGATATCTGACTGCTAATTTCCGTCCGTTGAGACTCCGGTAGTCGGTAGGGCTCAACATTCACAGGGGCTTTGTCGGGAAAGGTTTGAATTTTGTGACGAACCGAGTCAGTCACTGAAATAAAGTCAGCCTCCAAGTGGAATATATCGTTAAAATTCCGGCAGATATGTAGTTTACTATCTGCCTCCTCTACGTTACAGTGCTCCAGGTTGAGTCTCTTCCTTAACTGGTCGAGTCGTTTCTCAACTTTGTTTTCCATATATAAATTTTGGACTATAAAATAGTCGTCTAAGGGTTCAGTTTCCAGTTTTAAATTGTTTAAGTTTACGGAAACGTCCTCGTCTCTTACGTTTAGTAGTATTAGATTAGCCTTGCCATTTTGGGGGCTAGAAACAGAATTACCCAAGTATAAGCCAGGTATTGGCTCGCGTCTGGTCACTAAAAAGTCTTCCGTTTGTTCTGTAGAGACTTGCACAATGGTTCTTGACCTTGGGGGCAATTCCACAGAACCAGGATTCATTTTACTAGGTACACCCAGTCTGGGTTTTTCGTTTTTTGCATTAGGGTTGTTCTGCCCGTAGTTAGAGCGAACACGCAAATAATGAAGAAATGTGATGAAATTTATAACCCTGGTTTAAAGTCAGTATTTTCGTAGCTTAATTCTTCGGTTCACCAAGTTTACTACACTGTAACTCGCACTCCAACTAGATTTTTTTAAATTCAATAAATGCTATAATTTGCAATTAATATATAATATATATGCCTGATAATATTATATCAAAACCACAATTATAATTTAAATTTATGTGTAAAGCTAAATTTAATATTGAATAAATGTGAAAGAATAAGTAAGATTAAATTAAATTTATGTTTAGAAAATTTTATTGTATCTGACAATGTACTCACCAGCTCAGTATTAGGCACTCGATCAAATTGGTTTTCTAATTTATTGAGGTTTGGAATTGGACTATTCTTTATTCTAGTGGATATCCAGAATAAAGTGAGGTTATTAATTCTGACTGCAGTCGATACCCACAGAAAGAATCTTTATTCGGTCGAGACCCGTAATAAAGTGGTTTATATTAGTAAATTTCCTATTCGGTCGATACCCGCAATAAGAATCTTTATTCGGCCGAGACCCGTAATAAAGTGGTTTATATTAGTAAATTTCCTATTCGGTCGATACCCGCAATAAGATTCTTTATTCGGTCGAGACCCGTAATAAAGTGGTTTATGTTAGTAAATTTCTTATTCTGTCGATACCCGCAATAAGAATCTTTATTCGGTCGAGACCCGTAATAAAGTGATTTATGTTAGTAAAATTCTTATTCGGTCGATACCCGCAATAGGAATCTTTATTCGGTCGAGACCCGTAATAAAGTGGTTTATGTTAGTAAATTTCTTATTCGGTCGATACCCGCAATAAGAATCTTTATTCGGTCGAGACCCGTAATAAAGTGGTTTATGTTAGTAAATTTCTTATTCGGTCGATACCCGCAATAAGAATCTTTATTCGGTCGAGACCCGTTATAAATGGCTTATGTTAGTAAATTTCTTATTCGGTCGATACCCGCAATAAGAATCTTTATTCGGTCGAGACACGTAATAAAGTGGTTTATGTTAGTAAATTTCCTATTCGGTCGATACCCGCAATAAGAATCTTTATTCGGTCGTGACCCGTAATAAAGTGGTTTATGTTAGTAAATTTCTTATTCGGTCGATACCCGCAATAAGAATCTTTATTCGGTCGAGAACCCGTAATAAAGTGGTTTATGTTAGTAAATTTCTTATTCGGTCGATACCCGCAATAAGAATCTTTATTCGGTCGAGACCCGTAATAAAGTGGTTTATGTTAGTAAAATGTATAGCACTTAGAAATCACACTGGGAAAATGTTAATAAAATTTAGAGCACTTGGAAATAACACTAGGAATTAGAATACCAACTTGATCACTGCACTGCCAAACTGCAAAAGAGAACGAGTCAAGTCAGATTCTGATTTATATAGCCATGGGTTGCTCATCGCACCAAAGAACGGCGTTCAAAGGTGCACGGCATATTGGCATAGCAGCGGCACTTCGTTTTCTATTGTTTAAAATGCAACAAAAGAAAAAAAAATAAATAAATAAAAACTTGTTTGTGAATTCTATTCAGTCAGAAATATTCGTTGCCTACTGAATTTTTTCTAAATAGATTTTTATTTTCAACTTACCAAGTGCAAATGCATTGTGCTACCCGTGTACAGTTGTTTCTGGCTGGCTCACTTCACTGCAGCGTTGATAATTTGAACTTCTGATGATAATTTGCTTTAGATCGATAAAAAAAATTACCATGCGTGAATGCAATGTACTGCCCGCGGACATTTATCTGGCTCGTCTCTCTGCGAAATTATTACAATTTAGACCTAAAATATTTGTTTCTTTAGGTCGGTATATACATGTGTCGACATGTAAATTTGCACGTTTTAATGATATCAGAATTGTGATGAATTCTGAACATACTGCCCCCCGTTGAAAGGATGTAATGCCTTTCAAATATGCAAAATACTATGCGATCTGTTGACAACTCCGCTGATCCACAGAAATATAAGAATGCAGCAGAAGGTAACTAGAGCAATTTCAATGGGAAGAATAATAACTGAGCCCTTTTGGAACAACACAGAATATAAGCTGAAAGGAGTTCAGTGGAGAGCGAAGAGAGAATGAAAAGAAATAACAAACTTTGTTGTACTATTTTATTTTAGCACTTTAATCGTGCCGTCCTTGAACAGTCGTACATTATATCGTGCTCCACCTTTGGTCTTGAAGCGCTGCTTATGTCTTTTAGACCTTTGAAGTGCCTCCAAAGACACGATAAAGGTTTCGGTGTCTCCCGTTTCGTGATCCATTACTGTTAACTGGAAATCATTGCTGTCCATTGCAACAGGTAGCAGAGTTACGTCCTCTAATATGCTCACCTTAAGTGGTTGGAGTAAAACCTCTTGCGAGACGTCCATCTCAGGGGGGTGGAACCTGTAGCATAGCCTCCAAATTACATGTTCCTAACAAAATTGCTGGTTGATGTAGTACCTCTTGTGAAACGTTCATCCCAGGGGCTGGGACCTCCGCCATAGTCTCCAAATTGGATGTTCCTGGCACGGCTGATGGTTGGTGATTTGGAGACTGTGGTGGTGAATCGATTACTTCAATGGTGTCCAACTCTTCTAATTGCGGATAGCGAAGACGGCTGGCGAATTTACTTCTTCGTAATAAGGCTCTTGACCTTTTTTCTTTTAATTTGTTAAGCTGCTTTTGTAGCTTCCATACTTCATTGACCTCCTGTTCAATGGTTTTCCCTGGAGTCGGAGGCAATTCAACCTCAATCGTTTTTTCTTCCTTTGGTGATTCCATGTTACAATTTATGAAATTGAAAATCAACTGTGGCTTGAATTGCAAAGTGATCAATATTTAAAGAGGACTAACGGGTATTTTTATCTTGCAAAACAAATTTTTTATAGGCGAAAATTTGTTATCAGTTGTAACAATCTATCATGCCACTTTGTTGCAACAATGCACGTTTGTTCAATTGTGTAAAAAAAAAATGTGAATTTTAGTTAAATTTTTTTTTTTTGTTAAGTAGATGTGCGTGTATACTTATTGGACATGCAATTGGCTTAATGTTGGATTGGGAGTATGAATTTTGAAATTTTGCTAGGGAGATAAATTTTTATTATTAAGTGTAGCGGTACTTATGACAACTTTGTATCAAGAATGCGCCTTTTAATGATTTTCTGAGGAATTAGATATTTTGTTTTTTGTTTTTGCGTTTTATATGTGTATAGTTGTAAGAATGCACTCTCGATTTTGGATACCAAATTTTGTGATTTTTTGTTTAAATTTCTTCCCGAGAAAAAAGAGAAAAACAAAAAAAATATTTATGGTACAAATGGAATGAATAAAAATTAACCTTTAGGTTAGTTCATAAGTGTATGACGTTCAAATAAATTAAAAGAATTACTTTCAGTTTAAGAATAAATGTTCTTTTATACAAGACAAAACCAACTAAAATTTTGGAATGTCCTTTAGCTTAAAGGAAGGATGGCTAGTTTTGTAATAGGTCTTTTCAGCACTCCATTCTGCGTTTTCAAACTTACGACTCTAACCATCTTATCCATGCCTGGATGAAGTTCAATAATTCGTCCTAATACCCAACGACAGGCTGGTAAATTTGGTTCCTTGATAAGAACTAGATCCCCAATTTTAGGATTGGAGGTTGGGTTTTTCCATTTTGGTCTATTTTGCAAGGAATTTAGATAATCGTTAGACCATTTGTTCCAGAACTGTTGTTGTAATAATTGTATGTGGTTCCATCTTGTTTATTGATTTGTCTCAATTATTGGTTCTGGTGGAGTTATCAATGAACTGCCGATTAAAAAATGCCCTGGTGTTAATATATCTAGATCATCTGGATTATCCGAAATAGGGCATAATGGCCTGGAGTTCAAGCAGGCTTCGATTTGAGCCAAATGGTTGCGAATTCTTCGAACGTCAGTGAAGAATTTCCTAATATGCGCTTTAAATGGAATTTTATCGACTTTACTCCTGCCTCCCATAGTCCTCCAAAATGTGGTGCTACCTTTGCTGCCATTTCTTCATTGGCTTGTTTCATGGCATTCTTACTATCCTTTTGCAGGATTTTGTCCGCTCCAACGAAGTTGGTGCCGCAGTCCGTGCAAAGTTCTCGTCGACTAGAAAGCGTCGAAAACCTGCGATAAAGGCTGCTGTGGTTAGATCGGATACCGGCTCTATGTGTATGGCCTTGGTGGCCATGCCAACAAAAATGCATATATAGCCCTTGTAAAAACGATTTCCTCTGTGTTTGGACATTTTCAGATTGATGGGACCAGCGTAATCCACCCCGGTTTGTTGAAAGGGTCTTGATATATTTACCCTTGAAGCAGGTAGGTTCCGCATGATTTGGTTTCTATTTAAAGCAGATTGTTTGAAGCAAGTAACACATTTGTGCAAAATATGTTTAACGGTTTTTCGTCCTTGTGGAATCCAGAATTCGTTTCTTAAAGTTGACAGAACTAATTGCAAACCTCCATGCAATGTTTTCGTGTGAAAGTGATTGATTATTAATATTGTCAAGTTGCTTTCTTTCGGCAATATCATTGGATGTTTTTGATTAAAGGGGATGCTGGCGTTTTGAAGTCGGCCAACCACACGCAATAACTCGTCCGGGTCTAAGAATGGATTTAGAGACAAGATGTTGCTTTTGGTAGGTAGTGAAATGCCTGCCTTCAGTTGCTTAATTTCTTTTTCGTATGCAGTCCTTTGAGCTAACTTGATTAACGAATGTTTCGCTTGAATCATTTCGGATGGTTTTAGAAGCAATGAACTGTTACGATGAGTGTTGGAAATGGTCTTCCGACTGTGGTTAATAAATCTGAAACAATAAGCAATGACACGTTGCAGCTTGACAAATGTTGAGAATTTACAAAACAACTCATTGATGTCTGAATGAGTTGTAGTTAAACAGCTTACTTGCTTTTGCTCAGATTCGATAATATTGTCTGCCAAGATTTTGACTGAGGCCAATTTTCTTCAGAGCTCAATAGCCACTGAGGGCCGTGCCACCATATTTTGTGGGAACTTAAAGATGTAGGTTCAATGCCCCTGGAGTTACAATCGGCGGGGTTGCCAACAGACCGTACATGACGCCATGACGGAATATCAATTAGGTTTTGAATTTCAGCAATCCCGTTTGCTACATAGGTTTTGTATTTGTTCGGATGATTGTGAATCCAAGCTAGGACTATAGATGAATCCGTCCAAGCAAATATGGGAACTTTGTCAAATTCGAGGTCTGTTTTAACACGATTAATAAGCCTAGCTAAAAGTACAGCGCCACAGAACTCGAGGCGAGGAAGTGTGACAGGTTTAACAGGTGCTATTTTGGATTTTGCTATCAGTAAATTTACATGGACGTTTCCTTCGTGATCTATGGCACGGATGTAAACGGCCGCCGAATAGGCTTGATTGGACGCATCGGAAAATCCATGTATTTGGCATGTACATAAGTCACTGGTGGTGCATACCCACCGTGGTATGTGTATTGTGCTGATGGTACTTAATTTTGCCTTAAATTGTCGCCAGTGGCGGTCAATGTGCGCAGGAATTCGATCGTCCCATGAGCATCCAGAAAGCCATAAAGCTTGCATCAGAATTTTGGCTGTGACTACGATTGGATATATCCAACCAAGTGGATCAAAGAGTGAAGCAATTTCTGACAAAACCGAACGCTTTGTAGACATTCGATCTGCAAACTGTTTGTTTTGCAAAGTGAAGTGATCAGTTCCCGGGTGCCAATGGATTCCCAATGTTTTTACAGATTCATCACTTGCGAACCGTAAAGGAAGTTGTACTTCCCTATGTTCTTCTGGGATGCTTGACAAGAGATCCGATGCATTGCTGACCCACTTCCTTAAATTGAATCCTGCTGACGATAAGAGGTTAATAAGCTGCTTTTGTATTTCCAACGCTTCCTCGATGGAATCTGCACCAGTGAGCAAATCATCAACATAAAAACCCCGTGGTATAATTCTGGAAGCTATAGGATATTTAGCAGCTTCATCGGTGGCTACCTGATGTAAGGTTTTAATTGCTAAATATGGAGCTGGAGTTGTGCCGAATGTAACAGTGGTTAACTTAAAATCTTTGATGGCTTCATTGGGGTGGTTTCTCCAAACAATCCTTTGGTAATTTTGATCTGGAGATTGAACGTTTATCATTCGGTACATTTTTTCTATGTCGGCTGACATGGCAAATTTGTACTTTCGCCGTCTAAGTAACGTTGAGAAGAGTTCGGATTGCAGTACTGGGCCTGTATGCAACTGTTCATTTAGACTTTTCCCATTAGAGGATTTAGCTGAAGCATCGAAGACAACTCGAACTTTGGTAGTTGTACTCTCTTTAATAACGGCGTGGTGAGGAAGATAATAGCATTTATCTTTATTAACTTCCTTGTCAACTGCTGTCATGTGTCCTAATGATTGATACTCATTAATACAGGCTTTATATTCCTGACTAAGCTCAGGATTTTGCTGTAGTTTACGCTCTAAACTATGCAATCTTCGTACAGCCATTCTACGAGAGTCTCCTAAGCTGGAACTTTCATTGATGAAGGGCAAACGGACTTCGTAGCGGCCGTTTGTGTCTCGAAAATGCGTTTTCTTGTAGAATTCTTCACAATCACGGTCTGCTCTAGATAATTTTCTTCCTGAGACAAATTCTTCGGCTTCCCAAAACCGTCGCAGAAGTTTGTATAATGAAGACTCTTCCTCGTAATACGCGTTTGCTGTTAATGCAGACGCTTTAGAGATTGTGGAAGTGCTGTTTAGGTTCCCGAAAAGAATCCAACCGAGCGTACTATTTTGCGCGATTGGTGTTCCTGTAGGACCTTTTCGTAATCCTTCTAAGAGGATTTCTCCGTATACGTCCGCTCCTAATAGCAGGTCGATTTTTCCTGATTTGAAAAAATATAGATCGGCGAGTTGCAGATCACGTACATGGACGGAGGTAATATGTCTGTGATAGTGTTCACTACAAGAGCATCTATCGTGCTCACCTTATTCGAGGTTGAATAAGGATGTATGTCAATTGTTACTTGTTTTTTGACATACATAGCTTCTGACTTTCCTAAGCCAGTGATTTGTATGGATGTGTTCATAATGGCCAACTGCAGCTTGCGTGCGGCGGCTTGTGCTATGAACGAGACTTGGGAACCTGAGTCAATCAAGGCTCGCAGAGTAAACATGGTACCCTTTCTTGACGGAACTTTAAGCAATGCTGTGGCAAGCAAGGATTGTGTAGTTCTTACAGATTGACTTGCATGAAGCGAGTGAATATTAGACGTGGGAGGTGATTTACAAGGTTGAACTTGTTCCAGAGAATTTGGTGTGGCGTTATGTGAGCTCTGTGTATTTGTGCTACTCCTATGAAGTAAGGAATGATGCTTCCTTCCACATCGTTGGCATGTAAATTTGCTTGAGCAGAACTTTGAATTGTGACCATTTGAAAGGCAGTTTATACACAAGCTATTTGATGTGACGATTTTAAATTTAGCATCTACATCCAATTTTACAAATTTGGGGCATTTGTATAAACGATGTTGCTCTTTACAAAGTGTACATCTGTCACCAGATGACGTAAAGTGAGTTGATACTTTTGAAATCTGAGCTGGTTTATTCATTAAATGTGGTTTCGTATCTGCGATTGCTTCTAGAGTTCGGAATCTTTTCTCTAGAAATTTCTTTAAAGATTCAAGGGTGGGAAGTTCGTTTACGCTATTCACTTCTTGCTCCCATAAACGATGTGTTTCTGCTGGCAAGCATTGCACTAGCATGTAAATTAAGATTGTATCCCAGTGCTTAGTGGGGACTCCCAATGCTTCTAGTTCGTAAATACATTCGGAAGATTTGTCCAGCACTGTTTTTGGTGCCTTGGCTGACTCTTGTGTCGCTTTAGGTAGATTGAACAGTATTTTTAATTGAGCATTTATTAATACTCGCTTATTGTCATACCTGTTAAGCAATATCTTCCATGCGTTGTCGTAACTCGCGTTGGTCATTGGAAGCTGACTCAACAAATGTTCTGCTTCTCCAGAAATATTTGATTTTAAATAATGCAATTTTTGTACTGGAGATAACGCAGAATTTGTATGCACCAGGGATTGGAATAGATCACGAAACGACCTCCATGACTCATATGACCCTGAGAATCTTGGGATTGTGATGCTAGGCAATCTCAAAAACGAGGAAGATTCATTCTCCGTGTTTGGCTTTGATTCTACTTTTGTTTCGAATGCATCCAGTGCATCTCTGAGAATACCTCGAAACGTGTAGTATTTATTTTCCACACTTGAGAACAGATCGTTGGCAAAATAGTCGTATTTCTGCAATTCGCTATCTTCTAAAGCCTGAGTAGCTTTGATAATCGTATAATGCGTATTCTTATAGTCGGACCAAATTTCGTTTAGGGCGATTAACCGCTCAGAAATAAGTCCTCTCGTTCGTTTTTCTATATCAGTATTTTTGTAGTTATTGAACGAATTTGGAATATTTGTGCAGAGGTGACTTGGTTAGCGAAAAGTTTTTGAAGTGCAGACATGTTTGAAAAAACCGAGAATATATACCACTAGACTTTAAATCTGGCTGCGAAGGACCATAAAATGTTCTGCCCGTAGTTAGAGCGAACACACAAATAATGAAGAAAGGTGATGAAATTTATAACCCTGCTTTAAAGTCAGTATTTTCGTAGCTTAATTCTTCGGTTCACCAAGTTTACTACACTTTAACTCGCACTCCAACTAGATTTTTTAAAATTCAATAAATGCTATAATTTGTAATTAATATATAATATATATGCCTGATAATATTATATCAAAACCACAATTATAATTTAAATTTAATATCTTTATTCGGTCGAGACCCGTAATAAAGTGGTTTATATTAGTAAATTTCCTATTCGGTCGATACCCGCAATAAGAATCTTTATTCGGTCGAGACCCGTAATAAAGTGGTTTATGTTAGTAAATTTCTTATTCGGTCGATACCCGCAATAAGAATCTTTATTCGGTCGAGACCCGTAATAAAGTGGTTTATGTTAGTAAATTTCTTATTCGGTCGATACCCGCAATAAGAATCTTTATTCGGTCGAGACCCGTAATAAAGTGGTTTATGTTAGTAAAATGTATAGCACTTAGAAATCACACTGGGAAAATGTTAATAAAATTTAGAGCACTTGGAAATAACACTAGGAATTAGAATACCAACTTGATCACTGCACTGCCAAACTGCAAAAGAGAACGAGTCAAGTCAGATTCTGATTTATATAGCCATGGGTTGCTCATGGCACCAAAGAACGGCATTCAAAGGCACATGGCATATTGGCATAGCAGCTGCACTTCGTTTTCTATTGTTTAAAATGCAACAGAAGAAAAAAAAAAACTTGTTTGTGAATTCTATTCAGTCAGAAATATTCGTTGCCTAGCCTACTGAATTTTTTCTAAATAGATTTTTATTTTCAACTTACCAAGTGCAAATGCATTGTACTACCCGTGTACAGTTGTTTCTGGCTGGCTCACTTCACTGCAGCGTTGATAATTTGAACTTCTGATGATGATTTGTTTTAGATCGATAAAAAAATTACCATGCGTGAATGCAATGTACTGCCCGCGGACAGTTATCTGGCTCATCTCTCTGCGAAATTATTACAATTTAGACCTAAAATATTTGTTTATTTAGGTCGGTATATACATGTGTCGACATGTAAATTTGCACGTTTTAATGATATCAGAATTGTGATGAATTCTGAACAAGGGTTATGATCACCACCGCTGCCCGCTCTTGGCGTTATATCCTCTTTATCATTATTTATAAAAAAATTTATTGGTCCAGGGTGGTCCGAGTGAGGAGTGCAGGCACCTATACAGGTCGATAAGTCCCCACTTGACGGAACCCCTGTTACCTTAAGATTAGGTTTATATGCTACTGGCATTATGTCCAACTTATCACCATTGATAGAACCTTCTGTCAGTCCAGAGTGGTCCGAGTGAGGAGTGCAGGCACCTGTACAGGTCGTTAAGTCCTCATCTGACGAGATCCCAGCCAACTCTGACCGAAGATTCTCTTGGAAGTTGTGTGCTTCACATCTGATAATTTTGTTTTTATAGTCAATGCTGCAAGAGTATTCACGTAAAAAATCGGGCCCAAGGATTCCGTCGTATTTTAAATTAACATTATTATCAATTATATGAAACGGGTGCTCAATTAAGACACCAAAATCGAGGACGCCAAAGGCTAGTCCCAAAGTTGAAACTTTGCCACTTGAAATAGTTGTGACATTGGTTTTTTGCGAAGGGTATACTAAACTGTCACCCTTAGCTAGGCTGGCTTTATAGAGGCTTATTTCGGCACCCGTATCTATCAAGAATGTACTGAGCTCACTTTTGGACAAAGAGAACGGTATAGAAAGAGTAAGAGCGTTTTGACTTATAGTTAATTTAGCGTCTGCGATTGGTTCTCGTGTATCTCGGCTTGAGTGGTTATTTGATTTAGGCGTGCTGGTGTGTCGAGTTGCTTCAGCCGCCAAGATGAGTTTTCCAGGCGAGGGGATTGTGAGTCGGAGGAGGTCCTTCGTAAAGCGAACTGACATACCGCGCTGATTAGGCCGTCCTAGCGGAGTAGGCGCTCTATTGACTGTATGTAATTGATCTTGCCTTCTAGGCAACTGATCGGCTTTCCTTGCGTTATTATATTCGAGGGATTTACAGTCCTCGATACGGTGACCCGGCTTCTTACAGTATGCGCAATGGGTCCGGAAGTCTTCCTTTTTGACATGGCTACGATGTGGTTGGTTTATTCCTTTGTTTAGGAAACATTGTTTAGGGGAATGGCCACTTCGTCTGCAATGAGTACAGTAGCGGTTGACGCTCGGTCGAAGGTGAGGAAGGTACATGTGTTGCCCTTCAATCTTTGCAGCTGGGGGCTTGTTAGTTGGGGAAAAAATTGTATTAGGCATTGAGGGAGAAGTTTTTTCAATGCGAGATGCTTGTTCAGTAGCATAGTTTACTGCTTCTCGCAACTCTGCCTTTTGCGCTGCCTTGGTGAGGATTCGGAGCTGATCACCTCGTATTCCATCCTCAAAAGCTTGTAAGACGAGTTTTTTGTTCTTGCCAAGGAGTAGGTTTTGGAGGGTGGCGTCAGTAACCGATGTAGTTGTAGCACTATTTAGGAGGGCAAGCTGTTTGTTAATTTTTTGTGCAAATTCCCTCACATCCTCCTTATACAGCGGGCGCATTTTCATTAGTTCATTCTGCAATGTGGTGCGAGATAAAACTTCGAGAAATTGATCCTGAAGCTCGCTCTTTAATTCGCCCCAACGATGATGGGTCCCATACTGGATGGCCTCATAAGCACGCCTCACCTTCTCACCTTCGCTTCGTGAATCTACTTGGAATAGGTCGCAACAAGATAGGAAGCGTTGAAGGTCGCGGGGTTTCCATCGAATTCAGGGATAATGAGTTTCGCGTCTGAAAAAGACAAGTGCACACCACTAGGTGCCGAATTAGAACCACCTCCTCCGGAAGGGGAGGAGTATCAGCTGGCATCCTGAGTCCCTTTTGGACAGCACGACCACTGCGCAGAGTAATTATTTTGAATCAGTAACTGTGTATCACTTGACTGAATTAGTCAATGTAGATCAATGGGGTAGGATGATATACTAGGGTAGGTATCTCACCTTATTTCGGTATAGGCCACGTTTCTATTCTTTTTTAGTATTCACAATAGTCATATAACTGTGTATGCACATGTAGACATGAAGTTTGAAAACTTGTTCTCAATAAGTTCGTGTTGGTATAGATAATCTATTTTCCTTGATTTTAAAATATTTAGTTAAATAATTTTACTTAATGTTGAATAGCTATTAACAATATTTAACTGGAAATGACATATTATTCGTTTTTTTTTTTTTTTTGGGTAGTTGGTTTCTTAAGAAATATATTTAATTTAGCCTTCTATATGGGCCAAGGAACGTAGACAGGCAGGGCTGCATGTTAAGGGTGATAAATCATTCGACCGCCCATGTTGCCCGTAGCGAAACTAAACGAAACATCTCAACATCCCGAATCAAACAACAAGCAGACGCTTCAAGGAAAACAAACAATCATCACTTGGTTAGCAAATATAGCCCATCACATAACGTTCGTAGTTTGGTCATTAATAAGTACTATGTCAAATATGCGCGCCAAGTGATTTAAAATCGCATAAGACGTACCCAGGTACAAATATTTGTCTTCCAGGTTTCACCCACTACGATGATGATAGGTACCCAAGCGATAGGGTAGATATAGGGATCATCCGGTACACTCGCGATCACTTTTATGATACACATGCTAGTTTATGTGCAAGGTTTGTAGCAACCGCAACCATATACATGTTCACACTATCTTTCGATTACTATATATTATATTCAAATGTTACAAATTGAAGGCTGCATTTTTAAGGATATTCTGGTCCCAGCACTTACAACGAAAGTACCGTTCTATTTTATTCAAAGAATATAAATTTGCCTTCCGGACATTCACGATTGAACAAATCGGGGTTTTGTAATTTTTCTACTTTTATTTCCTATTTCACACCATCAACACCAGTCGCGGTAAACCGTGGTAGTACAACTTGGTTTCAACGAAAATGCTCGCTATTTCTCTCACGATGCCACCACTAGAAGAGGAAATGGTCTAAAAGACCTTATCTATCATAAGTAATTAGGCAAGGGATTCACCAATAATAAAGTAAAAAGGAAAAAAAATTGGATACAAAGTACGCAACCTGCCCACGATAGATCACAAAAAAAAAAGTTAGAGGTTTTCCGTTTCTATCGATAAAATTTCAGATATTTGCAAAGAGGGCGATTCTCACTTTCACAATAGTATAGACAATCTATATATAAAAATACAGAGCAACAAGGAAACACAAAAAAAAAGGAATTTTCTTTTTTTTAATTAAAATTTGTTTCACTTATTTAAAACAAAAACTATCGCAAAATATAAGTTTATCCGACTTACTTGTGGTCTGCCAGCCGCCGAATACTGGTTCCATCCATCGAGCTCTGGTCCATTATGTCTTGCATCCATCCAATGGTCCAGTGTATGTGCCTTGCCTGGAGGTCCTTTCCGTCCAGGTCTTTTCAAAAACAAATTGTAGGATCCTAAATCCCACACCGCTGCCACCAGAAGTTTATGTGGTGTTTTTTATGCCACAAAGGACTGGGAATGCTTCTGTTCACATCAGGAAGTTGCACCAGCCCTGTTTGTATTAATTTTGGTCGTCGAACTCTATTTGATGCTATCTTTTTATTGAGGAAATTGTTTCTCAAATTAGTTAGGAGATTAGACACTATGCGACTATATTTCTTTTAGTAAAATATTAGCCGAACAAGTCACTCAGGAGGTTTATTTATATCTTATTCTTTTAGTCGAACAATCGCAGCTATAATTATTCAGCTAGTTTATCAGTATGCGTTTTGTCCCTTTTGTAAAATAATAACAAAACAAATGGTTTAGAAAGTTAATTTCTCTTTAATCATATTCCTTTAATAGCATCATTGTAACACTATGCATTTCGATTCCTTTTGAGAGAATAATAGTAAATCTAATTTCATTGTTTATTTGATGAATTTAACACTGTGCATTCCTATTCTTTTATTCTTTTAGTAAAATAATCGCAAAACAATTGCATTAATTTTTCAGTAGATCTAATCACTGTGTGTTTCTATTCTTTTAGTAAGATAATAGTAGAACAGTTCACATTAATTATTTAATAAACTCAATACTGTGCAATCCTATTCCTTTTAGGAAATAGTAAATCTAATTGCATTAATTATTTGGTAAAATTTAACACTAGATACTTTTATTGTTTTAGTAAAATAATCGCAAAACAAATTGCATTAATTATTTGGTAGATCTAATCACTGTGTGTTTCTATTCTTTTTTAGTAAGATAATAGTAGAACAGTTCACATTAATTATTTAATAAACTTAACACTGTGCAATCCTATTCCTTTTATGAAATAGTAAATCTAATTGCATTGATTATTTGGTAAAATTTAACACTATACGTTTCTATTCGTTTCAGGAAAAAAATCGTAAATCAAATCGAGTCGGCTATTTAGTGAATTTAACACTATACGTTTCTATTCGTTTCTATTCCATCTTAGAATATAAGCCAAATTTGGTGTAGTCAAATTCTGGTTGTGTTAGTATCTGTTGCCCCTGTAGTGAACGCTCAGTACAGCCGTGTAGTAGAATCAATATAGAGAGCGGGGCACCAAGATATATGGTTGAAAATATTACGTTTGCTCCCATCGAAAATATTCATATTCACTGTCACTACGCCATCATACTCAGGGAATTTCGCAGCTGTCACAAACGTAAACAAATCTCGGTGGAGGAAGGATTTTTTCGATATTTCGACAGCTAAACATAGAGTTGTCTCTTTCTTGAATATAATGCTGAGCTACTTCAAAATACTCTGAAGAATCCACGCTCATGCACACGAATTTTACAGGTATCAACACTTCCTGTTGTCTCTATATTCTAAGATTCCTATTAAGAAAGTAATAGCTAAACTAATCGCGCCGATCAGTTAGTGAATTTAACGCTGTACGTTTCTATTTTTTTTAAAGAATAATGGTAAATCTAATTACATTAATCATTTGATGAATTTTAACACACTGTACATTTCTATTCTTTTAAGAGAATCTCCGTTCCGCGCCGGTTTGTGATCGACTGCCCGATGGTCTTTTCGCTTTTCGCCACAGATATCTCCCGCTACCAATGTCGGTGCCAGCTCTTTTCGCTGATCAAGCGGTTTCGCGCTGATTTAACTGTTTTAAAATGTTCAGAGGAAGTATCCTCTATCAAAAAAATATTAGATTTCTTGCCGCTGGCGGCCAGCAATGCTCAGCGTCAGCAATTTAGTACACGAGAAAAACAAAGTATACAATTTGTACGTTTTGTATGGCAGGAAATGGGATATTTTATGGCGTGAATATTTGCAAAGAAATGCTTATGCCCATAATGAATGTAGGTACGTTGGGCGTTATGAGTGTAGACACATAACAGGCAACTGCGGCTCTTGAGATCGTACTCAATCTGCCACCCCTGAATCTTGTCATTCAGGCAGAGGCCAAGAGGGCTGTGTACTCATATGGATGTTGGGAGGACGGCTGGATTGGCTCTTCTCATTGCTCTCTGGCGTATCGGCTGGACTTGGAAAACCCTCTGGCCGGTATGCCACGGAATGCGATATTTTAGCTAGGGCTAGCTCTGATTCTCCGTTACTCGGAGGGAGCCCACCGTTGGCGTTGCTACCCCGAGTATCGGGTCTCTCATTAAAGCGGATGTTCATAGGAAGCATCAGCAGAGATGGGAGAGCCTGAGTACTTGTAGGTGTACAAAACTATTTCTTGATGGGTCCAATGGGAATATCTCCGTTCTTCTCATGGAGCTCGGAAGGAAAAAATGTAAAACTATGGTTGGCATCATCATCAGCCACAGCTCACTTCAAGCTCATCTAACAAGGATGGGAGTTGTTGACAGCCTTGAATGTCTGTCCTGCCTGGAGGGGGAGCCTGAGACAACCGAACACTTTTTGTGTGAGCGTCCGGCCTTCACCCGGAGCAGACTGGATACTCTAGGGTCTGCCCTTCTATCTGTAGATTTGCTGAAAAACCTTCCTCACCAAGACCTGATGCGCTTTATTAAGACAGGAAGGTTTTTATGAATGGGCTTCTAGCAGGACAGCACAATGGGCCGCTATGGCCTCCGATGGGTTTCCCCTGTTCGCCTGTCTCTTTAAAAAAAAAAAACACAGAATAAAATTTATAAAGTTTATGTTTTTAGTGCTTCTAAGAAACACTGTAAATGGGAAGTATATCGGTTAACAACCAAATCAATAAAAAAATATCGTAATAAACCTACATTAAAAATATTACAGCATTTGTAAAACAGATCTCTTTATTATATATGAATATCAAAATATTTTTGAACAAAATTCTATGGCAGACTGTCTGTTTGAATGTTCTTTGCGTAAAGACAGTAACCATTTGTAACAATATGATATTTACCTTTCCATAACTGAGTATTTATTCTCTTAATTATTCGATCTTAGAAAATTACTTAATAGTTAAATACTTTTGAGCAATATTCTAACAAAACTTAACTATGTATACTTGTTACGCAAAATAGAGCAAAATATACAACTAATAATGAATTTAAAATTGGTGTAATAATTTTTAGAGTCAGCTTATTTCTGTTTGCATCTTTCCAGATTCCATAATTTATAGTTATACATATAAGCCTATTGTATGTGCAATTACTCTGTTCTCCCTGGCAGGAGCGGTGAATATTTAAATGCCGATTCCTTTTGTTGAAACCAACATTAAATAGCCACCTGAAAGTAAAGTCGTTTAAAAGATTATAATTCCAAGTATTTCTAATTATTGAAGATAAGTTGGGAACGAAACTAAGTATACCTACCTACAAGCACGTCGATAAGGCAGTTTTTAGTGGAGATAACACACATTGTGGCTACATTCCACATAAACAAATCCGGGACACAATCCCATGAGAGGAAAGTAACTTGTCTGCGATAACATGACGTAAAGCAAATGGAATTAGATTAAGTCATCTGTACATTTAAATGTATGTTTAAAGTAGCAAATTAGCAATATTTTAATAGGTATCTTATTGTATATTTATAATCCTAATAACTTTAGCTAGGCAAAATTAGGAACGGCAATAAATTTACTCAAAATTCCAATTGCTTTGCACAGCTGCTAGGGTCAAGTACTCTTCTGACCTATGCACAGCTGCTAAGGTCAACGGATTTTTCTGTTGCTACCTACGCACAGCTGCTAAGGTCAATGTACTTTGG
Organism: Dioctria linearis; assembly: GCA_963930735.1. Classification (NCBI taxonomy): domain Eukaryota; kingdom Metazoa; phylum Arthropoda; class Insecta; order Diptera; family Asilidae; genus Dioctria; species Dioctria linearis. Next base: position 171,174,301 of record OZ005742.1, on the reverse strand, counting down.
TTGCTATGCGCATGGTAAAATAATTTGTTGGTGCCGTGCGCAATTCAGAGGCAATAAAGTCGCAGGCAACTTGAATCTTTCTCTTTTCGCATCCATCTTTCATAGAGTGCGCATCATTTGGAAATCGACTTGGTTAGTGGTAATAAAATAGAATTATTAACAAATTAACTTTATCTTGGGTAACGACTGAGATAAAGATATTTATTCTGGGTCTCGACTGGAATAAATTCTACTAACATAATAACTGTTAAGGCAACAATCAGCACATTCTTCATCAAGTTTCTTAACCCAGCTCAGTAATCTATTACCTTTTCTTTAATTAATACTTAAACACATCATGCACATCTATAAATGTAATGTAAATTACTTGTATTCAGATTATGTATTTCTTCTCAGTAGATTATCACGTATACAATATATATGTAAATGTATTCACTTTGTTGTTCAAAGATAGGAGATAAGTACTTCACTTGCAATTGTGAACTCATTTGGACAGGGAGTCAGTGGCAATAGCCTATTAAAGTCGAACATAAAAAATATCAAATTGTTTTTTAATCAGTTCCCCTGAATCATATTTCCTCGGCGCTGGAAACTAATCAATTCCTTAATTTCGTGGAGCAGAAATTAAGTTGAGAAAATATCGTTGGTACTCGACATTTGCAATACCTTGGATCGGTGCTGGATAGTTTCATCACGCTTAATTTTGTGGCGCAGAGATTAAGAAGCGAACCAACAATTGTTGTAACATTTTTCATGGCCCTTCAATGCAGGATTCTGCTATTCAACAGCGGAGAAGATAAGTAGAATTGATTTGATTTTATACATATTATTACGAGCGTGGCCTTAGTTCGTTATTTAAAACACAATATTTCAGATATAATTCAAAAGTTCTTTCTTTATTTAACTTTACCGTTTACTCTCACAAATTCACAAATAATTATCAAATCAACTCTTTATTTATCGCTAGTACTGTACTTCTAATTATCGCAATCCCAATAGTTTACTTCGTTCACTTCGCTGTCTGAAATAATACTCCGCCTCCTAGCTGTCAGAGCGCCGTATTTATACTCTACGAATTATCCTAGAACCTTCCTGAATATTCCGTTCTCCGAACCCAAAGTTTACTAAGATGACACTAACCTAAAGTTGCTTCCATTCCTAACAGATGTCGCTTGATTCACTTTGTGGCACGTAACACTGCCCCCTTCTTAAAATTTGTTCGTCCCGAACAACAGATGGTCCACGGTCTTGGTGCTCTCCGTATTGACCCAAGCGATCTAGATGAACGATTTTTCTTTTGCATCTTGTACCGCGCTGATTCTTGTATGGCATGTTATTAATTTTAGTTTTAACTGCATACGGTCTCTCCCAGTGTTGTGGTAACTTTGGAGAACGTCTCGTGGCCTCGTGCACATCAGCTAATCGTTGTCTGAGCTTTGTTACGTAGTCTTCTGGTAACTTTTGTTCGCCTTTGGGTATACCAAACTTGAGGTCGCTAGGTAAGCGCATTTCCTTTCCGAAAATGACCTTAAATGGGCTTTGTCTGGTCATATTGTAAACAGCTGATATATAAGCCATTAGAAATATAGGAATATGTCGAAACCAATCGTGTTGATTATAGTTGAAGACCTTCCTGAGATGTTTGATTAATGTTCTGTTGAAACACTCTTCCATGCTTTGATTTTTCTTTCGTCTTTTATCTTTGATTCCTTTCTCCTCAAATTTCTTCCCCTTTCGATTGCCGTTGTCATACTTTTCACTGCCGCCTTTGCGCTTCTTATTATCATCATCGTCAGAAACTTTATCTTTACTTTTTCCGACCTTCATTATACCCTTATCATCGTCATTATCAGCATCTTTAGACCCTTTACTTTTCGTCTTTTTCTTTCTTTCATTGTCCTCGCTCTTGGATTTCTTTCCTTTCTTCTTTTTACTTTTATCACCGTAATCATCATCATCTTCTGATTTCTTTCCTTTCTTCTTTCGACTTTCGTTATCATCATTGTAGTCATCGTCATCTTTTTCTTCCATCCGTCCGCAATGATTCCATTCAGGATTGCATGGACGTTGTGAAAAAGCTTCTGCATATCCGTGGATACGTCCTTTGCGATATGGGATTTCAAAGTCATGAGGTTGCAGTCTAGTCTCTCCACGGAAAGCTTGCTCTCTAGCTCGCCATCTTCTCCCTTCTTCTTCTGTTGTTTGCATTCGTCCTCGTTTCCTACAGTCGTTTTGCAGGTGTCCCAGTCTACTACATTTCCAGCATCGAATAACACCACGCGAAGGAGTGGTCTCTGATGACGGTATTCTGCTGTGAGTCTGCTGCCCAGCTCGATATCTTTGCCCAGCTCGATATTTCTGCCCTTCTTCTAGCGCTTTCATTCGTCGGCGTTTTCTGCAGTCCCTTTGGAGGTCTCCTGGTCTATTACAATTCCAGCATCGCAGAATACCACGTGAAGAATTGCTCTGTGATGGCTGCATTCTATTACAAGTACATTCCTCCACCGAAATTTCTCTCACTCGTACTGCACTTCGAGAAGCTTGCCTGGCAGATTCATACGCTAATGCATACGCTAGTGCTTCTGCTGTTGATTTCTTTCCTGCTAGCCTTAACGCTTGTTGTAAATTTTGATCTGTAATGGCGTTCACAAATGCTTCTGTTGCCACTTCATTAAGGAAATCCGCATTTACGCTAGAGTACGAAAGATAAGCTAATCTTTCCACATCAGCCTGCAGTTGTTGTAGTGACTCGCCATGCTTTTGAGTCCTGCTGCGTAACTGCAGGCGATATACTTGCTGCATGTGTTCATCTCCATAACGTAATTCTATCGCCTGTACTAGTGAAATGTAATCACGTTGCTTTTCAATCTGAATAGTTTGTAATAACTCTGACGCAGGACTTCGAAGGGCTAATACCAGAGCTGTAGCTTTGTCTGCGTCATTCCATCCATTTACTTCGGAAGCAGCCTCGAATTGTCTCTTGAAAATATGCCACGAATTTTGTCCATCAAATATTGGAGGTTTCATTCTGCCTGCATTGGATATTTCAATTCCTTCGTGCCGTGGTTGTCGATGCTTCATCATCTCCAAATCTGCTTTAAAGTTGTCAAGCTTCTCCGTAACATTTTGTTGTACTTCCGACACTTGTTGTTGAACTTCTAGCACTTCCTGCTGGATTCCTTCAATTTTTACATTTTGCTCGTCTAATGAATTCTTAAGAAAAGTCTTCTGTTCCTCCAAACAAGTTTCTAGACAATTCTGCAAAGAATTCTTTTGTTCGTCCAAACGGGCTTCTAGAGAATTCTTTTGTTCATCTAGACGGGATTCCAGAGAATTCTTTTGTTCCTCAAAAGCATTCTTTTGTTCCTCAAAAGCATTCTTTTGTTCGTCCAAACGGGCTTCTAGAGAATTCTTTTGTTCATCTAGACGGGATTCCAGAGAATTCTTTTGTTCGTCTAATCGGGCTTCTAGAGAATTCTTTTGTTCCTCAAAAGCATTCTTTTGTTCCTCAAGAGCATTCTTCACCTGCAGGGTTGAAAGCTCCATTTTGGTCATTAAAGTACCCAAAAGCTGTTCTATGTTCATCGCAGGCTCTTCTTCAGTTTCTGGTTCTTCCTCGAAAACGTATGTATCAGGATTCTTTTCTTCCTCAATCAACGCTTGTCTAAGTCGCTCGACTAGAACATTCTTTAGACCTGTCGTTTGCAATGACCGCTTCCCCAACTCCACTTTCAATTCCTGTATGCGAAGCTCCTCTAGTTTGCGTCCCATTCTTGCGCGATTTCACAAAATTAATCACTCTTTGAATTTCAAAGTCAAATGCCACCACTTTATTTCGCGATTTTATTTTACTTCTGACACCAGTTATTACGAGCGTGGCCTTAGTTCGTTATTTAAAACACAATATTTCAGATATAATTCAAAAGTTCTTTCTTTATTTAACTTTACCGTTTACTCTCACAAATTCACAAATAATTATCAAATCAACTCTTTATTTATCGCTAGTACTGTACTTCTAATTATCGCAATCCCAATAGTTTACTTCGTTCACTTCGCTGTCTGAAATAATACTCCGCCTCCTAGCTGTCAGAGCGCCGTATTTATACTCTACGAATTATCCTAGAACCTTCCTGAATATTCCGTTCTCCGAACCCAAAGTTTACTAAGATGACACTAACCTAAAGTTGCTTCCATTCCTAACAGATGTCGCTTGATTCACTTTGTGGCACGTAACAATATTATATACTATATATACAACTGCGATCTCATCAAATCAGATTCAGACATTTTGAGACATTTTTCATTGGAAAAAATTGTGCTATGCAAAAATAAGTGACAATTTTATTATTCATAATATCATCGATAAACATATGTGTTTCCCATTCTACGCAAAGTGAATAAAATTTAACATAATCAAGATTTTCGGTGCATAATTCGAACAATTAAGAACGGTACAAGTGATAGCGGTGATCATAAATACAAGCACACACACATATACAACAGACTTTGGTTAATTAATCACATTCCAAGCGAAAATAAACATATGTTTTTTGGTCCTATTGTTAGGGCATGCAATTAGTTGCGGTATATGGTTAAGCCATTAAACTTTCGAGAATTTACTATTTTATCGCTGTATGTATGTATACCTACGTAATCTGTTGGTACAAGATTTTAATGAATTTTCGAATAATTAATCTGCAGAATCAAACCACAAACATTTAGTGATTTAAAATTTATTAAAATAAATAATATTAGACTGAAATAATTAATATATTGATTTATAAAAGCATCTTTCATTTCTTTTTTGTGTTCTAATATCATATAAATATGAGTGAAGAAGTGAGAGCCGCATAATTCAGAAAAGGGGTCGAATTAAAGGCACTCTTACATGTATTAGGACATTCTCAGAAAACATATCTTCTGATACTCCAATTGATGACATCAAGGTGCGTCTTCAAAACCTTGACATTGTGTGGAAGGAGTTTTGTGCTGTGGGAGATATTCTTATGACCTATGAAGGTCAGGTGTCAGAAATGGAAGAGTATGAAAGGAAATATTTCGAAAGTAAATTGGCCTTTATGCGCGCAATAGGTACACGTGAACAATCACTGAGCCCGCAAGAAAACGTATTAAATCTTACTACTTTAAACTCAACGATGAATCAACTGGCAGCACAGTAGCAATCCCTTTTTTTAAAATATTAATCGGTCGCAAGTTCAGCCAAGCATTACACGGCTACCAAGCATAAACACACCTATATTCTCGGGCGATTACAAAGAATGGTCGTCATTTAAAAATTTATTTGAATCATCCATTCACTCAAATTAATCTCTAAGCGGTTCCCAAAAATTTCAATATCTAAAGGGTCTACTCAAAAGTAATGCTGCAGCCCTAATTCGACACCTCCCAGTAAGTGAGACAAGCTATAACGAAGTATGGGAAAAATTGAAGGCTCGTTTCAATAAGCCCTTGCACATTGCTATGTCCTTTATTAAAACGTTCGTTGAACAATCTGTAATTCCCAATTCGTCACTCGTGCTTTACGTCATCTAGCAGATATTTCAGACGAAGTCATTCGTGGTCTCAAATCCCTAGGAAGAGAAGCAGAAGGTCGAGATCCATGGCTGCTTTATTTAATCTCTCAAAAATTGGATTCAGACTTTCGCGAATCGTGGTCTCAGGAAATAGTTGGAGAAACATTTCCCACCTTAGACAAGTTTTTAAACTTTTTGAATAAACGATGCAATGCGTTGGAAGCTGCCAACTCTACAGCAAAAAGATCAACCCCGTCCGTCAAAACTTTACATAATTCGGTGCTGCTAAGGTGTTCGACCAACCTAAATATAAAAGAAAAATTAGATTAAGATCAAATTGAAGAATCTTACCGCATCTGGAGATTCACAGATGCAAGGGTCCCACGATGACCTGAAAAAAACAAAAAACGAATTAGAACATTCTGAAGAAAATGTATTTAAAGTAATTTAAGATAAAAACAACAATAAATGAAAGTTACAAGAAATAAATGTACAATCACAACAACAAACTTGTGTTATTTATCACCATGGAGACACTATATAAACTCAACGAACTTTATGTTAGACAAATTTTAGTTACTGGTCTAGTGAATGTGCTTCTATGAGTTTTTATTTTGACTACTCGTACTAGACCATCAGAACCTGGATACACTTCTTCGATAATTCCTAAAGGCCACAGTGTGGTGATGTATTCTCTCCTTTCAACAATATTACGTCTCCTCTCTGAAGATTAGGTTCTGTTTTACACCATTTTGGTCTATTTTGCAGCTGGTTCAGATAATCCTTGGACCAATAGTTCCAGAATTGCTGAATCATTTGCTGGACATGCTTCCATCTGTTGGAATAACTTGCTCCTTCAGTTGTGTAGTTTGGTTCTGGTATAGCGTGTAATGGTTGTCCAATGATAAAATGTCCAGGAGTTAGAACTAATTGGTCGTTTGGCTCATTTCCGATTTGACATAATGGCCTTGAATTGATGCAATCTTCGATTTGTTTAAACATTATCAGATATTGCTTGATTGTGAGATGAGATTTACCAATTGATTTGTGCAAATGGTAATTTATAGATTTTATTCCAGGTTCCCATAGTCCACTAAGATTAGTGACTGCTGATTGCTTTGTCTGCAAAGATAGTGAGTTTGTTCTTAAATATGCAGCGGCACTTGGCCAAGCGTGTTTGATTGCTTGTTGGATTTTCTTCTTGAAATTTGACTTGCTACTTATGAATTTCGTGCCACAATCTGCATACATATCCATGATTTGGTTGGCGAATTATCAGTTATGTTGTTAACTACTAAGAAAGTTGCCTCGATTTTTGTCTTATTTGGACCACAGGATTGTAACCATAGTTTGGTTTGTTTATCCAGATTGCTCATTGAACTTTTATTTAGTCCTGTTACAATTAATGCTGTAGATTTGCAGTTCGCTTGTAATTTATGGCACGCAGCCTGGGTAATAAATGAGCACTTGGACCCTGAGTCGATAAGGCTGTAACATAGAGCTTGTCAGCCGACAGATCTACCTACATCCACTTGTACCTGAACGTAGATACATACCGCATCCGACAGCTCTTGTTACAAAATCATCGCGGGATTAGCGTGGGTGGCTGCACAGCAAATATGCCGCTAGCGATCAGCCGGCTTGGGGTGGTTCTAGCCACCCACATCCCTTGATGCTTGTTAAGCTGTGCATAAATGAGTAAAAAAAAAATGTTAGGTCGGACAGACGGACGGACAATAATAAAAAAAAGACTTGAGTGTATGACTGCAGATGGACAGACAGACAAAAAAAAGGATCTAATAGGCTTCCTTGTCCTTGTGGAGCCTAAAAGCCTACAAAGGAGAAAAATTAGTTCATCAAATGCTGAAAGAGAAAAAAGAACGAACGACCACAGCAACGCCGAACAAGTGATTAACACCCTGAGACAGATAAACGCAGAGATGGAGAGGGAGAGCGTGGACTCCCGATGATAACGGAGTCCTGACTGGACGTAGACGCGCCCATCGCCCCCATCCACCCTGGCTAGGACGTCGCAGTGCAAAAGAAAAATCTTAGCCCCATATGTGTGTGAGTTTAGCCACCGTTCAACGCACCGTCATCCCTTCACCCCTCATAAAGCGTAAATTAGTCACTCATGCTGTGCCCAGGGCTAACAGTCTGAAACTGAACTAGTGTTAGAGTGCTCCGGCAATATAACCACTGACGACTGTTCCAATAAACGCCAATGACCCACAAAAAAAATGAAAATTATGGAAGTAAATGGCAAAAGCAAAAAAACGTTGTTCAAATCTTGATTCGTAACTCTTAGCTCTATTTATTTCTTTAATGCTTTAATTACTGACAGGTAAAAATCTCATATACAACTTCTTTTTAATATTGTATGCTCTTGAAAACAACTTAGCCCAACCCTAGTCCCTATTAGCTAGACTTATAATCTACAGAACTATAGAAAATATGAGGCTTTTAATAGTAATAAACAGAAAATAATATTTTTTTTTCTAATACCAAGTTATATATAAAAAAAACACAAGTTACTTATACGGATATTCAAAATTAACCTGGGAGCCCTCCTGTGTGGCTAGGGCGGAGTAAAGACCAAAATGCATCCCTCGCTGGAACGTGCCGGACTGCACAAAGGGTGCACCCTGTGATGAATCTGTTGCTGCTGCTATGTTCACTCTTGTGGGCTCATTGGCCTCTTTTTTGTTTTCCTTTTCACCTCTTTAGGGTGCTTTCGGATTTTTTTTTCTCTCTTTCTTTTATTTCACCAATTATAATTAACTTTATATATTATTATTATATTGAATTTATATGCTTCGCTCCCCTTTTTTTTCATATATATATATAATTAACCTTCAGTAAGATCATATGCGCAGGCAAATCAAGATTTGAATGTCTATGACGCAGAATTAGCCTGCCACAACACTAACTTGAATCTTTACTTACTCTACGGATATTCGTTTTAATTCATTTAGAGAATAGGTCACTGCCACGCAGGGAAGTAATGCCTGCATGAAATTTCAACCGTCCAGCCTAAGAGCTGACCGTCCTTTTGCGAACAAAATAGTAGAAAAAAAACACTCACGACAAAACTGAGCTAAACGGCACTGTTATCCCAGGTGAATTATGTCCGCACGAAACCTAATTATTCTATTCCTAAAATTTGTCCTCCCTTTTTACAGGAAAAATACATAGAGTTCACTAAATTGAGCACCATTGTTATTACAGGTAAGTAATTCATATCGAAGCCTAATTCTATTATTCCATAAATTTTATAAAATGTTTCCTTTTACTTTTCTGCAGGTAAACACCGCACAGTTTGCGTGAAGTATCACTGCTATGGCAGGTAAGGAATATATACGCACAAATGTATTAAAAAAACAAGTGAAAAAGCTAGAATTGGTCTAAGACCAATTCTTATGATACCCTAGATGAATGTCCGTATGAAATTTCGTATGGGTACCCATTTGAGCAAATTTGATTTTTGCAGTGGTTTTTCGCATATATTTCTAGAACGGTTCGTCGGACAGAAAAAATAATTATAACCAATTTTATAGGATTTCATATTCTGAAGAAGTTTTTAGTACAATAAAGATGTCTTGGACTGATCGTTTTCACAGTGTACATAAAAAACCTAATTTTTTATATGGCAACACCAAGAATGGGTTGCCCGATTTGGTCCATTTTTGAAATTTTGTTTGCTAGTACAATGAAAACACCACGTACCAAATTTCAGCTCTCTAGGGCGACTCGTTCTCAGGCAGTGTTCAAATATATAACGGAAAACGAAATTTTTGTATGGCAACCCCACTAAGGAGTTGCCCGATTTGTCTCATTTTCGAACTTAATTTTACTTTTTTTTTTAAAGTCCGTGTACAAAATTTCAGCTCTCTAAGTGTACGCGTTCTCGAGTTATCGTGCGCACGGACGGACAGACGGACGGACGGACGGACGGACATGCAAAAATCAAAATAACTTTTAATATTATGTGTGGGTGTCCAATCCATTTTGCTCTACCATCATTATTTCGAGGTGTTACAAACGGAATGACAAACTTAGTATACCCCTTTAGATTTCATCTAGGGTATAAAAATGTTTCCTTTTGTTTTCAGGAAGATGTCGCACAAATTTCGTCACAAATTTTATGAACGATTTTCTTTCCCTTTCTGCAGGAAAATTCTGCACTAATTGCCCTGAATGACACCACTACTCCAGGTAAGAAATATAAGCACAAATCTATTTTAAAATATTTCCCTCTTCTTCTTTTCAGGAAAATGCACAGAACACAGGTAAGCAATACCCGCACAAATCGGTTATAAAAAAAAAATGCTAGGAAAATATTCTGAGATTTAGGTGTATCGTTCACAGAGTTTTTATAAAGTTTTCCTACTTCCTTTACAGGAAAAATGATGCACAACTCGCGCCGTTGTAATCGAAAAACGATTCTTTTTACTTTTAATGAAAATTTTTTTCTTTTTTTTATGTTCTTTTTCAATCTTATACTTGTTCAATCCTAAAAGCAAAGAAAGACCCCGTCGCGCAACTCACGGCTACCGTACTCGTTAGCTGCTCGAGTTTCAAAAGTCGACTCCCCAGACTGCCCCCCCCCGTCTGCTTACCTTACCCGGTCACTCTACCGACCGACCGCCCGCCAGACGAGCGCCTTCGTTCACCACCGGCTCGGCTCGTGTCTTTTGTGCCCACCGCTAGGTGAACATTTTACATTTTTTTTGAGTTTAAAAAGCAGGTTAGCGCTGGTGCTATTGCCTGAGTACGGGTGTGTGTGTATTTTTTTCTATGTAGAAAGAATATCTTGTTTTCGAGGAAAATTTTCTTGGAATTTTTGCATTTGTGGAGCCACTGCAATACATTACATGATGGTATCTTGCGATGTATTACAGCTAGGCGAATTGCCGTTTTCGTCGCTTTGATGTGGTTGACTAGCGGTAAGTTTTCTTCGAAATATTTTAATTTGTGCGCATTTTGGTACAAATTAGAATTTTTCTGTTGAAAAAAAAATATTTCGTATTGTAGTTCATTCTCAGGGTTTTTTTTCTTCTTTTTTTTTGTATTCTGCAGGGTTTCAGGAATTTTATAATATGGAGGAGTAACATAGGGCTACTTCTCAAAAATGTTTATAATTTAATTTTTTTCCAGGAATTTATAATATGGAGGAGTAGCATAGGGCTACTTCTCAAAAATGTTTATATTTTATCTTTCCAGGAATTGTAATATGGAGAAGTAGCATAGGGCTACTTCTAAAACATGTTTATATTTTATCTTTGTATTGAATTGTAATATGGAGAAGTAGCATAGGGCTACTTCTCAAAAATGTACCTTTTCACCCTTTTTCAGGTATCCTGGGAGGATTATGGGGTTTCTCTACAAAAGGTAGAGAAGCCAAAAATAAGAAAGGAATGGAGGGAGGAAGAAAGGGTAGCGTAAGGGGAATACGCTACAAGGCATCGAAGTGTTTGTGATTTTCCTGATGGAGCTTTAACCTTAACTAAAGCTGTTGATAATAAGGCATATGATCTCTCCCTATTCATATAGGTTTGAGTCACATGTGATGATTCAGTATTAGTACTAATTACTGATCTTGTTTGCCTGGCCTTGTCGTGTCCCAAAAGCAATCCAATAAATAAAACCAATAATTACCAGGGAAAACAATTACGAATCTTTATTCACTTTTAATAAGCTGACCTATCTCACAATAGTTGTACATACATACCGCTATGTATGACACCGCACTCTTAACTTGTAAAAGAAACACGCGATTCTGCACTGAACGACTAGAATACTGCAAGCTAAAAAATACTACTGGCACTCGACAGACCAGTCATTGGTCTTTTATGAACCTATACTCGGAAGTAAACTTTCTTTGCTCACAACGCGGATGTAAACAAACGACAACGACCTTGTCGTTTGTTCTACCGGTTGCAGCACGTGAGTCGCTTAGTAGTAAACAATCGCCTTACATAATAATTACCATGCGAAGTTAATTATTATTGTAATCGTCGATTGCTCCACTAAGCGCTCATCGCAGCCAGCTGTTGGGCTAATGAGCAAAATAACCGACAGTTGCAGAGCAATACCATGCGAGGTTATTGTTTAGCAATTGCTGTATTTCGCTAGAATGCGCCCTTGGCTGCTGGAAGAAGAATCTTCCTAATATTGGGCCATAACATCCCTCCCCCCTTGGAAAAAATTGTTTCCGCAGGAAACTAGATCTGAAGAGTGCAACAATCTTAAAATTGAAAATATTTGGGTTCGCGTTCAGTTCACATTCTTTTCCATACTTACTAATTAAATTCTCTTATTTTTCTTCGCTTTACATTTTTTCTTTTCTTTCTAGCACTTCATATTTTCTATTAGCATTATCTTTGCTTAATTCCATTGCCATATATATCTATATTTTCTCCATATTTCATTTCTTAAATTTTTTTTTCATTTGACATCTTTACTTTTTCATTTCTTAAAGTTTCCATTTTTACATCTTTTCTTTTTCATTTTAATTTCTCTATTTTCTTCTGATATATAAATACTTTATTAAAATTTCAAATTTCATGAAAATAATCTTAGTTTACGCACTTTAATATATAATCTTACTTATTTCTTCATAATGCGTTTTTCACGTCATACATATTTCTTTACACCATATACATTACATATTCTTTTCATATCTGTTTATGTCCTTTTTGACAATCATCTTTACGTAACACATTTCATTATATCTTATATTCCCAATTTTCTTCATTTACTTTTCTAAGCAATATAAATCTTTCCTTTATACCTACTATCAAATGTATTTATTTTTCCTCTTTTTTTTTTACTACTTTATAACATATTCATTTCTTTTAACTTTTAGTGCATTTTTAATTTATTTTTTAGTTACTTGAATGTATTACCAAATGTTTTTTTTTGTATTCTATATGCTTTTCAATTCTCAAATATTGGCAAGTTATAATATGCTTGACTTATCACATAAGCTAAAGACTTATTTCTTTCCAAAAACAAACGTTCCTTTCTCTTCTCTACAACTTTACAATTTTTCGTTTAATTGGCTTATTTCTCTTTTCTACTGTATTTTAGTTTTTCTCTAACAAAAAAAAACATTTCTTGGGTTTCAACTTTCAATAATTATTATGTGTATACATAAGTTATATATCGTATTATAATTTTGATATCATTCCCACTTGATATTTGCTAATGCTACCTTTATTACGGTTCATCCCTATTTTTGCTTGAAAATAACATATAATTCGTATTCGGTTCTTATTATTTGTAAGATCTAGTGCCGTCTTATAATACTCTATTTTGACAAAGATAAGTAATACACATTATAATCGTAATACTACTGTGATTGCTCCAGGCTTCTTCTTGATGATTACGGACAGTTGCAGTCTTGACTTGAGGCTAAAGGCTAGACTATATTCGAAGGATAGACTAGGTCTTCTCTTTCTCCGTTGTACTGCTCTCTTCGGTCGTTCTGGAATATATTTCCCATATCAGGATGTTGAATGAAGCGAACTGCCAACTTACTGTTGAGGTTCTATTTTATTATGCGCATTGTTTCATTTGATCGTGCTGAAGGTTGTTCTTTGCTCAATCTTACTGACCTTTGTATCTCTGATTTGTTAAGTTCTCTTTTACTATTTCCATATGTACGACGGAGTTCTCCCAATTATATCGAGAGTCCACCCTTACATAAAGAAATATACTTGTTCTATTGAAAGTCTCGTAACCTTCTTTCTGAAATTGCGTAGCATCTTGCAGGTTTTCTGATTTCGTTAACTTTTTCGGATATTTGTCTAAAATTTGCTATTATATAAGCTTGACTTTAATCATAAGCTTTTTGGCACCCAGCAAAGTCTTGGAAATAATTTCAATCTAAAATTTGTTGTTATAAAATATAAGCTTGGCATCTTCAACTCTTTACACAGTAAAGTCTTGGAGATAATTCAATCATTTTCATTTGAATATATACATTATCAACGCATTTTTTCTTTCTCTTTTTTTTTCAATCAATCTTCAGATATAGGTCAACTGTAGATAAGAAAGTGGCCGAGAGCAAAAAGTTGGCTTTTCTCAAGTGTTCATCATTACTTTCCGACACACCCTATTGGTCTAATGATTGCTCCACGGAGAATATACAGGAATGAATAGATGCAACTGCCAATTCTGCTTCCGCTTCATCGAGGTTGTTTTACATTACTTATCAATCTTGAGCTTATTTACGTACCTACATATTTATATATATGTATATACAGTATGTCCAATTATCTTATTTATTTCTCTTTATTTCCATTTTTCTATAATTTAAAATTTTAAACATTTACAAAAATTTTTGTTTTTTTTTTATAATAGCACTTTTAAACATATGCTTCTAATTTAACTTTGCTTATAATTTTGCCAAGGATTTCATAACAAAGTTTCCTATTAGTAATAATATACATAAAAAAAAAAATTTTTTTCTTTGATCTGTGCCAACAGTTTTTTTTTTTTTTACTTTGCCAGTTTTTCCTCATTGTACTTTTCAAACATTACGTTTCCTTTCAGATGCTCCTTTTTTTTCTATTGCATCTGATTCTCTATATAAATATTGTTCTTTTTTTTTTAAATTGTCTTACCCCATTTTCCATGTAAATTTACCTGAGCTGTATATCTCCAAGTATTTTCTTTCTTGGGCTGTCAGTCTGTAGAGTTCTGTAATTTGAATTTAAACTTTAAACAATCCGCCCCTCTTCCCTTCACTTCCACACTCTTAAATCATGTTCTAAATTTGAAGGCCCCGCTAAAAACCTCGTCTTTCCCGGACACTTACCAACACTTACCTTATAAGGCGCCTTGGAACTTGGAGTAAAAGTTGGATTTTCCGCATAACTGAAGCTTCGATCCCCTACTTTCCTCCCACCATGTTGGAATTCTGTATTAACCGGCTTCCTACTATATCTCTGAAATTTAAACTTACACTTTTTAGAAATACCCTGAGCTGGCTGGAGTAGTGGAGAGGAAATGTTCCTACACTCATAGCTCAGTACAGATTTTTCAGAAGACTTACCCGCTGCGTTAGCGATTCTTACGAATGCACATCCATCCTTCAATCTATTTCCGCAGTGTGCGTTATATCTGTACTGACTGCCAAACGCTTTGCTAGATTCTTGGGTTATAAGTTTGTTGAGGTCTAAACTTTTGTGAGTTGTGGTAAGGCTCTTTTCGCCGCATGGCACTAGAAACGGGTCCTTCAAAACAGGTACTCTTTTCACTCCATGCCGTGAAGTGTTGTCCACATTGTGTACCGTAATTTTCGATTCGGGGTTTCGGTCGTAATCGCAAAATGAAATGCTTTTTGCCATGCTAATTCTTTCCTCCTCTATTCTGGCCTGATACGGACTTTCTTGACTGCTATTTTGTCCAGCTGTGGATCCCACTTGTGCACAAGCTGCGAAATCATCACGAGAGGTACTTTCTTCCTTACCTTTGCCGGCGTCTTGTATCCACAGTTTCATGTTTATGCAGTCAACAATAGCTCTATCGCTAAGGAAATCCATTCCAAGTATACCATCGGCTGGAATTGAGCCGGTATCACTAATGGCGTTAAATTTGCAGACATGTCGACTGTTGTCTATCTGCAACTTCGCCTCACAAGTTCCTATTGAACTTCTAGCGGATCCGAACAATCCTCCAAATCTAATTTTGTGATGTGTTTGTATGGGCGTATTCCTCTTTATCCTAGTAACCTTAATTATGCTACAGGTGGATCCGGTATCTACTAAAAGTCTTAAATTACCTTCTACTGCTATGTTCGATGGAACTGTTATGATGAACTTACTCCGAGAATTTAATTTTTCACTGGCCTTCCCTGCTAAGTATTTTCTAAGACAATTCTCCGTATAGTGGTCCCATGTGTGGCAGAATTGGCAGTAAAACCCCTCCCGTCGTGAATGGAATTTCCCACAAGCTCCTTCTATTATAACTGCGACTCTGACTTGATGTATTCGGCCGTTGGACGCTTCGTGCCTATATTGCTGGCATTCCCTAGAAATATGCCCCATCTGTCCACATTTAAAGCATTAGATAGACCTGGGTTGACTGCTTCTGGGAGGAGTTCTTCGGTATTTTCTTGCATTTAACTGAGATGGCCTCCCTGGATCTTTCTTGGCCAACCTGGGCTCCCATGTATTCTGAGGGATTCCGCCGTTACTCTTAAACATCTCCCCTACTCCTGATGGCCGAAGTTGGAGACGTTTTGCAGCCTTCTCGAAGTAAGTCGCTTACTCACGCACTGCCTCCAGAGACTCGAACTTCCTTCCCGTCAGATGTACCTGAGTGGCATGATTAAGCACACCACCCTTGAAGGTTGCCACTGCATCAGACTCTAACTCAGCTATTAGTCCTCCGTCTTTGTCCGGGTACTTTGCTGATACGGCTGTCTTGATCTAGCTCAACAGTTCCTTCAATCGGTCCGCAAATTCTCGGATGTCTTCACCTGGTCTTTGTCTGCAGGCCACCATCTCCGTTCGCAATTCACTAAATGACTTCTTCGGCATATAAGCTGTTTTGCTTATCAATTGCAGAGCTTCAGTCTTTTGGTTCGTCTGAACTTACCAGATAGTAAGCATCATCCGTCAGCCGATACTTCACACATTTCATAAAAATGTTCTGCTCCTCAGGCTTCAGTCGGTCGTACAAATCCTTGCCGCAGCTTAAGAATCTGTACACCTCTTTCACCAGTTTTGGAGATCGATCTCCGGAAAAAATGGGTACGTACTTGACGACCATATCCATCACTTTATCGTATATATCCACCATTTTTATGTGATCTTCGTTTGATTTTCCACTTTCCTTATGTTTTATTTCCTTATTTTCCTTGACGGTAATTACACTGCCGCGTGCGATCCAATTTTGTTTTGGCTCCGACTGATGGTCCCAAAATACTAATCTTCTTGGTGACCAATTTCTGCTGTTTCCTTGGTTGCTATTGCCCTTGGTGGTTGACTGACATTCCTGCAAGTCTATCGGCAATTCCCGTTCGAGTTCGGCCGCAGTCTGCTCTGCTTCTTTCAATTGAACGTTTAAGGTATCTACTTCTTGACCAGAGCTTTAATTTCCTCGCGGCTATCCTTTAGTGCCGTTTCTATTGTCCCTTCTTCTTTTTGAATAATGTCGAAGGTTATAGTCACCAAAAGATCAACAACCTCTCCTTTCGTGCTTGTTTAGTGGCTGCTTCTAGTTCCTGTAGAATCTTCTTGAGATCTCCACTCGCCACACGTTTTTTCAATTCTCCTGTTAAATGATCTGTGATATATTGCCAGTCTCTCTCATAATACTGAAGCTTTGTTTGGCACTGCTTTAATTCTTCTGATTTACTTTCCAGTTCCTGCTCCTGTGACTGGAATTGCAATAATTGCTCCCTGGTCAAAACATTAGACCTCCCCACTGACATAGATGTATCTTGAACCCTATCGATATCTACTATTGCAAACGCGAGGAAACTTTAACACATTTAACGCAACGAAAAATCATTACATCACAAAACATGAAGGCCCACAATGAGGATATGTATACTATATGCGAAAATAAATGTGCTAACAATAATGTGGAATCTGTCAATTCTGTTGTGGGATGGATTGCATCATACAGTCCACCTATATATATACAGTAATCTGTTTCTAGTTTACTAAATGTCTCATCAAGAATGTATTTTGGTGCTGTTACCTTCTTAATTTCGCCGTTTAGGTAACTGCTAGTTACGCATCCCTTATCGCGCAACCTTAGTAGCTCAGTGGAGAAGGGTCTTGGGACCCCGCGAACTCATAGATTCAACGGGCGCCACGTGGTTTTTCCATTGGCAAAAGATACCACGAAACTTACAAAATTGCTACGTCGTACAGTAAGGAAGGACACAATAGATTGAAATAAAGGAGGATATGTATATGATCACCTTATATTTCAATACGAGGTGTAAGTTACTTACATCTATATATATATATACATATTCCCGAATTCTCAAAATGAGATAAGTAAAAAAAAAGAAAAACAAAAGAAAAGAAAAGGTTCAAAGAAATTAAACGATCAATAAAAAAAATTGGTTAACAAATCAATATTAAAAACAATACTTAACTTGAGAGGCCCCTTGAAAGCATGTGGCCGGCACCAAAACTGTACCAAACTCCAGGTAAAACAAAACCGCACCACTAATCATGGGACTCTTTCTCACCGCCTTATCTGCTCCACTTTTGATCTCCTTAATTTTAGTTTTCAACCCACTTCTTTACTTTAATTTAATTCTCTTTTTCCTTTAATTTATTCCTAACTTTTCCGCCTTTTTACTTGTAGTCTTTACTCTAGCCGATTCCCGCAAAAAGTGCTCGCTTCACCTACCGGACGAGGAGACATAGCCATCATTTTCGAACTCGATCGTCGAAACTTGACGAAACTTGAACTTGTCAGCGATCGTTGTCGACATTACAGCCGTGGTATTTAAAATTTGCGTGTTCATTCTTTGTATTGATTTAGTTTGTTATATTTATCGTATGTTTAAAAATGTTAAAATTTGGTTACTCATTCTTTGAATTGATTTGATTTAGTTTATTTATCGCATGTTTCAACTCTGTTCCTAGATTGGCTATCCTTCGTCCGGGCTGCTAACACTTTGATTGTCCGTACCCAGGAGTCTATTATAGATTTAGGTGAGAATGAGGCTCAGGACGGTTTCTATATTTCGAATAAATCGACTATGATCTCGCCTCCATGCTTTCAAAAGACCCATCCGTATTAAAGAAAACAATTTGTCAAAATAGCTCAATGAAAGTAATTATGAAATATGAGGAAAGAGAGCTCATAATTAACACTAGTTACTATAGAGAATTAACTAATAGTGTAACCAGTGATCCCTAGAATAATTCTGCAGTTTAGAATTCATGGTTTCTAAGAATGATAGAAAAGGAATTAATCTAGAGATCATTGGGTCGCACAGGATTTAAGAAATATGGAGCCTATGTTTAAATAAAAAAAAAATTAAAAGCTAATGGGTAAATGTTAGGCCTTAACTATCTTATATATCCTTGTATACATGTCCAGGGTGCGTATTGTGATGGTTTAAGTGAGATGTGTGTGTTTGTAGATTGGTGCTCTCCTAGTGTCTTTTAATTGGTGACTAATATGTGTGTAAGTGTGGCCTCATGCCTGTGTGTTGTGAATAGGTGACACTGTAGATCAGCGTGATGTAATGCGTACTGTACATATAATTGTCTGCCCCTTTTGATGTATGTTATCCGACTGCGCAGTATTTTCTAAAGTGTCATTTGTAGTATGAGTGGCTGTGTATGTGTTGAGGATAATGTTGAGTTGCGGTTGAATCGCTCGTTAACTTGGGAATGGTTTGCCGGCCGTTCTTACGCCCCCCTGAAATGTACAAGGATCACAAAGTCAACAGTTCATCGATTTCGTTATTTATAATGGAACACAACCTATGGTTAACACATACGACAGACAAACTAACAAAGAAGAAAAAATTTAGCCCGTAACATTCCCCCTCTTTCCTCCGAAAGATTTCGGTCAGTGACAGAAATCTTTTTATTTTAAATTTTAATCTTCAATTGTACTTGATCTATGTTATTTATCTTGTTCTTAAATCCCTTAGGATACGAAAATTTAGCCTTCTAAGTGCTCTGTGTTAGTAATATGTACTATACTTTCATCGTTCGCTATATGGAACTATATGGTTAGAATTTCCTTGTAAATAGGGAAAGGGCGTAGTAAATATGACACACCCATAACAATCCTTAAGTCCCAATATACAAGAACAAAAAAAAAGAAAAAATATATATCCGACAGGGTTTGTCATAAAGAATATAATTATTTGCCGACAAAAAATGCGCCTACAATTTCCAAAATGTAGGTATCTGCTCCTAGTATCGTGCCTGATCCCTTCTCATAACGCATGGCATGATGATACGAAAACAAAACATGGAGTTCTTCTAACATTGTATTTTATGCGTTGCAACTACATACACACCTATTTGATTTGGCATGCATGTAAATTATCCGTATAAAAAAATTGCTATTTATGAAGTGCACCTATAATTCAAAAACTTGTTAATATTTCAAATAGAACCCGTCAAAACTGTTGTAGTTGCGTCCTTTGAATCCGATAAAACTAACCGAACGGCCTCGGAATAGAAAAATGTTGAACTACGGTTTACGTGAATAATATAAGGTATGTTAAGCAAAAAATAAAAAATATCCAAACACGAATAATATAGACAATTCGAGGGATACCAATCGCTAAGAATTTTCTTCTTAAGCGGTATTTTGATACCTTATCGTCAACCAATTAAGCTGGCTGGATGCCTACTTCGGGCTACCAATTTGTACTACAAGCGTTTATGTATCACTTGACTGCTTAAAGGGTTTTAAGTCCTTCGAATGCCAAATGCCTTTAGACTTGCCACTTTCGTCTGCTAACTCGTAAGTCCAAGGCGAAACACGCCGCTTTACTTTAAAAGGGCCGACAAATTTAGGGGCCAGCTTCGCGTTGAAAAATTTAGCCGCATCAGACAAAACAAAGTTTCTACGCCAAACCAAATCATTTGGGTAGAATTGCTGGTCCCTCCTTCTGAGATTGTAAGATGCTTTTGCTACATTTGTTGCTTTCGACAGGCGCTTTCTGACGTCATCCCTTACTTCTTCCAATGCAATAGCGCGGAATTTAGGATCAAATGAATTCTTCACTACTGATGAAGGATCTAAATTTCTGCCGCTAAGTGCCATCTCCCTGCCAAAATTAATGAAATAAGGGGTTAGCTTAGTGACTTCATGGGTTGATGTGCGTATAGCACAAGCAATCTTGGCTAACTGTGAATCCCAATCACGGTGATTATCTGATACAAAGGCTCTCAGCATCGTCTTGATGACCTGGTTCGTACGCTCTGCTGGATTTGCCTGTGGGTGGTATAAGGCAGTAAAATTTATCCCAATGTCGTAACTGCTGCAGAAGCTTCTAAACTCTTTACTACTAAACTGAACCCCATTGATGATTTGGAATTACTTGTTTCCAACTGTCGGCCTCTGTAGTGAAGTCCGGGTAGTGTACATTGCAGTGTTTCCATAGGACTCCATTAGATATCTTCCAATCTGGAAAATCGTTTGTTTTATTTTCAACCGCATTGACCATTCTCGTATACCAGGGGTCAGTGATTGTCTGAATATTCGATGACAACACTTCTAAGACAGGGACGCTTCGTGATAAATAATCGGGTAATAGGTGTTCCTTTCCTTTTCTGTGTACGATCTCGAAGTCGTGTTGCTGCATGCGCACAGCCGATCGAGCTAGTCTACCAGCAGGATCCTTAAGGTTATTTAACCAAACCAATGATGCATGGTCTGTCACCACTTTGAAGTGAGTCCCCTCCAGGTATGGCCTTAATTTTTCGACAGCCCATAGGACAGCCAGACACTCCCTTTCTGTGGTGGAGTAATTCCTCTCACACCGCGACAAAGATCTGCTTAAGTAAGCTATTACTTTCTCTTGTTCTCCTTGCTCTTGAGTAAGTACCGCACCTATTCCATAACCGGATGCATCTGTGTGGACAATAAAAGGTGAATTAAAGTTGGGGCAGGCCAAGATTGGTGCACTAACTAGCTTTTCTTTAATGTTCCGGAAAGCTTGTTCGCAGTCCTCGGTCCACTCAAACTTTTTATTCTTTTTCAGCAAGTTAGTTAGAGGAGAAGTCAAGGACGAAAAACTGGGCACAAATCTGCGATACCATGCCACAATGCCTATAAACCGCCGTACCTCTGTTACGGTTTTCGGGCTTGGAATGTCTAAGATACATTGAACCTTTTCAGGATCAACCTGAAGTCCGTTTTCTCCAACTAAATAACCTAAGTATCGCAGCTCGGACCTACAAAACTCATATTTTTCAAAGTTTATGACCAATCCCGCATCTTGTAATCGTCCTAAGACTCTTCTCAATATATTCAGATGTTCCTCAAAAGAAGGGGTTACAATGATAATATCGTCGAGGTATACAAATACGTATGGCTCAAGCTCCCCAGCTAAAATCGTATCCACCAACCTCTGCCATGTAGCGGGCGAGTTCGTCAAGCCGAATGGCATTCTGCAAAACTGAAACAACCCACGCCCAGGAACAGTGAAGGCAGTATATTGTTTTGACTCGGGTTCCATTTCAATTTGCCAGAAAGCCGACTTGATATCCAGAGATGTAATGAACTTTGCGTCACGAAGCCTATCGAGTATAGCAGAAACATATGGGAGCGGATAAGCATCCTTCTTCGTAGCTCTATTTAATTTTCGATAATCGACGCAAAATCTATAGCTCCCATCTTTCTTCTTTGCCATCACTATTGGCGATGCCCAAGCGCTACTAGAAGGTTCTACAACTCCATCAGCCAACATCTTATCTAATTCTAAATTTATTATCTTCTGCATGGCTGGTGATACGGGATAATACCGCTGTTTTATGGGCGCTGAATTTGTTTTAATTACATGGCGTACCCTATCAGTGCATCCTAGCCCCTCGCATGTATTCTGTTTTGCTTTTTCAAGAATATCCTGTAGCGAATCTCTTTCTCCCTTCGACAGCCTATCCTTCCCGTCTATCATACTGAGGCAAGTTCTTTCATCTTCACAAAAATTCCAAAATTTATCTTTTAATCGTTAATTTATTCCCATTCTGGTCCAGAAATCCGTCCCGAAAATTATGGTATGGGGTAAATCGGGAATAACTAGAACTTTAAACATTTTTATTTTTTCCTCTAGTTGAATAGGTAGTTCTATTTCCCCAATTACCTTTACACTATCTCCATTAGCCAATGTAACTTTTACAGTGCCCATCTTCCACAGTTTCAAACCCATAGCTCTCAACTTATCCCAGCCCACCCTACCTATGATAGTGCGCGACGCACCGGAGTCTAAAAGGCCTACCATAGATGTACCAAAAATAAAAACCTTGAGAAAAGGACGTGTATCACCTTTAACATGCGTGAAAGTATAATCCAAATTTGTTACACTGTTTTCCTCAAAATTTAGGAAATAAGCTGAAGAGCGATGAACACTTGCTCCTGCGGCTTCTGGAGATGAGTTCCACACGCCGCTTACTGTGGAACTCGTCTGTCGTTTCCCGATTTACTAACAGACGCTAGTTGACTTCCACTAAGCATTACAGAATTCGAAGGGTTACAAGCGGGACAGTTTCTTTTTATAACCCCTACTGTTCCGCATCCATAGCAGCATTTTCTCTGACGGCAAAATCTTGCAGTATGGCCTGGTCTTTTACAATTGAAACACTCGTATGTAGGTCTATCTCTAGGACTGTTCAATACTGCCACTTGGTTTGAGTTGGAAGACAAATATGCAAGGTCGGGTTCTAATAAGTGTCCGCCCCGTCTTGAAGGGGGTGGTGCAAATGACTCAACTGAAACCTTGATGGCTTCTAGCTTCCTTCCGGTTTCTACAAAATCATCGACAGAATCGATTGTGCTCAATCCAATTTGAGTTTGGTAGAAAGGGGTTATACTTCTTTTCAATATTTTCAACTCTTCTATATCTGACAAAGGAGTGGTTAATCGAGAAAACATACTACGCATGATAGCAACGTATGTACCAATGGATTCTTCCTTACCTTGAGTGCGCTTCTTTATTTCATCTAGAAGTCTATCGTCATAGTCAGGTGGTAGGTACTCTTTTCTCAGTTCTTTTACTAATTCAAACCAACTATTAACTTTATTTTTCACTGCCCTATACCATATCAAGGCACGGCCTTCAAACAGATCTAGAGCACTCTTAAAAAGCTGTGACTTCGATACACCCCTCGCTTCACTCAGTTCAGTTACTCTCTCAAGGAAACAGTTCAAAGATTGACCTTCACCTGAAAAGTGGATGCCCCATTTATATATTGGAACCCTGGGTTTGCTGCCAGCTATAAAACACGGGGTTAAATTCGGATCATCATCTTCGGAAGATTCAGTATCCCCCTCAGCTTTAGTTTGCAAAGTCCCCAACGCAAGAATGAGTTCACTTCTCAATTTACTTTTTTCCTTGATATTTTCCTGATTGGTGCTCTTAGATCTTTCGAGTCTTTTTAGGGTCCAATTGATTTTAGTAATCAACTTTTCGTAGTCGCTTGTAGCTGAGTCACCTACAAAGCATTCAATGAGCCTATCAATTTCTGTAATCTTTGTCGAAATTGCATCCTTATCTTCTTCGAACGTAAATGGGTAAGGATCGACAAGTGCTGATCTGTCTACTTTTAATGCTGCTCTAATGAGCTTTCGCATTTCATCAACTGTACCCGTCGCTAGGCCTCTTATATGGCACTCATATTGCAGCTCGTCCTGACTGAGCCTGTTTATTTCCATTTTATTTGACTATTAATTAATTACTTTTGATTTACTTACTCTTATTATCGTAGGAACGAAATGAGAAACGAAAATAAATTGAATGAATAAATTGAGAAATGAAAATAAATTAAACACTGTGCCGTATTTTTGTTTAGGGAGATGCTAGCCCGATAAAAAGATTCTTGTGTCAAATT
Organism: Dioctria linearis; assembly: GCA_963930735.1. Classification (NCBI taxonomy): domain Eukaryota; kingdom Metazoa; phylum Arthropoda; class Insecta; order Diptera; family Asilidae; genus Dioctria; species Dioctria linearis. The sequence goes on along the minus strand of OZ005742.1, from coordinate 171,150,207 downwards.
TTTTTTTTTTTTTTGAACTATTACAATGGTATCGGATTCCTAAATCCGCAACAGTAACTCAATTAAAGTAATACCGCAATAAATAATTAATATAATAAAAAAATAAAAAAAAAGCCGAGGTGACTATTGCTTCGTATTATTCAATTTAAAACCAATGGGATTACTGAACAAATTATTAAATTACTTAGCACTTCTTGTTCCAACAACTGGAATTAAAAAAAAAATTAACCCAATGAAGAAGAAAAATTTGGGGAATTAAATTTCAATGTACACAAGATACCTATATCTTAGGTATATCAATATATTCGTTTTAATGAAATGTTAAAACTCCGATCGGTGAAAACGAAAACGCTATTAAAAGATAATATTTCTGTTAATCTTATAAGATTGCTTTATTTTAATTATTCCAGGAAAAGAAATCAAAACGCTTCGTACGAATCATGTTTTTACTATTCAATTATTTTACGGGTAGCATGTATTGGGCTATTGTTATTACCACTTGGTAGGATACGTGTACATACCTACATGCATCGTGCAATTCAAGAAAAAAATACCAAAATACCCAATAATAGACTCTAAAAGTCTATTCATGAAAATGTTTTAACTACCGACAAACTGTGAGGCTCATAAATATTTATCGCGAGTAGTAATTAATAGGATTATCAATTTTTACTTGTGATGAATTGAAAATGTAAAACTGTATTTTGACATCTTTGAAGCTGGAATAATATCGACAAATACTTATAGAAATAACTGCACTTAGAAAACTTATTAAATAATGGCTATCAAATTAAACCAACCTTTAACCATTTAGCAATTTTTCTGTAAATAATAAACACCAAGTTTTAGGGTTACGCTGATGTTCGATAATGCACTTATCCTTTGTAATTGCCAGTATGTAAAAACTCACAACAAGACTCTCTGTACTTCCCGAAACTCATGTGGGGCTAACTACTAATACGGGCACTTAAGATTTTATGCTTATATATGTACATACATATGATTGTGCTGCACTTGATTAATATTGAAGTAAGTCTTATTTTAAACTTTCCACTGAACTTGATTCAAACGTTTGCGACTATTGACTTTTCGTAACTAACTATTAGTTCTTCCAAAATATTTGCTTTTATTTGTTGATTAATTACTTTCACAGTTTTGATGCAATGTGAACAACGGGACGAGATCGACTGTACGCTTATGGCTAGAAATTTTTTCAAGATTATAATTTATGATAAGAAAAAAAAAACAAAAAATTCTGTAGTCAAATGACCTTTACGGACCAAAAAAAATTGGGGGTTTTTTTTTTATTTTCGATAAATAAAAGAATGCAAAAATAAAAAAAAATTACGGTCATCGAGTACGACAGCACAAGTCTAAATTTGCACGCTATTAATGAAGAATATTTGTATGTGTATTGCATAAATTGGTTTTGAAACAATTAAAAACTTATTTATTTAAATATGTTTTTCCTTTTATATATATATGTAAATAGCTGTAGTTAGGTTATAATATATTGCAAGGAAAAGAAGAATCCATGAGGCCGTGGGGCTTTTTAATGCACGTTGGGCGCCACTTTGTTACCTTCTTAATTTCGCCGTTTAGGTAACTGCTAGTTACTCATCCCTTATCGGGCAACCTTAGTAGCTCAGTGGAGAAGGGTCTTGGGACCCCGCGAACTCATAGATTCAATGGGCGCCACGTGGTTTTTCCATTGGCAAGAGATACCACGAAACTTACAAAATTGCTACGTCGTACAGTAAGGAAGGACACAATAGATTGAAATAAAGGAGGATATGTATATGGTCACCTTATATTTCAATACGAGGTGTAAGTTACTTACATCTATATATATATATACATATTCCCGAATTCTCAAAATGAGATAAGTAAAAAAAAAGAAAACAAAAGAAAAGAAAAGGTTCAAAGAAATTAAACGATCAATAAAAAAATTGGTTAACAAATCAATATCAAAAAGAATACTTAACTTGAGAGGCCCCTTGAAAGCATGTGGCCGGCACCAAAACTGTACCAAACTCCAGGTAAAACAAAACCGCACCACTAATCCTGGGACTCTTTCTCACCGCCTTATCTGCTCCACTTTTGATCTCCTTAATTTTAGTTTTCAACCCACTTCTTTACTTTAATTTAATTCTCTTTTTCCTTTAATTTATTCCTAACTTTTCCGCCTTTTTACTTGTAGTCTTTACTCTAGCCGATTCCCGCAAAAAGTGCTCGCTTCACCTACCGGACGAGGAGACATAGCCATCATTTTCGAACTCGATCGTCGAAACTTGACGAAACTTGAACTTGTCAGCGATCGTTGTCGACATTACAGCCGTGGTATTTAAAATTTGCGTGTTCATTCTTTGTATTGATTTAGTTTGTTATATTTATCGTATGTTTAAAAATGTTAAAATTTGGTTACTCATTCTTTGAATTGATTTGATTTAGTTTATTTATCGCATGTTTCAACTCTGTTCCTAGATTGGCTATCCTTCGTCCGGGCTGCTAACACTTTGATTGTCCGTACCCAGGAGTCTATTATAGATTTAGGTGAGAATGAGGCTCAGGACGGTTTCTATATTTCGAATAAATCGACTATGATCTCGCCTCCATGCTTTCAAAAGACCCATCCGTATTAAAGAAAACAATTTGTCAAAATAGCTCAAAGAAAGTAATTATGAAATATGAGGAAAGAGAGCTCATAATTAACACTAGTTACTATAGAGAATTAACTAATAGTGTAACCAGTGATCCCTAAAATAATTCTGCAGTTTAGAATTCATGGTTTCTAAGAATGATAGAAAAGGAATTAATCTAGAGATCATTGGGTCGCACAGGATTTAAGAAATATGGAGCCTATGTTTAAATAAAAAAAAAAATAAAAGCTAATGGGTAAATGTTAGGCCTTAACTATCTTATATATCCTTGTATACATGTCCAGGGTGCGTATTGTGATGGTTTAAGTGTATGATATGTGTGTATGTAGATTGGTGCTCTCCTAGTGTCTTTTAATTGGTGACTAATATGTGTGTAAGTGTGGCCTCATGCCTGTGTGTTGTGAATAGGTGACACTGTAGATCAGCGTGATGTAATGCGTACTGTACATATAATTGTCTGCCCCTTTTGATGTATGTTATCCGACTGCGCAGTATTTTCTAAAGTGTCATTTGTAGTATGAGTGGCTGTGTATGTGTTGAGGATAATGTTGAGTTGCGGTTGAATCGCTCGTTAACTTGGGAATGGTTTGCCGGCCGTTCTTACGCCCCCCTGAAATGTACAAGGATCACAAAGTCAACAGTTCATCGATTTTGTTATTTATAATGGAACACAACCTATGGTTAACACATACGACAGACAAACTAACAAAGAAGAAAAAATTTAGCCCGTAACAGTGTGTGTTTTGGAGGGTTTTCAATAATGTATTCATTGATCACCTGATCAATCTGTTCGTATTCCATCCACACTCGTCTGATTTCGGAAAGCTTTGCTTCAAAATAGCCCTTTGAGTGTGTTTCGAGTAATGCTCGTTTTCCATTCTCGATCGTTTTTTGCAGACAATTTCTCAATGCCTGTTCCTTATTTAATATCGCCTTGAATTCTGTCATTGTCAATTTTGTCTTAATATATTTGAGTATACTTAACTTGAACCTTTAACTAAATTGTAATTAAATGCAAATTACTTGTGCTAATTTTAGAATTAAGTTTCGTTAAATTTGGAAATTGAATTGAAACTTACACAAATTATACTAAAAACTGACTACTTGCAGCAAGTTAGTAGAATTTGACTTGATAAATGTAAGTGACTTGAAAAACTAGATTCACCTCTGTACAATGTGAAACTATTGTGAATAATATTTTGACCAAAAACGCCAACAAAATAAATTAATTGGATGAACAAATGAATGAGCCAATGAATTCCTGGATGGAACCACCAAAAAATGTTTTGAAATTATACAAGAAAATTTTCGTCAATTCCGATAATCGACATGGACATTTGTAGTGCTCTGAAAATTTCAAAATGGTGGTGGGTGTAGCGATAGAAAGAGATATCATTGGTTATCATTCATCTTTAATCATCAAATTCACTAATTTAACAAAGTTTAATAATTCTACGCTTAAAATTAAATTTAGCCCAATTCAAAATTCAATTTCTTTAATACATGTAAAACAAACAAAAAAATTTGCCCAAATATACTCTTAGTGATTGATACACACATGCATTTGTTAATTCATTCCTTATCTATGTAATTGTTTCAAAAAATTTCACTCTTAACTAAATTACTTAAATTAATTGCAATAATATATTTCAGCTAAATCTTTATTATTTAGACATGTCTTGGCAAAGATACCATATAGGCATATTTTTGGCAAAATGTCACCACAATAAATTACAATTCAATACACATAGTAAATGCTGAAATGAAGAATGCTTTTTATTAGTGTTAAATTTCAATTTGTTTGGTTAATCAGTGACCAGTAATTATATCCTTATGGCATGCGATTACCTTTGTCCCTTAACCTCAAATTGTTCAGAAAAATGAATAAAATAATTACCTTTTTGATGATTATTAACACAATAAATGTATTATAACACCAACTTGTTGAGTTCCCTTGCCGATCTGTGCAATCCACAAATTAAATGACTACAAATTTTAGAGCCAGAATTTTCACTCAAATTCTTAAGTGAAACTGATGAACAATTTATGAAAAAATTTCTAAGTCCAGAAAATAACTGAAGAACTAATTATACCAGAATAACACTTGCATATAAAGTAAATTATTAAAATATTGCCTTTTTGTAAATAGATTAAGATTTTTGATTATTATTGGTATATGCCAAAATGAATTTTACATTTTTTGGCATGTTTACCATAAGGATTTAATCTTAATTTTCTTGATTTCCATTAATTTTTACGAATTTCTGGTCTACTTTATCGACGCGCCATTTTTAGTTCATTCCAAATAATTCCTCTCATGAATTTTGCTGTTTTGTCTTGTTCGCACGGTACTTCTCTTTCGCACTCGTTAGTACAAATTATAACTGTAAATATCGCGAATTACGCGAATTACGCGAATCCCGCGACCATTAGAATCGCGCGAAGATTCAACCCCGGCCTAGCAAGTCAAATGTCATGGGATCATGAAATTTCGCCGTGTTTTTAAATCGAGAAATGTCAAACGCGCGCGATTTGTTTTTGATTAATTTTATTAATTTAATAGTGGTTTTGTGTAGTGTTTTCTGCTGTTTTCATCGAGGGATGTTATAATCTTCAGGTATGTACTACCAGTTTGTGAATTTAGTGATGTTTTTTGTTGGTTTTCATGGTTGGTGGACACCTGTACAGGTGAGCTTGTTTGGGTGTTTTCTCACCTGAAATGTCCACTAATCTTCAGTAGAAATCCTATTGGTTACCTGATTGATAAGTTCTACGTGTTTTTTTTATCTTGTGGCAGGTGAATTGATTGCATTGTAATTAATTTCATTGTACTTCCCTGCCTTCAATGTTATTGGTTTGGTGTTGTTAGTATGTACTGAAAAACATTGCATCCTATGTAGTTTTTAATTTTTTTTTTATTAATTCATTGTCATTTTGTTTATCTTAGTAATTCAAATTTTATATGTTTTGATTTATCTAACTTCATTTCCTTTTCTCGTTGTAGATCATCGAGGGATCTTTGCACCTGTGGCATACTCCAGGTTCCGGTAACATTCCTTATTTTAATTTTATTTTGTACGTGTTAAATTTTTTTTCCCCTTTCAGGTTCGTCGAACACTATTTAACAACACGCCGGCAAACGTTCAGTCCTGAAGGGACATTTACGTCACTTACCTACATCCGTATTGAAGGCGCTGATGGTATGCCTTCACTGCATGCCCCAACCACCCATCTGACTCTGAGGGCAGATGTTTTCAGAGTCCCTTGCAGACCTGTAAAGAGAGACTAGCGGACCCAAACGACCTTCATGCGAGAGGGCTCCAGGAAAGTGAAAGGAGAAATAAAAAGTACTCAGCAATTCATTTTTACGTTATAATTCCTTTTACTAAATGTAGATTACGACATTCTGGAAAAATATATACATACATAATCCTGGATTCCTCTAACGACAATATATTTTAAATTAAAATCAATTCTCATAAACTTATTATGAATTGAATGTATATCTAATGATGAAAGAAAATGGATTCCTCCTATGCAACTATATTTTAAATTAAAATCAATTCTCATAAGCTTATCATGAATTGAATGTATATCTAATGATGAAAGAAAATCTTTAAAATAGATTTGAAATATGTAAATTCACAAAGGACAACCTGTTGAACAAAAGAAATCAAGAAGATCCCTACGCGGAAATATACTAACAGTAACTACAAAGAAAATTAATAAAGAATTATTCGTGCGTTCAACGAGTTCTTCCATTTGCAAATGTTTAGTTTCGTACTCACGATATTATTTCATTTCTTCGATTGTTTTTGAATATTCTTACATTCTTTGTAACTTTGTACCTTTACGTACTAATGCAAAAAAAAAACGAATAGTAACATTATGCAGATTAATGTACCCTACCTACATGTCACAGTTAAATTGTTAAGATTAATTTAGTTCACTTGAGTATAAAAACGTTATTTATAAATTATTTAAGGCTGATTTCCCAATAACTATCTTGGAAATTAATTACTAAAATTTTACTAAAATTCGATTTTCTTTTTTTTTCTTTGACATAAATTTAGATCATCCATGACCTATAACCTTCTCTCATTCATTTAAGTTATTCAATTCATTTTCCGCAAATTTCCTTATTGCATTGATATGGTAACCAGTTGCAATTCTCATCTTTTTCTTTTTCAATTACATATTTATATTCTAAACTACTGTGTGTATGTACGTACCAAGCACAATCTGCCAAACAGTTGACTGGAAGTTTTTTGATTTGCGTACTACACCGTGATGAGTATTTTGTTGGATTTTAGCAGTATCCAAGATTCACCGTCGTATGGATATGGTTTTCTCAGCCAATTCCTCGTATCGCACGTATTTCTTTTGCAGGACTTATCCGACAATTTGCTCCACGTCATGCTAAGTAACCACAGTCAAATCCATCGGTAAGCTCCTTGCCGTGATAAATCTTTCAGCATTAATGCTGCAATTTTCTCTGCAGGTCTGTATACACCGCAATTAAACCCGAAACGTCTGAATACGTTTTTAGCTGGATGAAAAGAAGGTGATGCCTGACTTGAGGTGTAAATTGTGCGGGGTAGGTGAAAATACCTCTATTAATTGAAAATAGATCAGTATGAGGGCTGAAAAATATTCTAACTCTACTTAGAGGATTTATTTTCTAGCCGATGTTTACGAAATTCCTTCTTTGTCGTATTCTTCTGGCCTGTTGCTCTGGATGATCTGACAGGAAGAGAAGATTGTCTTCTTCTTCTCCATCAATGACAAGCAAGAATCCTCCGAGCTAGGGTGCGTGCGGCCTGTCGGTATGGCAGCCGGCCAGCATCCGTGTTGCGGTAGTTCTCAGTGTAGCATGTTGCTACAGGCAGCACTCTACGACCATAACAGGGCAGAGTGGTCTAGACCACCCGTGGTTCAGACAACGCTGAAAAATAGTCGACTGAGCTAGCCGGTCTTAAACAGAGGCCTCATCGCTGCGTGCGCCCAATATGTGTCTCGACCCACGACCCAATGTACATTCCTCATCACTCGGATTCTACCTGACCGATGACGCATCGAAGACACATCCCTGAAGTCTCGTCAGTCGTTGATCAGACTTCGACATCCTTCTCCGTGTGGGAAGTCAAAGGTACATCGACAAGCTGGTAACCTAAAAATCCAACCGGTCGATGCCTATCTGCCTTCCTTCACCGAGATGCTGAGGAAGCCCTGCGATCAATAACCTAAAGAACTGATCACTAGGCTTTCCCGGCACAACATCTCACTCTACTCTCAGACCGGCGACCGTTCAAGGGTGTGTCTCCAAGGCGTCGTCGAAGTAGTGACGTTGTCGATTTCATTTCTTAACGTGCTAACAGTCGCATACAGGATTGGATTCCAACAGGTATATCACCCACCGTTGACGGGGCAATAAGAGTGCTTCGCGATATCCTATAGTTTACCAGTGAAGCTGGCTGAATGCCTTCGTAGGGCTACCAGGAATTAACGTGACAGTAGATAGATGACGCTTCTAGAATGGATATCACTGCCTGATGTCTTTGGCGTGATAGACTCCAAAGGGTTTCACCTGCAGATCCTCAAGCTCGTATAAGGAGTTTCCTTTCTTGGCTCTAACCCGACACTTACAAATTTTCGTCCCAGTTTAGCACTAGTCTGCTGTTGGAAGTTGCTTCGGGCAAAGTTCCGTCTGAATACCTCTTGACCCACTTTGAAATTAGCAGACTTCGCCCTGAGATTATAGGCTCTTGAAGCCTGTTCAAACGCATGGTGTAAGCTCTCCTGCACTCTCGCACTGATCAATCTCATTTTGTGTTCAGCATATACTCTCAAAGTCTCATTAAGAGTCCCAAGGCTCCTCAAGATGGGATAGGAGCTGCCATGTTCAATCACTTGCTGACAGAAAAGTGCTCGATAAGGAGAGAAACCAGTTGCTTAGTGGAAAGAGCTCCTGAAGTAACTAGCTATCTGGCTCAGCTTCTCATCCCATTTTGTGTCTTCCTACCGAATATATGCTCTAATCCCTGACAATAGAGACCTGTTTACTCGTTCTGAGGCGTTTGCTTGCGGCGAGTAAACTGCCGTTCGCAAGTGCTTCACCCCATACTTGTCCAATAATCTGGTAAACTGAGCCCAGCAAAACTGGACTCCATTGTCAGAGACGATCGTTTCCGGGACTCCGAACACATGGAACACTTCCGTTTCGATGAACTGGCACACATTGAGTGTAGATGCTTTTCTCATAGGTTTGAGAATAGGGAACTTTGAAAAGTGGTCAAGAATTATTAAGATGCAGACATTTCCTTTCAATGACCGAGGATATGGACCCAGGAAATCGATGTACAACTTTTGCCAGGGTCTTTCTGTCACAGACTGGACTCCCATAGGGGGTCTAAGAATGGTATTGGGGGCTTTGATCTCTTTACACACGTCACAGGCGTCTACGTAGTTTCTGACATCAACTGTCATTCGTGGCCAGTACAAGTGTCTTCTCAGACGATCCAGTGTTTTTCCTATACCTCCGTGAGAAGCTAGTGGCGGATCATGTGCTCTTGAAATAACGTCGGAGACAAGCCCTCGTGGAATCCAAAGCTTCCAAGCTTCTTCTTCCTGAATCGGATCGCCTGTTCTAGGAACAGTCCGAATGTAAACGAAGCCATCCCTGACGCAAAGATCTGGTAAGTGATGAATCGCATGTATTGTTGAGACGTATATTTATTAAACGTGTCCATGCAGCGAGCTTGTGTTAAGCTGGTTCTGATAGTCATTTTAGTTTGCCAGAAGTCGTTTTAACTTTGTGCCTCAGTTCCTCATATTCCAACGAGTTGAAATATGGCGAACTAAGGTCAACTTCCAGGCCAGGATCTTCGTTTGTGGACAGGCTGTCGAAATGAATGCCTGACAGCGCATTAGGAACGAAATTCAGGTTTCCTTTTCGGTACTCAATAGTGATGTCGAAACCCTGAAGCTTCAAACTCCACCGAGAAAGTCTACCGCTGAGGTCCTTTTGAGACATCAGCCATTTCAAGCTCGCATGATCAGTCACTATCTTAAGTTCTATGAATGGAACTTCTGTACACTTAAGATTGCAGCTAGGTATTCCTGCTCAGTGACGGTATAATTTCTTTGTGCTGAGTTCAACTTTTTCGAGACGTAGGCTATTGGCTTCTCGTGGCCATCGTCATCTAGTTGAATCAGCACCCCACCAACACCTTGTTGGCTCGCATCGCACTGTATAACGAACGGCTTGGTGAAATCTGGACTCACTAACAGAAGAGGTAAGTTTTTATTTTAGCATCTCCACTTGAACTGACTAGGGTTCTTCAAGGTGTCAGTTATGGAGGCAGTTAAATCAGCATAGTTCGGGATGAACCGTCTATACCATCCCACCCTACGTAGTATGCGTCGGGCTTGCCGAACAGTTTTAGGTGACGGATAGTCAACTATGGCTGAGATCTTATCTGGGTCAGTCCTGATTCCTCCTTTCCCGACTATAAAACCCAAGTATTTAGTCTCGTTAATGCGCTACATGGGATAGCAATGTGAGATGAGAGTCAAAGTCTGATGACAGAATCAGTAAGTCGTCCAAGTAGACGAGAACATTTTCACGAAGATCGAAAGGAATGACCTTATCCATGAAGCGGCACATAGCTTGTGGAGCATTGCAAAGACCGAATAACACCACGGTGTACTGATAGAGAGGATGACCAGGTACTGTAAAGGCGGTCTTCTCTCTGGCCTCAGTGTCTAGTGGGATCTACCTGAAAGCGCCTTTCAGGTCCAGGCTTGTAATGTAGTTTGCCGGAGGAAGTCGACCCAGAAGCGCATCTATCAGCGCCAGCGGATAGGCGTCCTTCTTGGTAACGGAGTTGACCTTCCTGGCGTCAAAACAAAGCCGAACCTTCCCAGGCTTCCGCACTAGTACAACTGGAGAGCTCCAAGGACTCTGGCTCTCCTCTATCACGCCCAGTGATAGCATTCGCACTAATTCAGCATCCATCAAACTCTGTACTGCCGGTGAAATCGGATAAAAGCGTTGTTTTATCGGAGCTGCGTCATTCGTCTCAATCTTGTGAGTAACCAAAGATGTCTTTCCCAGGCCTAAAGAGGCGAAAGAAGAGAAAAGCTGTTTAGTAGCTTCTAGACGCTGTTGATCTAGACTGGAAAGAACATGGCGGTCGGTCAGGAGTAGCTAGTAAACTTGGTATCACTTCTGCAACTATACCTAGGACATCTGGGGCCAACCCAAATAGACGCCAGAAGTCTATTCCTAGATATAGTGCCAGGAACCACGTAAAAACGCACGTTTTGGGTCTTACCACGGAAAGTGATGTCCAAGTTCACATGACCATGCACAGTTGTCATGGCACCATTCGCTACTTGTACCTGTGTCCGATACCTCTTCCATTCAACCTTTGCTTCTGCAAGCTTCTCTAGAGCTCCCTGGCCTAGAATACTGACAGTGGCACCACTATCAAGTAATCCAGTCTCAGTTCGCCAGAGCAGCTTTACTTCGGCATACAGTCGAATGTCGTCTGGCATCGACCCGGAAATCTGTGCCAGTTTTTTTCTTTCCAGTCTCATCCGTCGACAGTATTCCCGCCAACGAACGGTAGATCTTTTCTTTCTTGGTCTCATATCCAGGTCAGGATACATAATGTCAGCTAACTCCGCTACTGAGGAGAAGATTCGGTCTCTTACCGCATTATATTTCTGCAGACGCGTGTGATACGGCGTCAGCGGATGTAAAACAGGCTCACGCCCACTCTCATAACAGAGCTTGGTGGCCGTATCGATACAAAAATGCCATGAGGCCAAATCTCCTGCTCAGTAACCTTGTCAGCTAAAAGTGCTGTAGGTGTTATCGGGACATCGAAAATTAAAGACTCTTCCAAAGAAGTACCTAATAGTGTCATGGGCTCCCCGGAAGTGGAAATGGGAGCTTGAAGATCGGCGGAGAAGTCTATCAGGTTCTCCGTCTCTATCAGCGCAATATTTGTACTGTCAGGGGGTTTGCTGATATCATCAGAATCACTGAATGATATCAGTGGAAAATTCAGGGATTCGTCATTAAGGTTTGCTTATAGAGCTGACCTTCCTCCTTGTTCAAGGCTTGAACTGGAGTGTTCATTGCAGTTTGTGCGCGTGACGTTGACACTGGTCGAGAAAAGGTGGTGGTATTCCGGATCCGTCTCAGGTTTTTCTGTCGACAATGGCTGCAATCGGGCTTGGAGATGTCTTTGCGTCCGCATCCATAGCAGAACACTACTTGTTTCTCCTGCCGGCAGACTTGGTAAAAGTGACCGGGCTGGTCACAGCTAACAGATAACGTTCTGTGGTGCTGTAAAAGCAGCTAGTACCACTGCTTCCTCACTGCGTTCATGTGACATGTGCTATTCACCATCAGTCGGACGACACTCATCCACCCCGCTGACTCTTGGGCTACGATAAGTATTCCAGCTGCGCGCTGTATCGATTCGCTGCTGTGTAGCTTGTATTTGAATCACAAGATTCCTTAGTTGGTGGATGGTGTTTGTGGGATGCAAGCAAATTTTATTTTGGATCTCCGGCAATAGGTTGGACTTGGCTATTTCCAGAAATTAGACGTCTGGCAATTGGTCCCGTAGGTATACCAGGTGTTGGTGGTACATGGCAAATGACTCCCCTGCTTTCTATTTCCTCAGCATCAATTGGACTTTTACCTTGAGGTCGACTTTAGGTACTCCCCATTCAGCTACAAGAGCTGCTTTTACATATTCCCACGAGGGTGTGGAGTTTTGTCTCAGGAGAGACCAGTACCAATCCATTGCTGGTCCAGAAAGCAGAGTGGTCATTGTCTTACCAAGAGTTCAAAGTCTCCGTCTAGTGCCGAGTAAGTCAGTGCTTCTACTCTGAACACGAATTTGTTGACAGTAAGTCGAGAGCTCTCGCCACTATAGGATATATTCCATCTGCGGATGGGACTGCCAGAACGTCGTTGTTCTACCCTTGCCGGGATACGATGAGATGGAGCTGTTGAAGGTTGTATAAAATTCGGTCTAGGCTGACCACTAGGCTGACCAAGAGGTGATGACGGTCTGTTGAACGAATGCCTGCGTGTCGTTGAAATCGTGCGGCGGTATCGGTTCACCCATAGAAGGAGGTGGCCGTGAAAAATCAACCGATGGAATTGCAGCTGATATTTGCCGCCTAACGCTAGTTGCCAGTTCAGCTCATAAGGTATTTAAGCTCTGCTCAAGGCCTTCGCGAACCAAATCTTGCATTTGCAGGCGCAGACCTGCCAGCAGGGCTTCAGTCGCTGCTCAGTTCTGTCCAATGCCAGAAGGCAGTGGGCTATTTCGTCGAGAGTTAGGATGGGAAAAGGTCGTGGGATGCGGATTTGACATTCCAGGTAATAGAGATCTTCGGCTAACTGGTGGCATAGTCAATGGGGGCGGTAACTCAAATGTCGGTGCGGGCTGATTACGATCGTTATTGACAGGTTTCCTCTTTGGTTTCTTTGAAATGGCTTCCGTATATTCGGTAAAATCATATTGGGTAAGGTGAAGCCGACAGTTTCGACAATTTGCCTGTTCGCCTATCCACGTGCGCAAACATGCTTTGTGGAACACGTGTCCACACACAGTCTTATCAGGCTTTCATTCGAATGACCAGTCTCTAACTTGACAGATAGATCACTGTTCAGGCAACCTATTCACACTGTCTGTCGTGGAAGGGGGTGTTCTCACGGTCCCCACCATGATGCAATCTTTCAATCGTACAGTGAAGATTTCATAACTATTCCAAGGGTTTGGAAAGAATGCCAAGAAGTTCAAAAAAAGAACAAAAATCGAGTGTTCGAAGAAGACAGCTAAGTCCTGAAAGATCGAGTTACCAGGAAGATCAATTTAAAATTTAAAAAAAAATCCAAAATTTCGAGCAAACAAAAATTCAAAAATCACCAAAAGTCTGGAGTAATTCTAGTCGTAGTTACCAAAGTTTCAAATATTCTTAAAGAGATACGAAATTTCAAGACTGGGAGAACTCTAACCTCAGAATTCACTACGGGTACTACCGCAGTCGCGCAGTCAAAAAAAAAATATAAGTGCTAACTGTATTTGAAAAAGATATAAATGCTAACTGTATTTGAAAAAGATATAAATGCTAACTGTATTTGAAAAACTACAGAAATCTTAGCTCAAACGTACAAAAAAAACAAAAATCCACAAGAAAGAATTTCATAACATTTCTCCCTCACTCTCCAAGAGCCAACTCTCCACATAAAAATCTCTAGGTAACTCCCTCTAATCAGGTCAGAAGTAGAATGCAAGCAAGCGACGTGAATGTGTGCATGAAAAATGTTTGAGTTCTCACAGAAATCTGGGAAGAGTCGGGTTGGAGAAGCTAGAGACTGAAAATGATACTAGAGATTCTTCAGCCAGGCAGTTAGCAGTATGCCAACTCCTGATTACTGAAGGTCTCCAGCATGACTTCCATCCTCCAACAACTCTTTCCTTCCTCTTCATCTGATAGTCATATTCAGCTAACAATCCAACAGGACAGTCATGAATCTAGTCAACTAGTTAGCTGAAAGCCAAAAAATCGTCTCACAGATTCACGACTCTGTCCAGCCAGTTGGCCAGCAGAGACATGTCTCCGCTAGAACACAGTCAAAAAAAATTGTGGTGAGGCCACCTACCATGTCCATGGCAGAAGGCCAGCGGGAAAGATCATTCAAACAAAATTCAAAAATTCAAAAACTAGACACCTGTTCAAACTCGAGGCTTGACCAAAGTGAAACCTATGTAGAGTCGAACTTCAATTCAAAAACTTTCAAAAACTTTGAAACGTTACGTTACTTTACTTTACTTTCCAAAAATTCAAAAATCAAAATAGCAAAAACTTTCATAAACTTTAAAACTTTAACGTTACTCTACAGAAAAATTTTCAAATACCAACCAGTCCGTCAAAACTTTACATAATTCTGTGCTGCTAAGGTGTTCGACCAACCTAAAAATAAAAGAAAAATTAGATTAAGATCAAATTGGAGAATCTTACCGCATATGGAGATTCACAGATGCAAGGGTCTGTAACGAAGAGCTTGTCAGCCGACAGATATACCTGCATCCACTTGTACCTGAATGCAGATACATACCGCGTCCGACACCTCTTTGTTACAAAATCATCGCGGGATTAGCGTGGGTGGCTGCACAGCAAATATGCCGCTAGCGATCAGCCGGCTTGGGGTGGTTCTTGCCACCCACATCCCTTGATGCTTGTTGAGCTGTGCATACTCGACAAAATACCGACAGACGGACGGACAGTGAAGAAAAGAGCTTGTATGTGGGACTACAGACGGACAGACGGACAAAAAAACCGAATCTATGCAAACTTCCTTCTCCTTGTGGAACCTGAAAGCCTAAAAAAAAGGAAGGAAAAAAAATGTTTTTATCAAATGCTGAAAGAGAAAAAGGAAAGAGAATGAAGACCTCAGCAGCGCCGAACAGGTGATTAACACCCGGAGACAGAGAAACGTAGAGATTGAGAGAGAGAGCGTGGACTCCCGGTGATGATGGAGTCCTGCCTGGACGTAAACGGGCCCATCGCCCCCAACCACCCTGGCTAAGACGTCGCAGTGCAAAAAAGGAATACTTAGCCCCAAGTATGCGTGTGTAGACTACAGTTGGAAATGTAGTAACGAGCGCTGCTGCGGCCACATCATGCCCCTACTTTCCTCGTGCTGCTCCAATTAGCTCTTCATCTCGGCCCTAGAATGGGTATGACTGCCAGATGTCGAGAGAAACGCAAGAAGAAAAAAAAAGAAAAGAAAGGTGGGAAGAGGGAAGTAGAATTATGCAGGCGTTGCCACAGTTCCATAAAAGCAGATTTTATTCATTTTCTTTCCTCTGTTAGCAAATCGCCATTTACCTCACAAAACTTTGGTGATTCATCTTAAGTTATTAACAAAAAAAAAACCAAACTTTCTTTCTTAACCTTAATAAATATTCTACCCTACTTAGGTCGTGCACGCCGTCCCTACTTAATTGCTATGGGGTGTTGGCCCGTGGCCGCAAAGAGATTGAATTCACAAAAAAGAACCAAAAAAAAATAATAATAATATTAGATCTTTAAGTATTTCAACACAAAAAAAAATCGTATTTTAGAGAAACTAAAGCTAAGTATTAACAAGGAAGAAGAAAAGTATATAAAAAAAGGCAAATATTATAGGCTAACTGACCTTATCACATCCATACTTAGTAATTGCCGACTTGCAAATCCTGAGGGGGGCGGTGTTGCTATCACCCCGCCTTTATTGTTCCGATCGATCGCTCCACTGCTTCCTCTTCTCTTCTTCTTCAAGTTGGTGCCGGGGCGCAAACGCCCTTGAAAGAAACTTCTTCCAAACAACAGAAAACTTTAACTTCGCTGTCTACGCAGCGTGAAAATATACTGTACTAATGACGCACAGGTAAGTCTGATTTTCATTGAAATTGCTGATAGAATTCATAAAGACTTTCTGTACAGACCAAATGAGAATTTCAGCATATACGACTCACAGGTAAAGTTTTATTTTCATTGAAATTGCTGATAAATTTCATAAAAAAACCACTTTCTTTATAGATCAAATGAACGTTTCAGCTTATATGACGAAAAGGTAAATTTTATTATAATTGAAATTGCTGGTAAAATTCAATAAAGACGAGCTCAGGTGAGAATTTCAGCATATACAACGCACCACAGGTAAAGTTTTATTTTCATTAAAATCACTGATAAAATTCATGAAAACTTTCTTTGTAGATCAAATGAAAATTTCAGCATATACGACGAAAAGGTAAATTTTATTTTAATTGGAATTGCTGATAAGATTCAATAAAAACACTTTCTTTATAGATCAAATAAGAATTTCAGCATTTACGACGCGCCACAGGTAAAGTTTTATTTTCATTGAAATCACTGATAAAATTCATAAAAACTTTCTTTATAGATCAAATGGAAATTTCAGCATATACGACGCACTATAGGTAAAGTTTTATTTTCATTGAAATCACTGATAAAATTCATGAAAACTTTCTTTGTAGGTCCAATGGAAATTTCAGCATATACGACGCACTATAGGTAAAGTCTTATTTTCATTGAAATCACTGATAAAGTTCATGAAAACTTTTTTTTTATAGCTCAAGTGAGAATTTCAGCATATACAACACACCACAGGTAAAGTTTTATTTTAATTGGAATTGCTGATAAAATTCAATAAAACTTTCTTTATAGGTCCAATGGAAATTTCAGCATATACGACGCACTATAGGTAAATTTTATTATAATTGGAATTGCACCGGTAACTTTTATTTTATAAATCAAATTTATGAACCGAGTGACTGAATAAGAAAAAAAACTTAATCAAAAAGAAAAAAAATAATTCCCGCCGGCATCAAGCCAAGAGGTCACGCGCTCAGCCACTGTCCAAGATCAACTAACTCACAACACAACTCGGCGCGGTCCCCCTACATTTAATCGTCCCATCGTTCAACCCAACCGACAGCAAGCCTCCCGCTTCTTTTCCAATTTTTCATGAACGACAAGCATTTGTGCTGCTGTGGGCGCAAATTTTTGTGGAATTTTCGAAGGGCTTGCTGTAATGCATTGTCTGATGGTATCGTTCGATACCTTACAGCTAGGCGCATTACAGTTGCTTGCCTGGAATGTTGGCTGGCGAACGGTAAGATGCATCGGAAAGATTTTAAATTGCGCGCGTTCTGCGCAAATTAGAATCTTTCCGTATAAAAATATTATTTTTTTAATTTTCTCTTTTTAGGATTTATGCGGAGGATTGTGATTTGTGCGATTTATGGGAAAGATTGTAAATTGCGCGCGTTCTGCGCAAATTAGAATCTCTCCGAATAAAAAAAACAAATTTTTCCTGTTCCTTGCGTTTTTATGCTTTCCTAAAGCCCAAAGAAAAGTAGCGTGCAGGCAAAACGCTACAGCGTGGGGACGACCCACCGAGAAAAGAGTCTCAGGCCGGGCTCTGGCACAAGACAAAGAAGACCAGGGACTAGTGAGGCCGGAAAGGGGGGGGGGGAATAATCTACTGACACCAGCGCCCAACGTGGGGACGACCCACAAGAGTCTCAAGCCGGGCATACACTATACCCTAAGTTATTGAGAAATCAGATCCCATCTGCGCTATAATCCTAGCTCGCCTTGGACGAGGGAGGACCTATCAACAGATAGACTTCGTCTATCAACTCGCCTCGCCCAATGAGCTGTCCAGGAAGAAGTGCAGCGATCGGTTTATTGGGTGCGGGAATGTTCGGCTCGAGACTACGACTTCGTCGGTAAAACGCCGCTACTTAGCGTTCTGTGTTCTGCTGAATCCGGTCGCAGCACCCCGGAAATTTCCCCAATCCCAAGAGAGGAAATTGTTTCGTGACAGATAGAATTCATCTATCAACTCACTCACGACGATGGAAATCCCGCGAAATGCAGCAAGCGGGTTCAAACTCTAAGGAAATTGAAGAAAGGACAGGAAAGAATAAAATCCTCATATCGAGGCCAATCCAGACGGGATTAGAGGTGAAACATCTACTCATTAAAGGTAGAGATGGGTTCTACTAGGATCACTGTCCTATAAAAATTTTCGCTCGCCACCGCGGATTAGGAAATAATGAAGAAGACAGGAAAGAATAAAATCCTCATATCGAGGCTAATCCAGAAGGGCTATGCAAGCGGAATTCCTACCGTAGTTTCCTACGCGTAGGGTACCGTGTGGGTTGAGTTTGAAACATTGTCGGACAGGGGAGGGGATAACTGGTTGGATTACAAAAGGTGTATCACCCACCACTGATGGGGCAGTAGGAGGGCTATGTGATACCCTATAGTTTGCAAGTGAAGCTTGCCGGATGCCTTATTAGGGCTGCCGAAATTGGACGACATACATGAGAAATACGTACAAAAAAAAATTTCTATCGGGACTCAGTTATTTATTGAGGCCCGATGTCTCGAAAAGCTACAATTTTTCAGCTCACTCTGGAAGTTTGTGTGCTGAAGACTCTATGGACTCTTAGTCCCATGTGTAACAAAAAAAATCGTCACGCAAAAGTCTTACCAAAAAAGACGAGGAAAACCTGAAAGTGCAGAAATGTACGTACTCATAGCCACGTAGTTAGATATTCAGTCGGTTGCAGGAATCCGGCGCAGCGGAATAAGACCATTTTATTATCAAAACATTACAGAACTGCTTTGTTATAGAATACTTGGCAAAGAAGAATAAAAACGTAAAAACAGAAGAGATAAATATTTAACTTACAACCAGCAACTATCTATCATTAGTATCTTGAGAAAAAAATTGCACATTTTTATATATAAGAACTGTTATAAAAAGAATTGTATCACAAAGGTGGGCTGCCAAATAGGGTATCAATGAAATGACTGTGAAAACAATTTTTTTCACAAAAGAAGCGGTACACCCAAAACACCGAGCGAAATTTACTGCAAACAGACAGAAATAAGTTGCTACAAGATTTTCAATGGTAAGCAACAAGAACAATTTGACGAGAACTAGTATGTCTAGGTCCTCTACTATCAAAAGTAGTATAAGAAAATAAAAAAAAATCTAACGGGAACTAATTCGGAATGGATAATCATCTTATAAATATATACATAAAACTTTCTCAAAACATGAGCGAAAAGTCACGGTGAATAACAGGAAAATTTATCATAACATGAGCGAAACAAAAACCAATTCGAATAAAAATTCTACGAAAATGAACATTATCATAAATTTATCAAAATTGTACGCGAAAACAATCGGGATGAATAAAGACTCAAAAGAAATTATGCACTTGAAACTTTGGGTGGAAAGAAAAGTACCTACTAGAATCCTCACAAATAAATTTCCTGGAGAAAACGTTTACTTTCATCCTCCCTCTCCGAAACTCCTCTCAAACAAAGGACTAGCACAGCCGTGACTCCAGAATTTTATCCCCGTTTGCAGATCCATCCCACGAGACCTCTCCGAGCATTGTATTGGTCACCTCAAGTCGGTTACCAAACTAAGGAATGGTGAATCGACATTCTCCTCTTGGTATGGACCAGCCATACCGCGGGGGCCACCAGCCTAAAGTAATGTCGACGCAGCCACCATTCCCCCGTCGAACTGACCAAAACAATCCCAGGTCAGTCCCATCAGACAGATTCCCACACAAGCACGAAACCCAAAGTCACCTCACCATGCTTGCTCTCTCCAAAAATTTCAAGTCAAAATGGTAACAGGTAAGTAGTGTGAGTGTGTGCATGAAAAACTACATTACACTAAAATTATTGTCGTCTACGTAAACGATGGGCAATAAAAAAACAAACCTTCCCTTAACTAAGAATATGTTATATTATATACCTTAAAATGAGGAGAAATCTAATCTATACCTCCAACAAAGATTGAATTGCAGCCGGTGTAGGGCGTTGAGTATAATAGCAAAAGAACAAAAAAAAAATAATCATTTAACGTGCCAAGATATATATAATATCTTCACTAATCTCAAAACAAACGGAATGTATCTAATGAAACGAAAGCGGGAACATGATGCAACAGCAGACAACGTCGCGTCCACCTCAACACAGCATTTGTGAATTCGTCATAACATATATGAAATTTCTCTCTCTCTCTCTCTCTCTCCTCTCGATCATTCTCCAAGGCATTCGCTCGGAATCAGGCTAGTCGCTAAGCCTTCGGTCACTCTATACTACGATGAGCTCTAACAGGAAACGTGTACATGGGGGAGGGGAAGGTTGGTGCAATGTCAGAGATCAGAACTTGAAGGTTCCCGTCTCACATTTGCATGACCGTGACAAACACTCCCTTAGTCAAGGACAAAAATCAAGAGAGATGAACATCGTTCATCAACTTTACAAGGGACTGAGGTCAACAAATCAAGGAAAGGTAGGAGGTCGGTGATCAAGTGGCTGCTGGTACTCAGGGAAGAAGCCGTAGCGGTGATGTAATACGGTATAAATTAAAAAGAAACAACCTCAATGCATAAGATACATTCATCATACTTAGATAAACAACTAACCCGTAAAAAAAAACCAAAAATCGATAACTAATCTAAACGAAACTATGGTAAGATTAAACTAGCAAATCCATAATTTCTAAATAATCTTATCTGACTATCGCAAAACCCAAATAAACCCTTCAATAACCTAACCAAAAGATAATAGCGACGGTAAAATCTAAAAACTAAATTAACATAATGGTAGTCATACCACGACGCTATTCGAATGCCCACATAGCTAGCTGAGCTAGACTGGGGATAACTACTAATGACTATACTAGCTACCAAAGCTCGGATGTAGTAATTATAATCCAAGACAGTACTACTCACGATAATCGCTAAGGCAAGGGGTTTTATGAAAGTAATCATAAAACAACTACCAATGTACCCAAGGTAGCCTAAAGATATCTATGCGTTATACTAACTACATTTAGCAAAAGATAACTTATACTAAGATAACCACAAGACTAAGCGATGTATATGATATAATATCGTATCTATATATACAAAAAAAATAAGAAAGGAAAAGGAGAAGTATATATAGTAAAAAAAAAACCGACAATTAAACTAAAGAGAGCTATGGTACGATAAAAGTAGCTTGGCTAAACCGAAATACCCCTGATGGTATTCCAGACACTACCAAGCGGAGATAGCACTAAGTTAGTTGTCCGGTACACCATCATATTAAGCAATAAAACTAACACCCGATATGAATATCCAAGATAATAATTGGAGAAATGAAAAAAAACCAATTGATATGAAGATAACCGAAACAGCAGGCGTCCTTGACTATGAGGTATTAATAACTAACCTAACTTAACGATAACTGAATTCATATATTCTAACTCAACTCTAAGATATCTATAGAGTACCAAACCTAACATACGATTAAGATAACTATAAAGTCATAAAACTTAAGACACGATACAGCTATACCTAAGCTAACCTGTAGGTTAGAAGTTAACCTCGAGATAACTGTCATGAGATAGACAATGATACTCGAAAACTAATACCTAAACTGCGCTACGATAACCGAAATACTATAACGATAAATTAAGAATAAGATGCAAGGTGCGATACGGTAACTAGGTATTATAACGACAAAGATAATCAAAATCTCTGCGTAACTTCAAAATAAACGATAATACGGACTTCTTCCTGGAACCAACAGAAGTGAACGGAAATTTAATTCGATACAGTATGCGTCGCATACAATGTTCATCAACCACTAATCGACTTAGCCTCTCATCACTTTAAATAAGGAAGGTTCATGAGGTATGACACAAAAAAAAAATCATCTTCACCTCGTGTGGGACTCCGCTCCAAGATCACCGTCCCGGCATTGCATCGATCACTCCAAGTCGGATACCAATCTAGAGGAGGCTCAACAGCCGTCCTCCCGTCAGAGTGATCGAAGCAGCCCTAAACGGAGCCATGGGAGCGGAGCGCCACGCAAGCGCGAAGCGTTGGAAAATAGGATCATTCGAACCGCCCGGCTGCATCAACCCAACAAGGACAAGGTCACAAAAGATGAACGTCGTTCATCAACTTGTTGAGTTGAGGCAGACGTGCGGTTCTTCAGGCAGGCCTGCATCGAGTGGTCAGCTGTTCGGTGGCCGCGAACCGAAGCTTGGCTTCATGGATGGTACGCGTCGCGCACAAAGCTCGTCGGCCACCGAAGAAACAAGCACTTCAACCTGGAACAGAGACTTGAGCTTGGGCGCCATTTGTAACGCAGAGCCTGTCAGCCGACAGATATACCTGCATCCACTTGTACCTGAATGCAGATACATACCGCGTCCGACACCTCTTTGTTACAAAAATCATCGCGGGATTAGCGTGGGTGGCTGCACAGCAAATATGCCGCTAGCGATCAGCCGGCTTGGGGTGGTTCTTGCCACCCACATCCCTTGATGCTTGTTAAGCTGTGCATACTCGACAAAATACCGACCAGACAGACGGACGGACAGTGAAGAAAAGAGCTTGTATGTGGGACTACAGATGGACAGACGGACAAAAAAACCGAATCTATGCAAACTTCCTTCTCCTTGTGGAACCTGAAAGCCTAAAAAAAAGGAAAGAAAAAAAAATGTTTTTATCAAATGCTGAAAGAGAAAAAGGAAAGAGAATGAAGACCTCAGCAGCGCCGAACAGGTGATTAACACCCGGAGACAGAGAAACGTAGAGATTGAGAGAGAGAGCGTGGACTCCCGGTGATGATGGAGTCCTGCCTGGACGTAAACGGGCCCATCGCCCCCATCCACCCTGGCTAAGACGTCGCAGTGCAAAAAAGGAATACTTCGCCCCAAGTATGCGTGTGTAGACTACAGTTGGAAATGTAGTAACGAGCGCTGCTGCGGCCACATCATGCCCCTACTTTCCTCGTGCTGCTCCAATTAGCTCTTCATCTCGGCCCTAGAATAGGTATGACTGCCAGATGTCGAGAGAAACGCAAGAAGAAAAAAAAAGAAAAGAAAGGTGGGAAGAGGGAAGTAGAATTATGCAGGCGTTGCCATAGTTCCATAAAAGCAGATTTTATTCATTTTCTTTCCTCTGTTAGCAAATCGCCATTTACCTCACAAAACTTTGGTGATTCATCTTAAGTTATTAACAAAAAAAACCAAACTTTCTTTCTTAACCTTAATAAATATTCTACCCTACTTAGGTCGTGCACGCCGTCCCTACTTAATTGCTATGGGGTGTTGGCCCGTGGCCGCAAAGAGATTGAATTCACAAAAAAGAACCAAAAAAAAAAATAATAATATTAATAATAATAATATTAGATCTTTAAGTATTTCAACACAAAAAAAAAATCGTATTTTAGAGAAACTAAAGCTAAATATTAACAAGGAAGAAGAAAAGTATATAAAAAAAAGGCAAAAATTATAGGCTAACTGACCTTATCACATCCATACTTAGTAATTGGCGACTTGCAAATCCTGAGGGGGGGGGGGGGCGGTGTTGCTATCACCCCGCCTTTCTTGTTCCGATCGATCGCTCCACTGCTTCCTCTTCTCTTCTTCTTCAAGTTGGTGCCGGGGCGCAAACGCCCTTGAAAGAAACTTCTTCCAAACAACAGAAAACTTTAACTTCGCTGTCTACGCAGCGTGAAAATATACTGTACTAATGACGCACAGGTAAGTCTGATTTTCATTGAAATTGCTGATAGAATTCATAAAGACTTTCTGTACAGACCAAATGAGAATTTCCGCATATACGACTCACAGGTAAAGTTTTATTTTCATTAAAATTGCTGATAAAGTTCATAAAAAAACCACTTTCTTTATAGATAAAATGAACGTTTCAGCTTATATGACGAAAAGGTAAATTTTATTATAATTGAAATTGCTGGTAAAATTCAATAAAGACGCTTTCTTTATAGCTCAGGTGAGAATTTCAGCATATACAACGCACCACAGGTAAAGTTTTATTTTCATTGAAATCACTGATAAAATTCATGAAAACCTTCTTTGTAGATCAAATGAAAAGTTCAGCATATACGACGAAAAGGTAAATTTTATTTTAATTGGAATTGCTGATAAGATTCAATAAAAACACTTTCTTTATAGATCAAATAAGAATTTCAGCATTTACGACACGCCACAGGTAAAGTTTTATTTTCATTGAAATCACTGATAAAATTCATAAAAACTTTCTTTATAGGTCAAATGGAAATTTCAGCATATACGACGCACTATAGGTAAAGTTTTATTTTCATTGAAATCACTGATAAAATTCATGAAAACTTTCTTTGTAGGTCCAATGGAAATTTCAGCATATACGACGCACTATAGGTAAAGTCTTATTTTCATTGAAATCACTGATAAAGTTCATGAAAACTTTTTTTTTATAGCTCAAGTGAGAATTTCAGCATATACAACACACCACAGGTAAAGTTTTATTTTAATTGGAATTGCTGATAAAATTCAATAAAACTTTCTTTATAGGTCCAATGGAAATTTCAGCATATACGACGCACTATAGGTAAATTTTATTATAATTGGAATTGCACCGGTAACTTTTATTTTATAAATCAAATTTATGAACCGAGTGACTGAATAAGAAAAAAAACTTAATCAAAAGGAAAAAAAATAAATCCCGCCGGCATCTAGCCAAGAGGTCACGCGCTCAGCCACTGTCCAAGATCAACTAACTCACAACACAACTCGGCGCGGTCCCCCTACATTCAATCGTCCCATCGTTCAACCCAACCGACAGCAAGCCTCCCGCTTCTTTTCCAATTTTTCATGAACGACAAGCATTTGTGCTGCTGTGAGCGCAAATTTTTGTGGAATTTTCGAAGGGCTTGCTGTAATGCATTGTCTGATGGTATCGTTCGATACCTTACAGCTAGGCGCATTACAGTTGCTTGCCTGGAATGTTGGCTGGCGAACGGTAAGATGCATCGGAAAGATTTTAAATTGCGCGCGTTCTGCGCAAATTAGAATCTTTCCGTATAAAAATATTATTTTTTTAATTTTCTCTTTTTAGGATTTATGCGGAGGATTGTGATTTGTGCGATTTATGGGAAAGATTGTAAATTGCGCGCGTTCTGCGCAAATTAGAATCTCTCCGAATAAAAAAAACAAATTTTTCCTGTTCCTTGCGTGTTTATGCTTTCCTAAAGCCCAAAGAAAAGTAGCGTGCAGGCAAAACGCTACAGCCTATAAAAATTTTCGCTCGCCACCGCGGATTAGGAAATAATGAAGAAGAGACAGGAAAGAATAAAATCCTCATATCGAGGCTAATCCAGAAGGGCTATGCAAGCGGAATTCCTACCGTAGTTTCCTACGCGTAGGGTACCGTGTGGTTTGAGTTTGAAACATTGTCGGACAGGGGAGGGGATAACTGGTTGGATTACAAAAGGTGTATCACCCACCACTGATGGGGCAGTAGGAGGGCTATGTGATACCCTATAGTTTGCAAGTGAAGCTTGCCGGATGCCTTATTAGGGCTACCGAGATTGGACGACGTACATGAGAAATACGTACAAAAAAAAATTCTATCGGGACTCAGTTATTTATTGAGGCCCGATGTCTCGAAAAGCTACAATTGTTCAGCTCACTCTGGAAGTTTGTGTGCTGAAGACTCTATGGACTCTTAGTCCCATGTGTAACAAAAAAAAATCGTCACGCAAAAGTCTTACCAAAAAAGACGAGGAAAACCTGAAAGTGCAGAAATGTACGTACTCATAGCCACGTAGTTAGATATTCAGTCGGTTGCAGGAATCCGGCGCAGCGGAATAAGACCATTTTATTATCAAAACATTACAGAACTGCTTTGTTATAGAATATTTGGCAAAGAAGAATAAAAACGTAAAAACAGAAGAGATAAATATTTAACTTACAACCAGCAACTACCTATCATTAGTATCTTGAGAAAAAAATTGCACATTTTTATATATAAGAACTGTTATAAAAAGAATTGTATCACAAAGGTGGGCTGCCAAATAGGGTATCAATGAAATGACTGTGAAAACAATTTTTTTCACAAAAGAAGCGGTACACCCAAAACACCGAGCGAAATTTACTGCAAACAGACAGAAATAAGTTGCTACAAGATTTTCAATGGTAAGCAACAAGAACAATTTGATGAGAACTAGTATGTCTAGGTCCTCTACTATCAAAAGTAGTATAAGAAAATAAAAAAAATTCTAACGGGAACTAATTCGGAATGGATAATCATCTTATAAATATATACATAAAACTTTCTCAAAACATGAGCGAAAAGTCACGGTGAATAACAGGAAAATTTATCATAACATGAGCGAAACAAAAACCAATTCGAATAAAAATTCTACGAAAATGAACATTATCATAAATTTATCAAATTGTACGCGAAAACAATCGGGATGAATAAAGACTCAAAAGAAATTATGCACTTGAAACTTTGGGTGGAAAGAAAAGTACCTACTAGAATCCTCACAAATAAATTTCCTGGAGAAAACGTTTACTTTCATCCTCCCTCTCCGAAACTCCTCTCAAACAAAGGACTAGCACAGCCGTGACTCCAGAATTTTATCCCCGTTTGCAGATCCATCCCACGAGACCTCTCCGAGCATTGTACTGGTCACCTCAAGTCGGTTACCAAACTAAGAAATGGTGAATCGACGTTCTCCTCTTGGTATGGACCAGCCATACCGCGGGGGCCACCAGCCTAAAGTAATGTCGACGCAGCCACCATTCCCCCGTCGAACTGACCAAAACAATCCCAGGTCAGTCCCACCAGACAGATTCCCACACAAGCACGAAACCCAAAATCACCTCACCATGCTTGCTCTCTCCAAAAATTTCAAGTCAAAATGGTAACAGGTAAGTAGTGTGAGTGTGTGCATGAAAAACTACATTACACTAAAATTATTGTCGTCTACGTAAACGATGGGCAATAAAAAAACAAACCTTCCCTTAACTAAGAATATGTTATATTATATACCTTAAAATGAGGAGAAATCTAATCTATACCTCCAACAAAGACTGAATTGCAGCCGGTGTAGGGCGTTGAGTATAATAGCAAAAGAACAAAAAAAAATTAATCATTTAACGTGCCAAGATATATATAATATCTTCACTAATCTCAAAACAAACGGAATGTATCTAATGAAACGAAAGCGGGAACATGATGCAACAGCAGACAACGTCGCGTCCACCTCAACACAGCATTTGTGAATTCGTCATAGCATATATGAAATTTCTCTCTCTCTCTCTCTCTCCTCTCGATCATTCTCCAAGGCATTCGCTCGGAATCAGGCTAGTCGCTAAGCCTTCGGTCACTCTATACTACGATGAGCTCTAACAGGAAACGTGTACATGGGGGAGGGGAAGGTTGGTGCAATGTCAGAGATCAGAACTTGAAGGTTCCCGTCTCACATTTGCATGACCGTGACAAACACTCCCTTAGTCAAGGACAAAAATCAAGAGAGATGAACATCGTTCATCAACTTTACAAGGGACTGAGGTCAACAAATCAAGGAAAGGTAGGAGGTCGGTGATCAAGTGGCTGCTGGTACTCAGGGAAGAAGCCGTAGCGGTGATGTAATACGGTATAAATTAAAAAGAAACAACCTCAATGCATAAGATACATTCATCATACTTAGATAAACAACTAACCCGTAAAAAAAAACCAAAAATCGATAACTAATCTAAACGAAACTATGGTAAGATTAAACTAGCAAATCCATAATTTCTAAATAATCTTATCTGACTATCGCAAAACCCAAATAAACCCTTCAATAACCTAACCAAAAGATAATAGCGACGGTAAAATCTAAAAACTAAATTAACATAATGGTAGTCATACCACGACGCTATTCGAATGCCCACATAGCTAGCTGAGCTAGACTGGGGATAACTACTAATGACTATACTAGCTACCAAAGCTCGGATGTAGTAATTATAATCCAAGACAGTACTACTCACGATAATCGCTAAGGCAAGGGGTTTTATGAAAGTAATCATAAAACAACTACCAATGTACCCAAGATAGCCTAAAGATATCTATGCGTTATACTAACTACATTTAGCAAAAGATAACTTATACTAAGATAACCACAAGACTAAGCGATGTATATGATATAATATCGTATCTATATATACAAAAAAAAATAAGAAAGAAAAAGGAGAAGTATATATAGTAAAAAAAAAACCGACAATTAAACTAAAGAGAGCTATGGTACGATAAAAGTAGCTTGGCTAAACCGAAATACCCCTGATGGTATTCCAGACACTACCAAGCGGAGATAGCACTAAGTTAGTTGTCCGGTACACCATCATATTAAGCAATAAAACTAACACCCGATATGAATATCCAAGATAATAATTGGAGAAATGAAAAAAAATCAATTGATATGAAGATAACCGAAACAGCAGGCGTCCTTGACTATGAGGTATTAATAACTAACCTAACTTAACGATAACTGAATTCATATATTCTAACTCAACTCTAAGATATCTATAGAGTACCAAACCTAACATACGATTAAGATAACTATAAAGTCATAAAACTTAAGACACGATACAGCTATACCTAAGCTAACCTGTAGGTTAGAAGTTAACCTCGAGATAACTGTCATGAGATAGACAATGATACTCGAAAACTAATACCTAAACTGCGCTACGATAACCGAAATACTATAACGATAAATTAAGAATAAGATGCAAGGTGCGATACGGTAACTAGGTATTATAACGACAAAGATAATCAAAATCTCTGCGTAACTTCAAAATAAACGATAATACGGACTTCTTCCTGGAACCAACAGAAGTGAACGGAAATTTAATTCGATACAGTATGCGTCGCATACAATGTTCATCAACCACTAATCGACTTAGCCTCTCATCACTTTAAATAAGGAAGGTTCATGAGGTATGACACAAAAAAAAAATCATCTTCACCTCGTGTGGGACTCCGCTCCAAGATCACCGTCCCGGCATTGCATCGATCACTCCAAGTCGGATACCAATCTAGAGGAGGCTCAACAGCCGTCCTCCCGTCAGAGTGATCGAAGCAGCCCTAAACGGAGCCATGGGAGCGGAGCGCCACGCAAGCGCGAAGCGTTGGAAAATAGGATCATTCGAACCGCCCGGCTGCATCAACCCAACAAGGACAAGGTCACAAAAGATGAACGTCGTTCATCAACTTGTTGAGTTGAGGCAGACGTGCGGTTCTTCAGGCAGGCCTGCATCGAGTGGTCAGCTGTTCGGTGGCCGCGAACCGAAGCTTGGCTTCATGGATGGTACGCGTCGCGCACAAAGCTCGTCGGCCACCGAAGAAACAAGCACTTCAACCTGGAACAGAGACTTGAGCTCGAAACCAATTTTGACTTGATCGAAGGCAGTTTGGCAGTTTACCATCGCACATACTGCCAGAACCATGGTCGAGTGACCCAGTCGCGATACCAAAGTCGGGCCTAACGAGAGCCAAAAGGGAGCTATCATGGGAGTAACGCACTCCACAGAAGCAAGAAGAGCTCTGCGTAGACCAGCACCTTGTATACGCCAGGCCAATCACTTGAGTCAGCTTAAAACATATTGAGGTCTTACAAAACAAAGAAAAGAACTAATAGTGATACTAACACAAAGAAAAATTCTGGAAATGACATTGAAAACGCAATTGCATTCTAGTCAAGAGAAGCTTGACTAAATGCAAAAAAAAAAATCCAATAGATTGGGCGCCATTTGTAACGCAAATGGGCGACCAGAAATGATCATTGAAATAGTAATTGCACTTTAATCAAGAGAAGCTTGACTAAAGGCCGAAAAAAACCAAAGGTTTGGGCGCCATTTGTAACGCAAATGGGCGACCAGAAATAATCATTGAAATAGTAATTGCACTTTAATCAAGAGAAGCTTGACTAAAGGCCAAAACCAAAATTTGGGCGCCATTTGTAACGCAGAGCCTGTCAGCCGACAGATATACCTGCATCCACTTGTACCTGAATGCAGATACATACCGCGTCCGACACCTCTTTGTTACAAAAATCATCGCGGGATTAGCGTGGGTGGCTGCACAGCAAATATGCCGCTAGCGATCAGCCGGCTTGGGGTGGTTCTTGCCACCCACATCCCTTGATGCTTGTTAAGCTGTGCATACTCGACAAAATACCGACCAGACAGACGGACGGACAGTGAAGAAAAGAGCTTGTATGTGGGACTACAGACGGACAGACGGACAAAAAAACCGAATCTATGCAAACTTCCTTCTCCTTGTGGAACCTGAAAGCCTAAAAAAAAGGAAGGAAAAAAAATGTTTTTATCAAATGCTGAAAGAGAAAAAGGAAAGAGAATGAAGACCTCAGCAGCGCCTAACAGGTGATTAACACCCGGAGACAGAGCAACGTAGAGATTGAGAGAGAGAGCGTGGACTCCCGGTGATGATGGAGTCCTGCCTGGACGTAAACGGGCCCATCGCCCCCATCCACCAAAAAAGGAGTACTTAGCCCCAAGTATGCGTGTGTAGACTACAGTTGGAAATGTAGTAACGAGCGCTGCTGCGGCCACATCATGCCCCTACTTTCCTCGTGCTGCTCCAATTAGCTCTTCATCTCGGCCCTAGAATGGGTATGACTGCCAGATGTCGAGAGAAACGCAAGAAGAAAAAAAAAAGAAAAGAAAGGTGGGAAGAGGGAAGTAGAATTATGCAGGCGTTGCCACAGTTCCATAAAAGCAGATTTTATTCATTTTCTTTCCTCTGTTAGCAAATCGCCATTTACCTCACAAAACTTTGGTGATTCATCTTAAGTTATTAACAAAAAAAAACCAAACTTTCTTTCTTAACCTTAATAAATATTCTACCCTACTTAGGTCGTGCACGCCGTCCCTACTTAATTGCTATGGGGTGTTGGCCCGTGGCCGCAAAGAGATTGAATTCACAAAAAAGAACCAAAAAAAAATAATAATAATATTAGATCTTTAAGTATTTCAACACAGAAAAAAATCGTATTTTAGAGAAACTAAAGCTAAATATTAACAAGGAAGAAGAAAAGTATATAAAAAAAAAGGCAAATATTATAGGCTAACTGACCTTATCACATCCATACTTAGTAATTGGCGACTTGCAAATCCTGAGGGGGGGGGGCGGTGTTGCTATCACCCCGCCTTTATTGTTCCGATCGATCGCTCCACTGCTTCCTCTTCTCTTCTTCTTCAAGTTGGTGCCGGGGCGCAAACGCCCTTGAAAGAAACTTCTTCCAAACAACAGAAAACTTTAACTTCGCTGTCTACGCAGCGTGAAAATATACTGTACTAATGATGCACAGGTAAGTCTGATTTTCATTGAAATTGCTGATAGAATTCATAAAGACTTTCTGTACAGACCAAATGAGAATTTCAGCATATACGACTCACAGGTAAAGTTTTATTTTCATTGAAATTGCTGATAAAGTTCATAAAAAAAACCACTTTCTTTATAGATCAAATGAACGTTTCAGCTTATATGACGAAAAGGTAAATTTTATTATAATTGAAATTGCTGGTAAAATTCAATAAAGACGCTTTCTTTATAGCTCAGGTGAGAATTTCAGCATATACAACGCACCACAGGTAAAGTTTTATTTTCATTGAAATCACTGATAAAATTCATGAAAACCTTCTTTGTAGATCAAATGAAAAGTTCAGCATATACGACGAAAAGGTAAATTTTATTTTAATTGGAATTGCTGATAAGATTCAATAAAAACACTTTCTTTATAGATCAAATAAGAATTTCAGCATTTACGACACGCCACAGGTAAAGTTTTATTTTCATTGAAATCACTGATAAAATTCATAAAAACTTTCTTTATAGGTCAAATGGAAATTTCAGCATATACGACGCACTATAGGTAAAGTTTTATTTTCATTGAAATCACTGATAAAATTCATGAAAACTTTCTTTGTAGGTCCAATGGAAATTTCAGCATATACGACGCACTATAGGTAAAGTCTTATTTTCATTGAAATCACTGATAAAGTTCATGAAAACTTTTTTTTTATAGCTCAAGTGAGAATTTCAGCATATACAACACACCACAGGTAAAGTTTTATTTTAATTGGAATTGCTGATAAAATTCAATAAAACTTTCTTTATAGGTCCAATGGAAATTCCGGCATATACGACGCACTATAGGTAAATTTTATTATAATTGGAATTGCACCGGTAACTTTTATTTTATAAATCAAATTTATGAACCGAGTGACTGAATAAGAAAAAAAACTTAATCAAAAGGAAAAAAATAAATCCCGCCGGCATCTAGCCAAGAGGTCACGCGCTCAGCCACTGTCCAAGATCAACTAACTCACAACACAACTCGGCGCGGTCCCCCTACATTCAATCGTCCCATCGTTCAACCCAACCGACAGCAAGCCTCCCGCTTCTTTTCCAATTTTTCATGAACGACAAGCATTTGTGCTGCTGTGGGCGCAAATTTTTGTGGAATTTTCGAAGGGCTTGCTGTAATGCATTGTCTGATGATATCGTTCGATACCTTACAGCTAGGCGCATTACAGTTGCTTGCCTGGAATGTTGGCTGGCGAACGGTAAGATGCATCGGAAAGATTTTAAATTGCGCGCGTTCTGCGCAAATTAGAATCTTTCCGTATAAAAATATTATTTTTTTAATTTTCTCTTTTTAGGATTTATGCGGAGGATTGTGATTTGTGCGATTTATGGGAAAGATTGTAAATTGCGCGCGTTCTGCGCAAATTAGAATCTCTCCGAATAAAAAAAACAAATTTTTCCTGTTCCTTGCGTTTTTATGCTTTTCTAAAGCGCAAAGAAAAGTAGCGTGCAGGCAAAACGCTACAGGTCCCACGATGACCTGAAAAAAACAAAAAACGAATTAGAACATTCTGAAGGAAATGTATTTAAAGGAATTTACGATAAAAACAACAATAAATGAAAGTTACAAGAAATAAATGTACAATCACAACAACAAACTTGTGTTTATATAGCACCATGTAGACACTATACAAACTCAACGAACTTTATGTTAGATAACATAAAATTAAATAAACCACAATGTATACAGGACGTATACCTAATTAAATTACCTTTTACAAGAAATGTATAGATACCTTAGGTGAAATTTAGCGAAAGAAATTCACCTTGAAAGTTACCTATGTCATTTGTAAAAGGACAGAAATTTCAAATAAAACTACACATAAAAGAAATAAATTTATGTACTAACCTGTGCAATAATAGATAATTCCCACGGTGAACACCTACAAGTAAATAAAACACTGAATTTAACACTTAATTTTATCAAAAACAAAACTCGCGCGCGGCTGACATTTCGCGTAAAAATAAACACGTCAAACTCCATACTCTCGTATTGAATAAAGAACGAATAAGGAAGCGCGGTTTCGTGCGAATAGTGTACGTGAGTGGGCAATTCAATGACAGTCAAACCCATGGAGCGGGGGGAGTATTGACAAGAGGGCTGGTCACTTATTTGAAAGTTCTGCAGACAAGTCACTTAAATTATCATGGGCAACGACAAGGAATATTTTCTGAAGATAAGGTGTTATGGTACTATGTAGAGTGATTGGCTTGGACGTAAAGTCCAGACTGCCAGCATGAGCTGACAGATCACTCGACGGACAGCGTTGACTGAAGGGCGGGACGCTAGCTCGCCTCGGCTATTGGCGGAGAGTGTGGGGAGGTTCCACGAAAAACCTGCCGCTGCCATCTGCCATAATCAAAAAAATTCGTGCCTATTTAACAAAACGCCGGCACACATTCAGTCCTGAAGGGACCTTTACGTTACTTACCTACATCCAATATTGAAGGCGCAGATGGTATGCCTTCACTGCATGCCCCAACTACCCAACTGACTCTGAGGGCAGATATTTTCAGAGTCCCTTGCAGACATGTAAAGAGAGATGTTATGAAGCTATGTTGAGTGATTAGCTTGGACGTGAAGTCCAGACTGCCAGCATGAGCTGACAGATCACTCGACGGGAAGCGTTGGCTGCAGGGCGGCACGCTAGCTCGTCTCGGCTATTGGCGGAGAGTGTGAGGAGGTTCCACGAAAAACCTGTCGCTGCCGTCAGCCATAATAAAAAAAATCGTCCCTATTTAACAATACGCCGGCACACATTCAGTCCTGAAGGGACATTTACGTCACTTACCTATATCCGTATTGAAGGCGCAGATGGAATGCCTTCACTGCATGCCCCAACCACCCATCTGACTCTGAGGGCAGATGTTGTCAGAGTCCCTTGTTGACCTGTAAAGAGAGACTAGCGAGCTAAACGACCTTCATGCGAGAGGGCTCCGGAGAAAGAGAAATTAAAAGCTCAATGCATCTCCATTACGTTACAAAGTTCATTGCCAAATAAAAATCTTTACAAATTCAGTATACATCAACGCAGCTTACAATATTCTATATCTGGAGCTACCGAACTAACATGTCCTAAGTTAAGCTATGAGGTAGGTCTCTTTCAAATAGAGTATACCCACTTTAAGTGACATGGCACGACGCAAAAACCTTCACGAGACAGATTTACCCCAATACTGGGTGCGAAACGATCAATGACACCAAGTCCTTTCCCTTTTCTAATTTCGTATTCTGATTTCAATGTTAGCTTTCCTTTCTGTTTATTTATTTAATGTTTTCTTCGTTTTATTTTATTTCACAGAGCATTACTCGAGCCACTAAATCTACTAGAGGGCTAACAGGTTGCAGAAATACTCAACGTTATTACTAGACTTTGTCTTTGGATTAAA
Source organism: Dioctria linearis (assembly GCA_963930735.1). Classification (NCBI taxonomy): domain Eukaryota; kingdom Metazoa; phylum Arthropoda; class Insecta; order Diptera; family Asilidae; genus Dioctria; species Dioctria linearis. The sequence goes on along the minus strand of OZ005742.1, from coordinate 171,115,301 downwards.
AAAAATGTGTTCCCGGAAATGTATACAATATCTGATAAATATATCTTATGTACCATCAATAAAAATTCAATATGAAACATGAAAGATAAAATTACTTACGTTTGATATTATGGTTCAATGTAGAGGCGCCTCCTTGAATGTTCCATTGTATTTCTGTTTGAAAATGTGATTTTGTATGTATATATATGCAAGAATAAAAGGACTGGCGAAAAAGAACAAACTGCCAGGCTGTTTGGGCCAGCGATCTTATAAAGTTTGATTCTCTGTACTCGGGAAAATTCCTGTATTCGCGATGTCACTAACCGCAACCGCAACGTACATATATTGTTAAATACCTTTGTATGGTGATTCGTCTTCAACGTCGGTAGGTGGAAGTAATACAAAAGGTTATCCTATTTGGTTCCAATTTTATTTTATTGTAATTTTTTTTTTAACACCTTTATTTATAACTAGTTTCACTTTATCTTACAGACAATTTTCAGGAACAACATATTTTTTTTTTTTTTTTTTTTTTGTAATCAACACGTTCTAATCTATTATTCCGCACCAACCGACCAACCGATCCCGAAATTAAAAAACTTCTTCTTATTTTAATTCTCTTTTTTTTCTGATTATTTTTTCTAACTATCATACCGTATGTCTACAAAAAAACGAAACTCATCGTGTAGCCATCCACTTTTCGGGTAGAAAATCAACTTTCCCTAAATTCTCTTCCGAACCGCCGTTACTCCGGTTAAAAATCCAACTCGTTTTTTGCAAACATTTTAATTCAACTTTTCTCTTTAAAATTTAAAATTCAACTCGGCTCTTGATCACTTTCGTCGTGATCAAGACCCCTCGTTCAGGGTAGAAAATGCATAGTTGCATTTTTACCCTGAGAAAATTTTCATTTTTCGGTGGACGGAGGCTTGAAATTTGATGTTTTTGTAAACATCAGCCACCGTCCAGTTGATTGAAATTGCGGCACGCGTATACATATAATGCATTTTCGCGGCGCGCTCTTCTTATCGCGAAAGCTTTTTTGTGATATGTATGCACGTTCGTACATACATATTGCAATTTTTCAGTACGATTTGTCTTTTCTTTTATTTTTTTTAAATTAAATATTTCTACTGGCAAATTTTGCTGAAGGCAAAATTTGCCATGGGAATAATTTTGTTTTAATTCATGCAATGTGAAGAAAATTGCTGACGCAATTTTCTTCACTGATTGAATAGATAAGCTAACCATGTTTTAGGCATGGTTAGCTTATGTGAAATTTAGTGATTTGGAATTTTTAATATTTTTTTAATTTTAGCGTTTTTGAAGGTAAGCTAATTATGTTCCAACATGTATGTATATATGTATGCCTCTTAAAATTATTCCCTTGTTATACTTTTCTAGGGTATAATTTACGTACATTACAATCCTTCCCCCTGAGAAAAAGAGAATTATTCTTTGAATAGGAATAATTCTCAGGGGAAGTTGTCGTTGTACTAATTTGACGGATCGGGTCTCGGTCGGTTCGGTGTGGGCTTACAAAATATTCTTTTTTTTTCTCCTTCATTTAAAAGGTTCTTACCTTTCTTTCTTTAGGTTACTATCTAACTACTATAAAAATATATTATAATATTATAACTCTAGTAGTATCATGCGATAATATATCAAAATTTTGTAGTAGCCTGGTAAACTTTTCTTGTCTTTCTTACATTCTTTTTTCTTGTATTATACTTTTTTTTCTATGTGTTAATTAATTTTAGTGTAATTCTTTGTTTCTACGGTTACTTTATATTTTAACACTTTGTTTTTGCTTTAGACTATTTTTCCGGTACCTTACATTTATTAATAGCTTACTAGTGCTACTTTAGTTTATTACTATAATCCTTTATTTATTTATTTATTGTTACTTTTAAGACATGTTTTCTCTAGTTTTAGTATTTTACTATATTTTTATTAATTTTTAATTCTAATGTATTTTACTTTTATTTTGCTGCCCGTTTTTTTTTTCATTTTACTTATCTTCCAACTGTATCTTGAGTTTCTTCTACTGTTAGTTAGTAGGTACTTCTTCTATTTATTTTCTTTTCTTTTATACATATTCTATTTTTTGTTTATATTTAATTCTAATGTGTTTTTTGTTAATTTGTTATTTTTATGCATTTTTGTTTTTATATGTATTTTTTCTTTAATACTAAATTTTTACCTCCTACCTATTTGTATTTACCTTTTTCATTCATTCATTTATTTTGTTAAGTCATCTTAATATTTTTAATTTAGTTTTGTTTGGTGCTAAAATTATATTATATATATGTCTACATAGATTTCCTTTGAGGATTTTACCAGGTCTACCTTTTCTAATTAATTCTACTTTGATTAAGTGGCTCTTGTTGACAGTATCAGTATCGAATTTTTAAATTATTTGAACGGATTTGGTTTTAGCGAGGCTTCTAGTTCGCCTTAAACTGGGTTGGGGAGCATGAGTTCGCTCTTCTGAAGGAATTCCCTCTGATGAAATTTCGGGGTTACCTTGAAGTTGATTTCTCTGTTGTCTCATCTTGATGACAACAGGGTGTAGATATTTTACTGCCACAACAATCGTTATGGTCAGAACTAGTAGGCTCGTGAATGATAGAGAAGTTGTGGACAGGATATGGGAGTTTTTACTCGATACCTTTTCCTGGTATTTAATAATTTTGCCTCTAATTTGCTCTAGTGAATGCGTGTCCTGGTAGACTGATTTGTGAATATCGTCTCCCGTAAAAATTTCCATTGAAACTTGCGTTTGGTTTTGAGATTCTGGTAAAATTTCGGCCAGACTAAAATTCAATAAGGAATGATTAAATTGTGGAAATTGTTTTGGTTGAATTATTTTCAGCGCGCGTTTACTTTGACCTTCATATTTGAGCACTTTGTCACATATTTGCACTTGACACGGTTGCGTTATCTCAAGTAGATTAGATTAGATTTGTGAAGGGGTGTATAGGCGTTAGCCTCGCAATCACTGCGACCTGAAAGATCTATTGTGAGCCCCCGTTGAATTTGCTCCATTTATAGGTTTAGACTGTTAATAAAGTCTAGAACCATTCTGGGCTTGAGGTTCCATACGTAACTTGGTGGAGGAAAAGCATGTTCAAGGTGGAGTAATCTCCGCCTGGCCAATACTTCACAATTGCAGAGCAAGTGCTCCGAGGTTTCGTGAGCATCCTGACAGAAGCGGCAGGATGAAGTCTCAGCCAAACCCAGCTTGTTTAGGTGATACCTCAAGGGGCAATGGCCTGAGAAGAGCTCAGTGATCATTTTGAGCTCTGTTCTTCTAAGGAGTAGGAGTTCTTTTGTTTTTCCGCCAGAGGTGTCGATAAACTTTTTTGCCTGACAAAGTCCTTGTAGCCTTTCCCAATACAGGGATTTTTGTTTATTCTCCTAGTTATTTAGGGTAGCTTTGAGGTAACACTTTGAAGTGCCACAAAATGGCTCTGGTCCGACAAACTTAGTTTCCGCTCCTCTTTTGGCTAGGCTATCCGCAATTTCATTGCCTTTGTAGCCCTCATGTCCAGGTACCCACATGAGGATAACTTTGTTTCTCCTTGATAGATTTTTGAGGGTTTGTAGACATTTCCAGACTATCCCTGACTTGACAGTGTAGGACTTTAAGGCCTTGAGGGCAGCTTGACTGTCCGAGAGGATATTAATGGTTGAGCCATTTATGGCTCTTTTAATGCAGGTATTGGCGCATTCTTCTATGGCCAATACCTCGGCTTGGAATACGGTAGGGGTAGAGCCTAGAGCCTTTGATATATGGCATTTGGGGCCGTATACACCCAATCCGACCCCACTTTTTGTTTTTGAGCCGTCTGTATACCACACCATCGATCCTTGTTGGAAGGACGGTTTATTGGAGCGCCATTGTTGCCGGTCTCCAAGAATCACTTGGAATGGTCTTACAAAATCCACTCTGGGTGTGATTATATCAGATATTGTCGTCACTTGCTCGAAGCATATATGTTTTAAGATACTTAAATGACCAACCAGATCGCCTGGCTTTAACTGTTTCTCCGTTTGTACTCTTATAGCACTGGAGATCGCTTCCTTTTTCACCTGCAAATGCAGGGGTGCAAGGTTTAATAAGGCTTCCATGGCTGCTGTAGGACAGGTTCTCATGGCACCAGTTATTCCTAGACAGGCAAGTCGCTGGGTTTTTTGAAGCAGAGCCTCAGCCGTCTTTTGATTAGTTTTTTACCACCATGCGAGGGCCGCATAGGTGACCATGGGTCTAACGACCGTGGTGTACGTCCAGTACATCATTTTTGGCTTCAGACCCCATGTTCTGCCAATGAAGCGACGACACGTGTAGAGAGATCGCATCGCTCTATCCGTCACTCTGGACAGATGCGAATTCCAGGTAAGTTTCTTATCTAGGGTTATCCCCAGATATTTGGCTTCGTCTGAAAATATCAATTCCGTATTATCAAGAAGAGGAGCCGTTAGTGAAAGCTTCGATCTTCTTGTGAACGGAACGATTACCGTCTTGTTGCGGTTTATGCTAAGGCCTTTGTTAAAACACCAAGTGCGGACTTTGGAGAGGGCTATTTGCATGAGGTCGGATATGACTTGATCATGCTTGCCCCGTATTGTAACTACTAGGTCATCCGCGTAGCCTTGAACATTAAAACCCGAACTGGTCAACTTCTCTAGCAGAACATCAATCACGATCAACCATAAGAGTGGAGATAGAACTCCTCCTTGTGGGCAGCCTTTTGCTGCGGTGAATTATTTTCAGCGGGCGTTTAGTTTGACCTTCATATTTGAGCAATTTGTCAGTTATTTGGACTTGACACGGTTGCGTTATCTCAAGTATCCCTTGTCCTTCCAGTTTCGAGATCACAAAGTGATCTGGACATGTGATATGTAACACCGTGGAGGTAATGAATGAAAATAGCCACGTATTGGGCTTGCTAGTTTGGTCAGCATGCCTTTTTGGGGGATTTGTACTCTGGACCTGCATTTGGGCTCTTCATTTAAAGGGTTGTTTAGTAATTTAATGGCACATTCGTTGGATGTTGTCGCTTTGATTATAGGCGTGTTCAGCCGGCCTACATACGTGTTTTCTTCCAAATTACTTGTTATTTTCTTGAAAATTTTCATGTCCTCGCCTTTTAATAAGAGAAATTCCTGAGTTTTTGCGCTATTGGCTATGTATGAATAACCAGGGTCTGGAATTAATGAATAATTTGCTGACTTGGGTACAGGATAGCATTGAATCTGTTGTAGCCTCATTTTTGGCAGATTAAAAATTGGGAGAGTAATTCTCACCAGCAATTTGTTCTGCATAAGGAGTGAATGAGCTCCAGCTGTCTGATATAGGACAGACAGGCAATTTTGATCATTCGGACAATTCGAGGTTGTTTTGCGGTATATCTCCAGCAGATTTTTGGGAGACATCAGGAGTGGATGAATATGATTGGTTCTACTAGCCATTATTATATCCAGAAAGGCTTGTTGTCGATATTTAACTTCGATGATTTGGAGCAATAAGCTTGATATAATCTCTTGTCTTAGTTGCCTCCTAGTTAACTCATCGGCCACCTGGTGGAGATCGTTTATCTTGTGTGCTATTTTTTGTTGTCTGTCTATTAACATAGCCAGCGGTTTTTGAATCTTTTCCAAGGTAGTTTTTACAACACTAATTTGTTGTTTCTCTAGCTCGGCTAGGGCTTGCGTATTCGATTCAAGTTCTTCTAACCTGCTGTAAATTTCTTTTTCCCTGTTATTGTCCATGGTCCAAATAGGTAGTGCATTGCGCTGCTTATTCCGTCGAACAATGACCTAATTTTACGTTTTCCTAGAACCAGTTCTTTAATGGTTTTCGTTCGTTTTTGGATACTGTCTATAATAGCGTGTATGTGATGCTGTTGTATGTTACACAGATCTCCAGGGTTTGTTATATTTATGCAGAGTTTATGCACTAAGTGCTCTGCATATTCTGCTAGCTTTATCTGGGTATCTAACTCATCCAAATCTATCTCGGTGAGGACATTCCAGGTGTCATGATATACCATGAGGTTTCCTAAGTCCTCGAAAAGTATACCCGAGTCATTTAGCTGGGTTATTACATAGGGTTTGTCAGGCGATTTCTCCTGTTGTGTACTGGATGAGGGCAAATATGATGAATTTTAGCGCCATTTCTGTGGACAATTCGGAAGAAGAAAACAATCCTTTAAGTATATTTTTACTTGCATTGTGCCGTTTTATACTGGGCAGTGGAGTGACTCCACCGCAAATGTTTATGGGGAGGTATTGAAATGAGGTTTAATGGGCACTGAAGTAGGAATTTCAAGTCAACCTGGTTCATTTTTGTTCAACATGCTTTTACTCGAAATATGGTTTTAAACGATTATTATGTACCGTTACGATACGTTTACCAATTTTGATGGTGGTATTCACACCACTTGATATTGCGATTACCTGATAAGGTCCTACCCTGATTTGAGAAAGCTTATGTTTTCTGCTTTCATTCTTGATGAGGACCTTGTCTCCTACATGGAAAGTTAGGGGCCGTACTGTCTTATCGTAGTACCCCTTTGAGCGCTGTTTACTTGCCAATAAGTTCTTTCTTGCCGTGGCATATGATTTTTGGAGCTTATACTTCAGTATATGATAATAGGTCTCGTGATTGTAAACGGGTTCGAGATCCCATTTTAAATTTGATGGGACATCCGCTGTGAAGCCGTATAGGCAGTCCATTGGGGTTAGTTTAGTACCCTCGTGTACACTATTGTTGTACACGAATGCAGCGGTTCGTAGCTATTGGTCCCATGTTTTGGGATTTTCATCTACGATTGTTCGCAGGTATTCTATCAAGGGTCTATGCGCACGCTCTAGTGCTCCATTAGACTGTGGGTGGTATGCTGAAGTCTGTAACTTCTTTACCTTTAGAAGCTTACATACTCTTTTGAATAGCTCACTCAGGAAATTTGTTCCCTGATCGGTGAGTATTCTTTTGGGTATGCGATAGCGCGTAGAGATTTCATCAAAGAAAACCTGCGCTACTGTGACTGCTTCTGCATTAGGTATTGCACACCAGTCGACAAATTTTGTTAAATTATCTTGGAAGGTCAAGATATATTTGTTACCTGATGTGGTCTCTTCTAATGGACCTACGATATCGAGGTAAACTTTGTCGAACGGTTGTTCTGCGATGTCTGTGATAACCATTGGCATTTTATATTGTGGTGATGCTTTCATCGTCTGGCGCTTTGGGCATTTTTTAATATATTTCTTGATGTCGCTAAGCATGTGCCTCCACCAATACTTGTGTCTTATACGTTTGTAAGTTTTTATGACACCTTGATGGCCACCAAATGGAGAATCGTGATAATCTTTTAAGATTGTTTGGACCTCCGTGGGGCTCGTAATAACTTCGGGTGTCTTAAAAGTAGTTACTTTTTGATCAAGCGATGCTGGGTTTAGTGTTTCCGCCTCCGTGAGTTGAACTTCGTTTTGGTCCGCTTTCGTGTGCTCTTCTGTCTCCACACTGCAGCAATTTATTGTCTCTTGAGTCTTTTGCTTCTGAGCTCGAGTCACGACGAAGCAATGAGCGGATTTCCTCTTTTTCTTATTATTTGTGGATTTGTCTTCCTCCACATCTGAGTCCATCGTGTGGTGGACTAGGGCTTTTACCGTTAAGATATTGCCTAAACTGTCTTCTTTCAATGCTTGAGGGATGCGACTTAGTGCATCTGTATTAGTGTTGTAATTCCCGGGTTTGTATTCGATGTTGTGATCGAATTCAGATAATTTGTGGTGAAATCTCACCAAACGGGAGGTAGGGTCTTTCACAATGAAGACACCTTTGAGAGGTTTATGGTCACTATAGACCGTGAATTTCCGGCCTTGAAGATAGCACCTGAAATTCTTGGTAGCCCAGACAATAGCCAATAACTCTTTCTCTATAGTAGAGTAATTTCTTTCGGCTTTGTTTAATGTGCGGCTTGCATAGGCAATGGGCTGGTCCTTTCCGACTTCTCCTTGAGAAAGAACAGCTCCTAGAGTCTCGTTACTTGCGTCCGTAGTAAGATTTAAAGATTTTGTGAAATCGGGATAAATCAAAAGTGGTGGGAAAATTAAAGCATTTTTTATCCTCTGAAATGCTTCTTGGCATTTCTTTGTCCAAGTGAATTTTACATCCTTTCGGAGTAAATTCGTGATTGGACGTACAATTTTGGAGAAGTCTGGAATGAATTTCCTGTAGTAATTGGCATGTCCTAAAAATGACTGAACTTGCCTTACTGTTCTTGGAACAGGAAAAGTTTTCTCAACTTTTCGTTGTGGTCGTTTAGATTTTTACTATAGATGACAATTTCATCTAGCTAGATAAATCATTCGAGGCCTTGTAGGCCTGTCAAGACGAAATTCATTAGGCGTTGAAATGTGGCGGGAGCTCCTTTGAGCGCGACTTGAACTCGCAGTGCCCATAACTTGTGCTGAAAGCAGTTTTGTGTCGATCTTTTTTGTCGACAAGAACTTGGTGATAGCCGTTGGCCAAATCGAGTGTGGTGAAATACCTTGCGTGACCTAGTTGGTCGAGAATATCCTCGATTCGTGGTAGTGGGAATGCGTCTCCAATTGTCTTTTCGTTTCATTTACGAAAATCGACAACGACGCGCCGCCTTTTTTCACCGTCAGGTCCCGCTTTCTTGGGGACAACTAATAGAGGTGAATTCCAAGGGCTTTTACTAGACTGGACTATCCCGGTGTCTAGCATTTCTTTTAGCTGCTCGTTAATTACTTTCCGCTGTGTTTCAGGTAAGCGGTACATTTTTTGTTTGATTGGTGCTTGATCTTGCACCAATGGAATATTATGCGTTATCGCATTTGTATAGGTGAGTTTGTCACCTTTGAGGAAGACGATATCGTTATACTCTTCGCAGAGTTCTGATATCGAAATTTTTTCTTCCGCGGTCAAATTAGGGTCTAGGCTGAGTTCTTGCTCTAGCCTAGATATGCGCGGGTATTGCTTTGGGTCGTCCGGTGTCTCATCATCCGGGTATAAAAAGCGTACATGTTGTAGGGTTGCTGTTTTCTCAGCTGAACCTTCGGTTAACTTATTTTTCCTTTTAAAGTTTTTACCTGTAAGTAGATGAGGCTTATTTGATTCCCTTTGAGGCTTTATTTCGTTGTTTTTAGCATGTTGCAGGGTATTTGCTTCCTGCTTTGTTGACGGCTGAGTTTGGTACACCTGTGTGGTCTTTGCCTATGGTTGTGTTGGATACTCATGCGCGCCGATGCTATTGCTTTTTGACCATGTAGAATTTTTTGTGATGTGTGACGGTGGAGTAATATACACCTTTAGTATAGGCTTTAGAGGCTCGCTACCGTTCTTATATGGCCGATGTTTGCTTAATAATGATTTATGCCTCGGGATTTTGGATGGAAGAGCTATATGCACCTTTTTGGCAGGCTTTAGACACTCAGTTCCGTCTCTTGTGTTGTTTGATATAGCCTTTATATTTGGTATGGGAATGTGCGTATGGTTGTGGTCTTTTGGGTGTGTTAATGGGACTATTGTGTAGTCGTTTATTGGAAATAGCTGTAACTTTAAGCTATGTATGACTACTTGATGACTGTTAGCGTTGAGAATACTAACCAGCACTAATTCTTCTCCAGCTGACAGTAAACTATTTGCCAAGAAGACTCCATCGCTTATCTCTTGGGATAAACACAGCATTTCTTCTTGAGTTTGTAACGGGACTGGGGCAACAATTTGAGAGCGCGCAGGTATGCAGATTGGTTCATTAAAGGTAACCAATTACTGCCTGATTTCGTCGGTCTCTTGTTCGCCCAGACAGCTTTTTTCACATTCATTGAGCTCTTTTGGAGCTTGGCAGCCAGCTTTTCTCGTTTGAGAAGCCTTGAAGACACTGCAGGTGGATAGTTCGGCCTGTTTAGACTCTACCTCTTCTGCAAGTGTTCTTACTTCGACTGGTTTTTCAGAATGTGGCTTGTCCGTTTCAAACATCAATGGCAAAGCAAATTCATCAGGATTAGTCTCCGTGCGAGGAAACCTTAGTGCCTTATTAGGACCTTCAACGTTACAGTTTTTTTTGCTAGGAAATCATTTCTTAGAAGTCGATCATCGGAAAGGCCAGGCAAGTTCTTTACGACTTGAAACTTGCAGGGAATTTTGTTTTTGAAAACGAAGTTTCCCTGGCAATTTCCCAGCGTCTTTCCGGTACCAAATGGGGTCTGAGGTGTACATGCCTCATTATGGTTAATTTCTTTGAGATCTTTTAATGACCTTTTCTTTATTATACTTACCTCAGCGACTGTGTCTACTACTAGTTTAGTTTGGCCGTTCAGGCCTATGTCTAAAGGAAGTTTTACTGGAGCGACACTGGAATCGGTCTGCTGAGGAGACCCTATTTTGTTAGATGGGAGTTTTATAGTCGAGCCGGGGAGTTTTGGGTCGACTGTACGTCGTTTCCCTGACTCCGGGCTTCCCATTCACGTTTTTGTTGACATGCGCTCAATATATGTCCAGATCGGCCACAGAACTCACACTTTTGTCGTTGTTGGGGTTTTGCGGCTCTCTAGGACGTTGATTTGGTGCTTCTCTGTTTTGGGGTCTTTGAAAACTATTGTTGTTTCTTCTGCAGTCACGCACGTCATGATTATGCATTTTGCAGTTCACACAGTACGGCGTATTTTTACGTTTCAGACAATCGGCGTATGTATGGCCTCTTAAATTACAACAACTACAACTGATTTTATTTAAATAGTTATTTTTATTGTTTACATTATAATTTTTATTAGGAGATCTTGGCTCCTGTTTGATGTATGGTGATGTGTTTGCCTGTGTGAACTGCGGCTGCTGAACGTGACTATTTGTGTTTGCCAGGGTCTGAGGAACTTGAGCGAATGGCATTATGCCTGGATTAAATACGCTGTGATTTGCTGATGAATTAATTCGGCTAAATTGTGCGGTATTTGGTGTTGTTGCACTTATTGAATGGGGTATCAGATTTTGTATCATATTTTGCTGAAATTGCCCTGTAGGTTGCAGGAATAGAGCACTTTGCTGGAGACGTTCCATGTCAAGTGCTCTTTGTATTAATTCATCTACAGTGCCGTCGGTCATTGTCAACAGGTACTGACACATATAAGGGTAATTGACTCCAGTCTTTAGGGCGTTTTTTGCCAAATCTTCCAGCTGCGTTTTAACAGCTGGTGCTGCTAGGGCTCCGTATTTGGACTCTGCTGCTTCATTGCAGAGTGCCAGCATTTGTTTTATTCGTGCCGTGAAGGCTGTGAGGTTTTCCAAAGGATACTGCCCAGTGGTGATTAATTTATTTACCAGTTCCTGGTAAGTTTCTCTAGGCAGGTATTGTTATGACGCAAACTCAGCACGTTAACAGCCATGTGATATGCAATCCCATTTCTTTTACATATTTCCAAAATAACCCCCGTCATCTCAATCGTTTATTTAAGTGGACAACGTCCCCAAAATTTTTGTTAAGTAAACAGATTATACTAACGTAGAGTCAAAAATATTATTTTATTGCTTCAACATGCAAACATTTTCTTTACCTTATCGCGTTGTGTCCAATTTCACTTTCTCTTTTTCTGATGATTATGTGGTTTTATGCGTGAGAACGGTGCTGTACCGAGGCTTGGGGTTGAGTCTACATAATCGGAGTACACTTCAATCTACCGAATAGGAAAGACGTTGACGGCATTTTACGCGTGTATTTTCAAGGTTTCCAAACCTAAAATTATGATCGTCATTGTAAATTTATAACGTATTTTAATAAAATAATAAAATAGTTTCTTTCATAATCAAACCCAAACAAAAAGGTGTTTTCTTTCTAATTTACCAGTGTAAATACGAGAAGTGTGCCCCCGCTCGCTGTGGTAATTGGGCGAGTGTAACAGTATGTGCGGTTGAGCCGTTCTTCTACTTCTTTGAAAGAAGTAGGCATATTTGAGGCAAAAAGCTGGTAAGCTTCGCCTCGAAGTCTGGTGGGAAAGATTTGTAAAAATGCTGATAGTTCATCCACCGAAATGCACTGAATTACCTGCCTGCAGCATCCTAGGAAAGTTTGGAGCTCAAGGCTCAATTTTGGATGCCGTTCTCCCGAGAATAGGGGAACGAACTGGGCAGTTAGCTTTGCGATTTTAGCGTAATCTGCCATGTTTAAATTGGGATTTTTGACTTTGTTCTTGGCACTATTGGGGAACTATTTTCTTCTATGCTGGTTTCCAGAAGGGAATCGCCCAGCCAATTTAAAAGGATTTCACTCGCGGTGGAATCACTGACACTGTCTTCAATGGCACCTTCTCTTAATTCTACACTATTATTTTTAATTTCTGTTTCGAGATAGTGCGAGAGTTCTCCAAACTGCTTTAAGCTTTCTTTAAATTTATCCGTACTTTCTTTGAATTGCGCGATTTGCTCAAGCCGCCGTTCACGGTACTTTATGAGCAGTTTATCAATTGAATCGCACTGTATAACAGAAAGTTCGGAGGAGTCTCTCACTTTCCCCTCTAAATACTTTAAATAATTTTCTAAATTTAACTTGGAAGGTCTTGCTTGTTGGGAACATGTAAGGATTGTCCCGCTCCTTAAAGTGACTCCTCTTGTTGTTGAATTTGTTGGGGGTGTTTGATTAGCACCCTCTGTTGCGGATGTTTCTCCCGCGTTGCCTCCTTCGTACCGGGACGGAACTTCCTGTGCGTCGCCCGGTGAGGAAGATTGTTGTGGAGTTGGTTGAAGTGGTAAGATCTCCTGCGGCGTCTCCTGGTGGGAGCTTTCTTCGCTCCTGGACCACCGTATGTAAAATTTGCAGCTAGGAGGGCTTCTGCCGTCTTAATTCCCTTGGTTCAAATTGAGAGGGGGGCTTATTGCCTTCTTCGAGGTCCCTCTCAATTCAGGATCGCTGGCTGTGTCGCCTGAAGATCTTTTGCTGCCGGGGGGGCCCGTGGCCTTCTTAAATTCCCCTAGATAAAAAATGAAAGGGGGGCGCGTTGCCTACTTCGAAGTCTCTTTCAGCTCCGGATCGCAGATAGTGCATGGTTTCCAAACTTCCTTCCTTCACGTGTAGGGTTGAGATTTTCGGCTATGGACGTCTTTACTTGGGCTGGGATGAAGCCAGCTATTTTCCCACGTAGGCACTGAAATGCTTTGATGAGGGGGTGGCTGCGTGTTTTACAAACAGAGGCAGTTAAAGCTGTCCGACCCCGAGCGTTGGGAGCCGACAAGATCGAAATACTCCTGAAGCCAGACTCAACTTCATGCGGAAGGTAGGGTGTCTTGCCTAGTATCCGATCCCGTCCTAAACTCCTTTTTGATTCGTGGGATAGAGGGTTTTCGAGCGCTTATACTTCGTTTGTCTAAAGTAGGCTTCCCCTATATCGTCTTCAACGTCGGTAGGTGGAAGTAATACAAAAGGTTATCCTATGTGGTTCCACTTGTATTTTATTGTAATTTTTTTTTTGTAACATCTTTATTTATAACTAGTTTCACTTTATCTTACAGATAATTTTCAGGAACAACTTATTTTTTTTTTTTTTTTTTGGTAATCAACACGTTCTAATCTATTATTCCGCACCAACCGACCAACCAATCCCGACATTAAAAAACTTCTTCTTATTTTAATTCTCTTTTTTTCTAATTATTTTTTTCTAACTATCATACCGTATGTCTACAAAAAAAACGAAACTCAACGTGTAGCCATCCACTTTTCGGGTAGAAAATCAACTTTCCCTAAATTCTCTTCCGAACTACCGTTACTCCGGTTAAAAATCCAACTCGTTTTTTACAAACTTTTTAAATCAACTTTTCTCTTTAAAATTTAAAATTCAACTCAATGCATAGTTGCATTTTTACCCTGAGAAAATTTTCATGTAATCTGGACTTGATTAAACCAGTCCAGAATATTTTTCGTTGGACGGAGGCTTAAAATTTGATGTTTTTGTAAACATCAGCCACCGTCCCGTCGATTGAAATTGCGGCACGCGTATACATATAATGCATTTTCGCGGCGCGCTCTTCTTATCGTGAAAGCTAATCATGTTCCAACATGTACATATGTGTGTATGTATTCCTCCTAAAAATTATTCCCTTGTTATACTTTTCTAGGGTATAATTTACGTACATAACAATATCAAGAAATTGATCATTTAAGTGGCAAAGTTATGCACTATCACATTGAATTTATGTTATAACTCAGTTCAAATCTAACCCAGTATATTTATTCTAACGAGGCGGTTACTTGCGTTAATCCATTATATTACTTTAGCCTCTGTACTAGGCATATTTATATATACAGTGGTGGAAATTTACATAAAAACAACATGATGTGTCGTAAATAATTTGAAATTGCATTATTGTTGGCAACACCTTAAGTTTTTTTTTCTTATTTAAATCATCCATCAGACTCTTACCAAGAATTCCGTTATGACTTTTTCTCTCTCCCATATCATTGTTTATCTCCACATTTACTATTTGAACGCGCTAATGAATATTTGTATAATTTTGGTGGAAATTTATATAAAAACAGTTGTAGTTTAGTGTTTTCTTGGTTTTTAGTATCGAAAAAATTCCTGGAATTACTTTTAAAAGGTAGTAATATTATCTCTGATTATATATAGATTTAAATATATAAAAAAAGATCTAATTTTATTGAAGATTTAGTTGAAAAAATCAAAAAACATTAGTGTTTTTATGTAAATCATTGTTCATCTCCACATTTACTATTTGAACGCGCTAATGAATATTTGTATAATTTTGGTGGAAATTTATATGAAAACAGTTGTAGTTTAGTGTTTCTTGGTTTTAAGTATCGAAAAAATTCCTGGAATTACTTTTAAAAGGTAGTAATATTATCTCTGATTATATATAGATTTAAATATAAAAAAAAGATCTAATTTTATTGAAGATTTAGTTGAAAAAATCAAAAAACATTAGTGTTTTTATGTAAATTTCCACCACTGTATATATGTATATAATATTATCTAAATGGAGTGGTGTGCTCGGAGACACAAAAACAAAATGTCTTGGACATTGATGAACAACATAGCAATTCAAAAGCGTTGCTTATCCTTAATAATACCACCGCGAATTCTGACTGGATCCTAGTACAAATCTATTCTAACTGTGAGATCTAGTCTCGAGCGTAAGGGAGGGTGCCGGTTTTAAAATGGATAACTCAGCTTTGATCCAGTTCAAATATAAATTTTATTCAAGTAATTACCCTAGATATCACAATTCATTTGTTCAAACTTCAAATTCTAATAATAACTTAAAATCTATTAAAACTATTAATACTATTAAAATCCAGTAAAAATTCAACAATGTATAGAAAACAAACAAATTAAAAATTCAAGAAAAAAAACAAATTCAATATTAACAAATTCCAATGGTAATGCTCCAAATTGAGTTTTTCCCCAAAACGTTCTCCTTATTTCTGAAATGAACGAGAAGAGAATAATTTTTAATTTATTGGAATAACTTCCACCAATCAAATATAGCAGAATTCTCTGAGTGCGAGAGCAACGATGTAGCAGAATTAAACTTCGACTGCAACGTGCTAAAGCGTGTAAACAGAATTATACTTCAGTTACAGCGAATATTGAAACGCGTAGGCAGAATTATACTTCTGTTACAACGTGCTGGGGCGTGTAAGCAGAATTAAACTTCTGTTACAGCGAATGTCAAAACGTATGCGCAGAACTATACTTCAATCGCAACGTCCTGGAGCGTGTAAGCAGAATTAAACTTCTGTCACACGATTGGGGATCAAGTGTCAGATTTTGGGAGTGCGGATTTTAATAGAATTAGACTTCTATATGAAGGATAGAGCAAAATTATACTTTTGCTCCGAGGACGGGTATTCAGATTAGACTCTGATGGAGGATATTTTCAGATTAAACTCTGAAATTATAATATGCGGCGAAATTGGATGTTGGATATAAGTAGAACTATACTTCTACAATAATAGAATTAAACTTCTATATGAAGGAATAAACAAAATTATACTTTTGTTCAAAGGATAAGAAACAGATTAGACTCTGGTGGAGGATGCTTTCAGATTAGACTCTGAAAACCGAATGGTGATTTTGCTGCGGCTCGCCGCCTTTTTATAGCCGCCGTGAACAGCTATGTCCCAGCTTCATAATATGTTGCCCTGGCAACGCTTGGTTCGATGGTCCAAATTTGATTGTGGCGACACCAGCTGTTTGGCGTAATGTCATTAGATGACATTACAAAAATGTAAACATTTGGAGGAAAGTGGAATTTTGGGTAAGTTTGAGCTATTTTTGTTTATTTTACATATTATTAATGTACTTTCTATTTAATTTTAGCTCAAAAAATATGTTGGACGGCTGTAGGCAGGAGTGGGATGGGATTTGCGGTGGAATAATCAGATAAGTATATTGTGTTATATTGATTGGGAACATGATGCTTTGTGTTTCCTTTTTGATATATTTTTAGGACAATCTGGCTTCATCGAGGGATATAATTTGATCGCGGAATTTCAACGAGGGATGTACAAATATGTATGTGGACTGAACACTAATCGATCTAGTTAATCGATGCAATTACTGTCCTTATTCAGCTAGATTGAATTACTATTTTTCTGCTCCTTTTGTTCGTATGCCAATATAGATACATACGGTTACATAGCTCAACTCGCATGTTCCGAAGCACATAAATTAAATATTTTAAACGGCGGGGAGCCAAATGATACAAATACCCTATTACTACTAGTTCTAAATGAAATTTTTATTACGTATTAATTCTATACTAGTTCAAACCCGTTTGCGATTCCAGTCCAGCAAATTGTTTTCGACCAAAATTGTCCAGATCAATGACTTCCGCGCGACATTATAGTCGTGACAAACCATCTTGGGACTGCTTGTTCCTTAGTTTCGTGAGGCCTTCATTCTAGTACAAGGGTTTTCTTTTATCTTTTGACAACATCCTGGTAACCTGCTATTTAATAAATCGTGCAGTTATCCCTACATCTCTAAATGCTTGGATGATTGGATTCCTGTAGCTCGCTATAACCTTTAAATCCCACGCCGGGGCTTTTTAATATTGTTGTCTCCTTATTCAAGGGTATAAATGTATGATTTCTGGAACCCCTTGCTCCTAGATAACTATTGATTACCAGATAACTTTTCGATTTTTATTTATACATTCACCACAATCCTTTTCGAACCCCAGCAAAAACTTACTTTTTTCTTCCTCAAAATCACACACTTCACAAGCCAGAGCAGTTCTCTTCCTCTTACTCCTGTCAGACGAAAAGTAAAGGAAGCTCTCTTCTTGCCGCGGGTGCGTTCCAGATATCTGTCTGATAGCAGCCGGCATACACGCTGCAGTATTTCTCAGTGTAGCATATTGCTATATGCAATACGCTACGACCGTAACAGGGCAGAGTGGTCTGGGCCACCCATGGTTCAGACAACGGTGAAAAATGGTCGACTGAGCTAGCCGGTCTTAAACATCGGCCTCATCGTTGCGGGCGCCCAATGTATTTGACTCGTATTCGACTATGATTGTCGCCCTACTTGGCCGATGATGCATCGAGGAACATCCCTGAAGTCTCGTCAGTCTTTGATCAGACATCGACATCCTTCTCCGTGTTGGAAACCAAAGTTACATCGACAAGCTGGTAACCCAAAAAATCCAGCCGGTCGATGTCTCTTTACCGTCCTTCACCGAGATGCTGAGGAAGCATCGCGATCAGTAACCTAAACAACTGATCACTAAGCTTTCCCGGCACAACATCTCGCTCCGATCTCCGACCGGTGATTGTTCAAGGTGTGTCCCAAGGCGTCGTCGAAGGGGTGACGTTGTCGAAAGGGTGACGTTGTCGATTTCATTTCCTAACTTGCTAACAGCCGCATACAGGATTGGATTCCAACAGGTATATCACCCACCATTGACGGGGCAATAGGAAGGCTTCGCGATATCCTATAGTTTACCAGTGAACCTGACTGGATGACTTCTTAGGGCTACCAGGAATAAACGTGGCAGTCGATAGATGACGCTTCTAGAATGGATATCACTGCCTGATGTCTTTGGCGTGATAGACTCCTAAGGGTTTCCCCTGCAGATCTTCAAGCTCGTATAAGGAATTTCCTTTCTTGGCTCTAACCCGACAATTGACAAATTTCCGTCCCAGTTTAGCACTAGTCTGCTGTTGGAACTTTCTTTGAGCAAAATTCCGTTTGAATACCACTTGACCCACTCTGAAATCAACAGGCTTCATCCTGAGATTATAGGCTCTTGAACCTTGTTCGAACGCATTGTGTAAGTTCTCTTGCACTCTCGCACGGATCAATCTCATTTTGTCTTCAGCATCTACTCTCAGAGGCTCGTTAAGAGTCCTAAGGCTCCACAAAATGGAATAGGAGCTGCCATGTTCAATCATTTGCTGACAGAAAAGTGTTCGATAAGGAGAGAAACCAGTTGCTTGGTGGAAAGAGCTCCTGAGGGAACTAGCTATCTGGCTCAGCTTCTCATCCCATTTTGTGTCTTCCTTCCGAATATATGCTCTAATCCCTGACAATAGAGAGGCGTTTGCTTGCGGCGAGTAAACTGCCGTTCGCAAGTCATTCACCCCATACTTGTCCCGTAATCTGGTAAACTGAGCCGGGCAAAACTGGCCTCCATTGTCAGAGACTATCGTTTCCGGGACTCCGAACACATGGAACACTTCCGTTTCGATGAACTGGCACACATTGAGTGTAGATGCTTTTCTGAGAGGTTTGAGAAGTGGTCAACAACTATTAAGATGCAGACGTTTCCTCTCACTGACCGAGGATATGGACCCAGAAAATCAATATACAGCTTTTGCCACGGTCGTTCTGTCATAGACTGGACTCTAATAGGTGGTCTCAGAATGGTATTGGGGGCTTTGATCTCTTTACACACGTCACAGGCGCCTACGTAGTTTCTGACATCAACTGTCATTCGTGGCCAGTACAAGTGTCTTCTCAGACGTTCCAGTGTTTTCCCTATACCACCATGAGAAGCTAGTGGCGGATCATGCGCTCTCGAAATAACGTCGAAGACAAGCCCTCGTGGAATCCAAAGCTTCCAAGCTTCTTCTTCCTGAATCGGATCGCCTGTTCTCGGAACAGTCTGAATGTAAACGAAGCCATCCCTGACGCAAAGATCTGGTAGTTTGCCAGAAGTCGTTTTAACTTTATGCCTCAGTTCCTCATATTCCAACGAGTAGAAATATGGCGAACTAAGATCAACTTCCGACTGTCACAATGAATGCGTGACAGCGCATCGGGGACGACATTCAGGCTTCCTTTTCGGTGCTCAATAGTGAAGTCGAAACCCTGAAGCTTCAAACTCCACCGAGCAAGTCTACCCCTGAGGTCCTTTTGAGACATTAGCCATTTCAAGCTTGTATGATCCGTCACTATCTTAAACGGCATAAGTTCAATGAAAGGCCGGAACTTCTGTACACTTAAGATTGCAGCTGGGCATTCCTGCTCTGTGACGGTATAATTTCTTGGCTGAGTTCAACTTTTTCGAGACGTACGCTATTGGCTTCTCGTGGCCATCGTCATCTAGTTGAATCAGCACCCCACCAATACCTTGTTGGCTCGCATCGCACTGTATAACGAACGGCTTGGTGAAATCTGGACTCACTAACAACGGAGCAGAGGTAAGTTTCTGTTTTAGCATCTCCAGATACGTCTGGGATTCGGGTGTCCACTTGAACTGACTAGGGTTCTCCAAGGTGTCAGTTATGGAGGCAGTTAAATCAGCATAGTTCGAGATGAACCGTCTATACCATCCCGCCATACCTAGTAGGCCTCGGGCTTACCGAACAGTTTTAGGTGACGAATAGTCAACTATGGCTGAGATCTTATCTGGGTCAGTCCTAATTCCTCCTTTCCCGACTATAAAACACAAGTATTTAGTCTCCTTAATGCAAAACTTAATCTTCTCAACTATAATAGTGAGGCCAGCTTTCCTCAAACAATCCGCTACACGGGATAGCAATGTGAGATGAGAGTCAAAGTCTGATGACAGAATCAGTAAACCGTCCAAGTTGACGAGAGCATTCTCACGAACATCGAAAGGAATGACTTTATCCATGAGGCGGCACTTCGTTTGTGAAGCGTTGCATAGGCCGAATGGCATCACCGTGTACTGATAGGGAGGGTGACCAGGCACAATATAAGCGGCCTTCTCTCTGGAATCAGTGTCTAGTGGGATCTGCCAGAATGCGTCTTTCAGGTCCAGGCTCGTGATGTCGTTTGCCGGAGGAAGTCGACTCAGAAGCGCGTCTATCTGCGGTAGCGGATAGGCATCCTTCTTCGTAACAGAGTTGACCTTCCTGGCGTCAAAACAAAGCCGAACCTTCCCATGCTTCCGCACTAGTACAACTGGAGAACTCCAAGGACTCTGGCTCTCCTCTATCACACCCAGTGATAGCATTCGCTCTAATTCAGCATCCATCAAACTTTGGACTGCCGGTGAAATCGGATAAAAGCGATGTTTTATCGGAGCTGCGTCATTCGTCTCAATCTTGTGAATAACCAAAGATGTCTTTCCCAGGCCTAAAGAGGCGAAAGAAGAGAAAAGCTGTTTAGTAGCTTCTAGACGCTGTTGATCTAGACTGGAAAGAACATGGCGGTCGGTGTCAGGAGTAGCTAGTAAACTTAGTGTCACTTCTGCAACTATACCTAGGACATCTGGAGCCAACCCAAATAGACGCCAGAAGTCTATTCCTAGATATAGTGCCTGTGTGAGCCCAGGAACCACGTAAAAACGCACGTTTTGGGTCTTACTACGGAAAGTGATGTCCAAGTTCACATGACCATGCACAGTCGTCATGGCACCATTCGCTGCTTGAACCTGTGTCTGATACCTCTTCCATTCAACTTCTGCTTCTGAAAGCTTCTCTAGAACTCCCTGGCCTAGAATACTGACAGTGGCACCACTATCAAGTAATCCAGTCTCAGTTCGCCCGAGTAGTCTTACTTCGGCATACGGTCGAATGTCGTCTGGCCTCGACACGGAAATCTGTGCCAGTTTCTTTCTTTCCAGTCGCATCCGTTGACAATATTCCCGCCAACGAACGGTTGATCGTTTCTTTTTCGGTCTAATATCCAAATCAGGAAACACGATTTCAGCTAACTCCGCTACTGAGGAGAAGATGCGGTCTCTTACTGCGTTGTATCTCTGCAGACGCGTATGATACGGCGTCAAAGGATGTAAAACAGGCTCACGCCCACTCGTCATGACAGAGCTTAGTGGCCGTTTTAAAACAGAAATGCCATGAGGCCAAATCTCCTGCTCAGAAACTTTGTCCGCTAAAGGTGCTGTAGGTGTTATCGGGACATCGAAAATTAAAGACTCTTCCAAAGTTGAGTCTAATAATGTCATGGGCTCCCCAGAAGTGGAAATGGGAGCTTGAAGATCTGCGGAGAAGTCTATCAAGTTCTCCGTCTCTATCAATCGATCGTTAAGTCTATCAGGTGGTTTGCTGATATCATCAGAGTCACTGAGTGATATCAGTGGACAATTCGGGGATTCGTCGTTAAGGTCTGCTACTGGAGCGGACCTTCCTCCTTGTTCAAGGCTTGAACTGGAGTGTTCGTTACAGTTGGTGCTCGGGACGTTGACGCTGGTCGAGAAAATGTGTTGGGGTTCCCGACCCGTCTCTCGTTTTTCTGTGCACAGTGTCCGCAGTTGGGCTTAAAAATGTTTTCGCGCCCGCATCCGTAGCAGAACACTTGCTGTCTCACTTGCAGGCAGTCTTGGTAGAAATGACCTTGCGCAATTCCAGCACACTACTGTGTGTCTGGTCGAAATGGCTGACACGTCGCCTTGTAATGAAGCGCCACTCATTAAGCGGCATTCATTACTTCTCCAAATTCTCCAAATCAATCAAGAGCTATCAAGATCAAATCAAACCAACGAAAATCCCAAAATACCATATTTGTGAAAACATACATAGACCATGCATATCTTTTCGTAAGCACATACATATTCCAAAAGCATATTTACGTGCATACATATTTATTGTAATACGATTATTCCCTGCAAATTATCTACAAAAAATTATGTAACACTTTCTTCTTCAAAGCAATGAACTATTTCTCTTTAAAGAATACGCGAATTATAAAACATTAAAAACATTTTCTTCTTCAAGTAACAATGACTTGACCTTTTCAATTCATATCAATTGACAATAATTCCATCAGAATTATTGTCAACTCAACATTTTCCATTTTTAATACAATAGCGGCAACGCGCTGCATTGTTTGCATGAAACATACCCCTCAGCACGAGACCAATTCTAGCCATGTAGCGGCACTGGGCTGTCCCTGACCTACCATACAACCAGTGCGCGCTTGCTTTAATTGTTTTACCATATGTTTGGAAATACGCGTAATGTGCCTAGCGTTTGACCCACAAATTGTGTTCTGTTGTTCTTCGTCTTTTTTTTTTGTCACTCGCTTCCTCATATGTGAAATACTTTGAGCAATGAGTATGATGAAAAAACATTACTATGTGTAATATTCATGAAGTTTTGACCCCTTTAATGGCGCTATATGAAGTTACTGGGCCATGTATATTCTATTAGCCAATAGCCGGCTTTTAAAATTCGTATATGCAGGGGAATCGTTCAAAAATATTGCTTGGCCATGCAATATTGATTTTCGCCGTTATGTATTGATGCAATATCGGTAGGCGTACCCAAAATTTCCTCACACATTTAACTGGGGAAATAGATAGAATAGTGCTAATATTGCTGGAATTTTCCCAATACTCACTATATACTAACTTTTCTTTAACCCCACTATGAATAATTCAGCCTTTAGCTGATTATTCAAAATTTGGAACTAAATTTCCAAATAAAAAGCCGATGCGTCGTTAGCCAGAGGCAGTCAGTTTTAGTCAGTTTTTGAAAAGGAACCAAGTGACCCCCGACCCACGGCAAGGTCTCTTGTTCCCTCTAAAAATTATAAAGCTATAATAAGCTAGATATAAAGTAAAGTGTAACGATCATGAAATAAATATTAATCAAGTAAAAAGTACAACTTTTTAAAGTGAATCTTTTGATGTAAAATAAGTGAAGAGATTTTTTAATACAGGGCTGGTGACCTTCTACCCATAAAGCACTCCCAGTCCTTGCTCTTAAAATTGCACAGCAAAAAGTTGGTGGCAGCGGTGGGATATTATAAAGGCAATATAAGCGCCTAAAAATCCCCAAAAACAAAAATTTTTAAAGGTAACTGCAGCCAGGTGCTCAGCAGATTACCTAAGTCCTATGAGAAGCGTGCAAAAGCCAGTAACACCTCTCAAGAATTAAGAAAAATTAAATAAAAAAGGGAAGGCAGACCCTAATGGAACCCCAACAAGAAGAAGAATTCTCGTACGGACGCACCCGGAGCACTACGCAGAAAATCCAGGAATTGAAGGAAGAGATCACCAAGTTCACCTCACCAGCAGGACCAGACGACGACACCATGGATGTCAGCTACTTCCTAGAGCTCAAAGAAAAGCTAACCAAATTAAAGTAAAGTACATTTTTTTATATAAACCCACATTCCTTTTTTTTTAAATATTATAAACTAATTATATTATTATATTAAACATGCATATGTAACATATAACTATATCTACTATATCAAATGAAATAATTTAAAATAAAAATAAAAAACAAAACACATACATGAATTACCAGTTGTTCTTGGTGTCGTTCTCACGCGAAAAGTTAATTCCTCCTGTAGCCTTGTAGACAGTGACATTTTTTTTTGTTATAGTGAAAAAAAATTTTGTGTGAAAAGAAAAAAATCTTTCCCTTCGTTTTACCTTAACCCATGGTTGATTTGGCAATCCTTTTGCGATGATTTTTTATACGCTGATTTAAATTTCTTGTGTTCGTTTTTGCATAAAGATTTGTATTGCAGGAACGTGATTATCTTTTCTCAATATCTTCGTTGCTTACAAGTGAAATTTTTTTTTTATTAGCGTTGACGTTGATTTAACCATTTTGAGAAATCATTTTCGGATAGCATTTAGTGTTATCTATAGAAACTAACTAAAAAGGCGTTTCTTAAATTTTTGTGGCAAAATCTCTTCTTCCCTTAATTGAATTTTCTTTTGAAAAAAGTGCGTATTACTAGTTCAGTGCACGTAATAAATTTCTTTGCCTAAATCAATCTTTCGCTAAATAATTATTCAGTTGTGTTTTCTTTTTACAAAGAAATTTATCTTGTGTATTGTGGTGAGTGAAACACAAGAAAGCAAAATAGTAATCACCAGGAATAATCGGTATAGCCTTGTCAGAATTGCTCCAACAACGCAACCTCCGCCAGAAGCAGAGTGCGTTTTTAAAATTAGCTTGGCAGACGCACGCAGTCTAATTCCTGAATTTGACGGGAATTCTGCAGATTTGCATAAATTTTTAACGAGTTGCGATGCCCTATTCTCAACTGCAAAGACCCCTGCAGATCTGAGCTTGTACCTCAATCTCCTTAGAGGCAGATTGATTGGGGCAGCTTATGATGCATTGAAGTATGAAAGCTTCGATACTTGGGAAGCAGCAAAGGAGTAAAGCAGTAAAGTCCCAATTCCAGGAAGAAGTCACGCATCGCTGCCCAAAATGAGCTGACGCGACTTAGACTAGGTTTCAAAGAAGAAACTAAAGATTTCGCACAAAGAGTATCTAAGGCATTATCAGAGCTGAACGAAGCTACTCATAACGAGATATGTGATACTCAGGCATGAGCTTTATTAATCAAAGAAAATGATAAGGGAGCTATTCTTATTTTCGAAGACGGATTATGCGACGAACAGCTAAAAATTATAGCTAAAACAAAGAATGAAGATAGCTTACGAAAATTAATTGCATACTTGACTGTTCATGCAACTCGCATAACAAGATCTACTCCCCAGTCATAAAATTTCCAAAAAAAATTTCAGAAACCAAATTCTTCTAATTTTTCTAGAAATATTCTTCTTGTGACATTTGCAATAAAAAAGGTCACACAAGAGCAACTTGTTTTAGGAATAGAACTATTCCTTCCTTCACTCCTCAAACTCAAATTAAGAAGGAAGTAAATCAAGTCTTCTGTGCTAATTGCCAGAGACCTAATCACCATATAAGTGAATGTCGGAAAAGGCAACATAATAAACAAATCCGACTACAACAATTTCAAGGTACTGGAGTACAAAGTACCGCCAAAAAATCTACAGCCTGATTATGTGCGGCAAGTACGATGCGCCCCTGTGGTAACGTCATCGGAAAACGATATTGTGCGGCAGGAAGCTCACGGCAACCTCCCCCGCCAAATCACAACAGAAGCCGTGATTCACTCTCAAACAATTTAAACAGACCCAGGTCTTTAAGTATTCGTATACCCATCAATATAATATAACCAAGAACTCCATTACAGTGAATCTACCTAATATCGATATCCAATAGGAAATACTCAACTTTCTTGGTTGATACAGGTGCCGAAATAAGTTTGCTAAAGTATATTTCCACTACCGAAAACTGCCTGGTACATGAAAATCAAAAGTGTAAAATCACTACCCTAACCGGTGATTTCATTGCCTCTGTGGTCATAATAGAATGCGTGAGGACTGTCGGTATGACAGCCGGCCGGCATACGTGCTACAGTAATTCTCCGCGTAGCGTATTGCTATATGCAGTACGCTACGACCATAACAAATCAGATTTATGGAAAAATGAGTTGCACATCTTTCTCGGGATGATAGATATCTCGGCGCCTGTATCTATAAGATAATTCATCTTTGACGATTTGTCGATAACAAATAAGTGGCGTGAAATTGAATCGAACTTTGTTGCCGCGCACGAAGTATCGATGTTTAGTTTTGTGAGTTTTGTTGTTTATCATGTTTATGGCAAGGCGGTAAACATTTTTGGGCTTTTTCTCCAAATTTTTTATGGTACCAACAAATGTTTCGATTTTGGTTAGACTGGGATCGGTTTCTAGAAAAGAAGCGATTATTAGATTTACTTTTTTGATTTGATCTTAGTTGTCGAGCTTCGAGTCGTTTTATACATGTAGTTACATTTTGAATCATTTGTGCCATATCGGTGGAAGAACTGTGAGTAGGTATACATGATATGTTTGAAATACTCTGAGATATAGCAGATAGTTTTGAGGACGACATTGAGTCATATATCCTATCTGCTATAGTAAAGATTTATTTCTGACTGTGACTATCTTCAATGGCTATAATACATGATTGTATAGAGACTGGAAGCTTGTTTCACCATCGATTTTTTGGCAGCGATGGATTAACGATACTATTACCACCAGCTAGGGACTCCCATGTGTCGGAATAACTCTGACGGTTTGTAATCCCCTAGTTCGACCTTGTGTAGAAGTGAATCTAGTCTTCGTTCTTCTGAATCTCTGGTCCGATCTAGGATGGTAGATTTCAGGTTTTCGTATTTATTTTGATTTGGTAGATTTAATAAGACATCGCCGACAATTTCCATCGTTTCTGATGGTAACGATGCGACTAAGTGATCGCACTTGGTATTAGAGGTAGTAATACCCTTCACCCGGAACTGTGTCTCTACCTGAATAAACCAGACATCGGTTCTAGCGCCCCAAAATGGGGGAATTTTTAATGTCGCGACATATGGCGTGAAGCCTGTATTATCTTGTGCAATTACTACCGCTTGACAGTATGTCGTCTCTTTCCGAACCTAACTGATCCCCACTTTGTTCACCCGTATTTGTATTTATTTTGTTATGGAACATATGTTGAGTGATTCATTTTGGACGTGAAGTCCCAACTGCCAGCTTGAGCTGACAGATCACTCGGTGGACAGCGTTGACTGCAGGGCGGCACGCTGGCACAAGATAGCCGTAGCACACCCTCCAGCCCTGAAGGTGCATTGACACCTCCTACCCTTACCTGTGTGAAGGCACAGATGGACTGCCTTCTACTGCTTGCCCCATCCTCGCAACGACACTGAGGGCAGATTGTTTTCAGTGTCCCTTTATTGACCTGAAAAGAAGGAATAGCAGACCTAATCAAACCCAATCGTGAGGAGGACTCCAGGAGAGTGAAGGAGAAATAATAAGCTCTACTGCGACATTACGTTATAAAATAATTTATTAATAAATTTACCAACAAAACTCCCTATTTCTTTCTTGCGTACTAATTCAGATTCTCATCGTGTTATAAGGGAGCTAGCCAGATCTACGGGTAAGACTTGTTGGAGCCCCATTTAATAACCAGGGAAAACTTGCAGCGATATTGAGGATGTCAGCAAGGAGTACCTCATCACAAAAAATTTGTTATTAAATTTTTTTTTTTCTAGACAACTTTAATATCCTGAACGTCACCTCCTCGGAACACAACAACAACATAAAGGATTCCGATGCAAAGTAGATCCGTACTCGACAGATAGCCTCGTCAGTGCTTTTAAGGTCTAATACGATTCAATATAGACGTTACGTTACTGAGGACACTGATAGGTCACTTGTTGAGACTTCAGCTACGTAAATCTAAATTCTCCAGCTAAATTCACCCTAACATTGTTACTCTTAGATCAATCTGTAACGTTATCTATAAAATGTTCTTTGCCTAGATTATTATCACTCTCAACGATCTGGCTATTGTTATAAATTTTTGAAATGTACTTGCATTGTATTCAAATACCAAACTCGAATTCATGATCATTCAAAGCTGTATAGTTTTTTAGTCTTTCGTACTTCTCGCTATCGATCACATCTCATTGTACAAGTTCTTTTGTTTTAAATAAAGAAATTCAAGCAAAGGTATTTTTACATACATTCTTTTCGTCGAACAGGAAATTTTAAAAACGCTTAAAATTGCACATAAGGTCCTTCGAGACGGATAACGGTATTATCGCTGAATTCGTAATTACGTAAAGTGAGACAAGCAATACAATCAAAAACTTCAAAGTCTCGTGAAAAGTGAGTGCTGTGGTTGCCCATTAAGTGAAAATTTTGATGTGCATACATACATATCTAAGTACATAGATCAATTCTCTTTGTGATTATTAAAAAATAAAACAAATTTTTGTGATTCTAATGGTACTTAGAGGACTAATTCAGCAAGGAGCATAAAATATCGTCAAATGTCATACATCTGCACATAAAGGGTAAAGTCAAATTTTGAATGTTGCATTGCACGAATGTAACTGGATTTCCGTAAGTACTTTCAATTTATTACTTGTGCATGATTCATTTGAACTACGTGACTACGCCAATAATCGTCATCGTCATCATTTGAGATAACGGCTTACATCTGCAGCACAGCGGCATATTTACAGGCTTCTTCAAACGTAATCGTCTTGAATTCTTATCAGATTTATTTCTTTTTATTGCTTGAAATTTATAACGGGCAACGACAAGGCAGGGGAAGAAGCTGGGTCTAGTGCAGATAACTCGGTCAAGGTTCTATCGGAATTGCGCATACAAAAGGAGCAATTCAAGGTCAACAGACTAAAATGAAAAATTATATCGTTTCTAAAGCAGATCAAATGGATATCTTCGAATTGAAAACTCGCCTGAGTTTACTAGAAGGCTATCTAGAAAGCTTTAATTGAATCCAAACACGAATCGAGTGCCTAGATTCTGATGAAGTAACTGCAGATAGACGTAAAGTCTTTGAAGACACTTATGTCGAAATTAAGACAAAGGTCTTGCGCGCAATTCATAAAAAAAACTCCGCGAACTTCAATCGCATTACCTGAAGGAAATACAATGCTTTCGTCTAGGACGCGGTCCAAATCACTTCCGCAACTTAAATTAACAAGATTTAGTGGAAAATATTCGGAGTGGCCTGATTTTCTTTCTATGTTTAACAATCTCGTTCATCTCGATGAAGATTTGAGTGAAATCGACAAATTCCAGCATTTAAGATCTTGTCTGTCAGATAGAGCTCTTCTTCCAATTAGTTCCTTAGAAGTCACTGGTGAAAATTATGAGTCCGCATTAAGTTTACTGAAAAAACGATTTGAAAACAAAAGATTAATATTTCAAGAGCACATATCAGAAATCTTTAATTTACGCCCTGTCGAAAGGAATTCTCTCCAACAACTCAGATTACTTAGCGATTCAATCAACGCTCATCTTCGAGCCTTGTTATCAATAGGAAACAAAGAGCAAATCGCTGACGCTTTGCTCATTTATATCGTTCAAGGAAAATTAGACTTTAACACTCAGACGAAATGGGAAGATGAAGCGCCTCAAGAAGTTTTGCCCACTTGGGAAGAATTATCCGAATGCATCGAGAAGAGGTGTGTAGCTTTAGAAAACTTAGAACAAACCAGGGCTTATTCAAGGCCAAAGGTAAACGTAGCCTGTAATAGCAATAAGCAATTTCAAATTAAAACAAGAAGTTCGACATTACTTGCCTCTAATATCAAGAATGCATGCGCAATGTGTAAGAATAATGAGCATGCAATTCAAAATTGCCCAGAATTTAATGCTCTTAGTCCGCTTTCTCGTTTTAATGAGGCCAAGCGTTTTAACCCTTTGCATTAATTGTCTTAGAAGTGGTCACGGAGTTAAGGCCTGCAAATCGGGCAGGTGCCGGCTTTGCACATTCAAACATCATACTTTACTGCATATGGCGCAGCCATCTCAAGATCATGCTATGCTAAATCCGCATGTAGCTAGTACATCCAGCTCACATTTCGTCGCAACACAATTCGATAAAGAGGCGAGTGATCTATTACCCAACAAATCTTCTTTAACAACTGTTGCTTTATTCGGGGAACGCTCTAATCTTAATGCATCGAATAATAGGGGTTCAAGGGCACATATTTTTCTGGCAACCGCTCTTATAAAAATTAAGGCTACAAATGGATATTTTGTTCCATGCAGAGCGCTATTGGACTCTGCATCGCAAATGCATTTTATTACTGAAAGGCTTGCGCAACAACTTCGTCTTCACAAAACAAAGGCAAATCGTTCGTTAAATGGCATAAGTAACACACTTGCTACTGTGAAGAATCGTGCAAATGTGACCATCAAATCTCGAATTAATGACTTTACTACTTCGTTGGATGCATACATTTTACCTCAAATCACTCAAAGTCAACCAGATAGTTTTATTACTGCCGATCATTTCAAGATCCCAGAGAATATAGCAAATACCCTAGCTGATCCCAATTTCAACGTGCCTCAGAAGATTGACTTACTTATAGGGGCTGGTCTATTCTTTGAATTATTGACAGTTGGACAAATTAAATTGGAAGAAAATCAACCAACATTACAAAAGACTCTATTTGGCTGGGTAGTTTCAGGACCTTCTACGAGGCCCCTCTCAATGGCATCATGCTTTACAATAACCAACAATCAAACAAACGACCATTCAGACCAATTAGACCATACCCTCAAAATATTCTGGCAGTTAGAAAATCATGAGTCGGAAAGCAAATTAATATCTGCTGAAGAGCAGGAATGCGAAGAACATTTCGCACGGAATCATAAAAGATTAGCATCGGGACGCTACCAAGTTTGCTTGCCATTCCGTGAAGATCCCTCAGATTTAGGAAACTCTTTTGAAATTGCATTTAAGAGATTCCTGAACTTAGAGTCAAAACTAAAAAAGTCCTCTAGCGCATTCAACGAATATTCAAAATTCATGGCAGAATATATTCAATTAGGCCACATGGAACCAATACCTTTTGAAAGGCTTCCATCAAGACATTATTTCTCGGCGCACCATTGTGTCTTAAAACTTCAAGGCAGCACCACCCAACTTCGAGTGGTTTTCGATGGCAGTTGCAAGACCTCAACGGACAATCGCTAAATGACATTTTAATGGTTGGGCCCACCATACAAGATGATCTCTACTCAATCTTGCTTAGATTCAGAACTCATCGATATGCCATAACCGCCGATATTACAAAGATGTATCGCCAGGTGAATATATCTGATGAGGATAGCTACTTACAATGTATACTTTGGCGTGATAATACAACCCAACCTTTGCAGCCATATCGCTTAAAAACCGTTACATACGGAAAATCGTCAGCCTCATTTCTCGTAACCCGATGTCTTCAGCAACTTGCACACGATGAAGGTGCCCTTTTTCCCGTTGGACGGTACACTTTGCTAACTTCGTTTTATGTAGATGACATGCTTGCGGGAACTAATACTATTGAGCACGGCTTACAATTAAAAGAAGAGATTAATCATCTTCTTAGTAAAGGAGGATTCAAATTGCGAAAGTGGTGCTCCAACAGTAAGAAACTATTAGCGACATCACCTGAAACCGATTTAGAAAGGTTCATTCAAATTAATGAAGATAAAATTATCAAAACTCTTGCTCTGATCTCGGCGCCCATGCAAGATGAATTTCGCTATGTATTTACTGCACATGATATCCAAAAACGAATTACTAAACGCACAGTCATCAATTGCAAGACTTTTTGACCCGCTGGGATTAATAGGCCCTGCAATTCTAAAAGCTAAATTATTCATGCAACATCATGCAACATCTATGGTCGCTTGGAGTTGCTTGGGATGAATCATTGCCATCAAAGTTAGAAACTGAATGGATCATGTTCTATAAGCAACTGGAACTAAATTATACAATCAGAATTCCACGTCATGCACTCGATCGGAATTCAACTATCGAAATTCACGGTTTCGCAGACGCAAGTAGTAAAGCATACGGTGCTTGCATATATGCAAAAACTATACTCTTTGGGCAATCACACGGTATATGTACTCACAGCTAAATCACGCGTCGCGCCGGTAAAGCCTGTTACGATACCGCGTCTTGAGTTAAGTGCAGCACTATTGTTATCAGAACTATTAAATCGTGTTTTAGTTGCACTCCGCATGAACTTTTCCAAGGTAATTTGCTGATCTGACTCTAAAGTCGTCTTATCTTGATTCGCATCCTCTTCAAACGTTAAGCAACCGATCTTCATGTCCAATCGGGTATCTAAAATAAAGGACTTAACAGAAAATTTCGAGTGGCACTATGTTGAATCACACAACAACCCAGCCGACTTCATTAGTCGAGGAGTTAATGGTGAAGAGATGTAAAAATGCAGTATGTGGTTTACAGGTCCTAACTTCTTAAAAAATAAAGAAGAGCTGCTTAAAGCACCAGCGGAAACAATATCATCGCAGTTATCTTCTAATCATAGAATTGAAAATTCACTCATCGTATCAACGGCTGAAGATCTATCGAAAATTGCACTTACAAAAATTCTTTCGTTAAATTACAAAATGTTTTTGTCTACATATTTCGATTTTACAAAAACTGCAGAACTAAGAAAAGAGAGACGTCCAGATTACTGTCAGTCTCTGAAATGGATGTCGCGCTTAAGGCTATCCTAAGGATGGTTCAAAGATCATCATTTATTACCGAATACCAGGAGCTCTTGAAGAAGATTCCTATTAAACGCAACAGTGTTTTAAAGGACTTATCACCTTTTGTGGACGATGAAGGCTTAATAAGAGTTGGAGGGAGGCTAAGGCACTCAAACTTGAGCTTCGACGCACGCCACCAAATATTATTACCTAAATCCCATGCTCTTACTAAAAGCATAATATATCATTATCATCGCACAGCATGCATGCTGGATGTCAAACTCTTCTGACTATAATACGTACGAAATATTGGCCAATTGGAGGCAAAAATACAGTCAAGCAAATATTACATAACTGCATCAGGTGCTTCCAATCTCGACCTAAAACTCTTCAGCAAATAATGGGAGACCTCCCTATCGATCGGGTTCAACCATCTCGGCCTTTTAACTGCACTGGAATAGACTTCTGTGGACCCTTTTTTGTCAGTCATCTCATCCGAGGACGCAATCCAACGAAGGCTTACATATGCCTCTTCATATGCTTTACTACAAAGGCCGTCCATCTCGAAGTTGTCTCCAATTTAACCACGGATGCTTTCATTGCCGCACTTAAGCGATTTATCGCTCGAAGAGGAAAGATATCCCGTATTTGGTCGGACAACGCTACAAACTTCGTTGGAGCCAACAATAAATTAAAGGATTTGCGCTCTCTTTTCGCATCCAATGGGCACCATGAACAAATTCACCAAATTTATGTTCAAGATAGCATTGAATGGAAATCTATTCCGCCGCGATCTCCGCACTTCGGTGGCCTCTGGGAATCTTCAATTAAATCAGCGAAGCATCTCATTTGTCGTGTTGGATCTAACTTATTCACATTAGAAGAATTGAACACATTTGCCTGTGAAGCTGAAGCAATCATAAATTCCAGGCCAATAACTGCAATTTCGAACGACCCAAATGACTTGGAAGCTCTTACGCCTGCTCAATTTTAGTAGGAAGTCCATTATGCTCAGTTCCTGAAATTGACAGAAGAGGTGACAACGTCAATCGATTAACAAGATAGTAGAGAATCACCTATGCAAAACAACACTTCTGGTCCAGATGGAGTCACGAATATCTTCAGACTCTACTAGTACGACACAAACGGAGAATCGCTAACAAGAATATAGTCGTAATCATAGTCGTAATATAGTAGTAATCATCAAGGATGAGAATCTACCTTCTCTAAAATGGCCGCTAGGGAGAATCCTCAATGTACATGCTGTTGAGGATGGTGTTATGGGACTATGTTAGAGTGATTTGCTTGGACGTGAAGTCCAGACTGCCAGCATGAGCTGACAGATCACTCGACGTACAGCGTTGAATGCAGGGCGGCACGCTAGCTCGCCTCGGCTATTGGCGGAGAGTGTGGGGAGGTTCCACGAAGAACCTGCCGCTGCCGTCAGCCATAATAAAAAAAATTCGTGCCTACATCCAAAGGCCGACGCACACACTCAGTCCAGAAGGGACCTTTACACCACTTACCTTTACCTTGGTGAAGGCGCAGATGGACTGCCTTCAACTGCCTTGCCCCAACCGCCCAATGACACTGTGGGCAGATTGTTTACAGTGTTGACCTGGAAAGAGAGAGAGTAGCGGACCTAGACGACCCTCATGCTAGAGGGCTCCAGGAGAGTGAGAGGAGAATGAGAAAAACTTTAGGAGTGCATTACGTTATAATTACTCATTTAATAGGGAATATTATAAAAATATAAATGTATAAACGGTCTAGCCATCAGTTCTGTGCATGAGCCATCCGCGAATGAATAATACATAACTACATATGTACCTAGCAGTCATACATTTTTTTCTGGGTGGTGAACTACAAAAGCAATAAACAAAAATTTAAATGCGAACGGACTGACATACCTGAGTATAAAAATATAGAATGCTAAAATATGTAATTATAGAATATTTACAAAAATTTATTAAATTTCACCTAATGAAATACCTAGTCTTACTAGTAAACTATCCAAAAGTCATAAGTAATGTGCGCTTTGAATTCATATGCGTCTTGTTATCAAATTTCACTTAATGAGATTCCTAGTCTTAATATTAAACTATCCAAAAGTCATAAGTAATGTGCGCTTTGAATTCATATGCGTCTTGTTATCAAATTTCACTTAATGAGATTCCTAGTCTTAATATTAAACTATCCAAAAGTCATAACTAATATGCGCTTCGAATTCATTTTGGTTTGGTTATAAAAAGATGTCAGATATAACTGAATTTGTTTATATATATTAAAAAATGTTATATGTAGATGGATTTGTTTATATATTAAAAATGTTATATGTAAATGGGTTTGTTTATATATTAAAAATGTTATATGTAAATGGATTTGTTTATATATTAAAAATGTTATATGTAAATGGATTTGCGTATATATGTAGCTACATATATGTATATACAGATGACCATTTCTGACAGAAAAAAAAGCGTAGGGAGAATCCTACCAATAAATTATACTACGGAGATTCTCTTATATTTGATGTTAATAAAATGAATTTGAAAGCAGTCTAAGTTGATTGATGATATATGTATTAAATAGAAATCTCGCGAGGATATTCATTCACATAAACTAGTCTGACTTTTCAAAAACCAAGGTACAAATAATAAAAATATCGGCACACTTAATACTGTTCCGTACGAAGATAATCAAACAATTGGATAAAACTTAAGCGAACGAAGATATCGACATACCTACTTAAATATCTACGTACTTTAGTTTCCTCGCGGTATACAACTTCTAACTTAGTACTTGCGAATGATTCCTTTAAGCCTAATAATTCTAACACATGTCACTTTTATCTAATTTTTGAGACTTAATATTACTCTTAATGAGTTGTCAACGAGGAATGAGTCTAATTCTTGTACTGGAAGTCTCCTAAGTTTTTTAAATAAATCGGAGCGTACCTGAGTGACGTTTTGAGCCAAAGTCGGAGCATCTTTAAATGTTTTTCCACAAACAATACCTGCTAGGCTTTCTTCCTTAATGTTTTCTTTGTAGTAGATACTGCATCCACTGTGCTCAAGAGCTTTGCTACACCTTTTGTAATTTTAGCCAATCGCTAGCGGCAGACATTTGCACTGTCCCAAGAACAGGGCTCCCTCGCTGGATTCTTCGGTGCACAAGACCGTCTTGGACAGTATCATCAGCACCCTTAATTGCATCAGCAAAAAGGGGCAAATTTATTAAATTCTGGATGGACATACGATAAACAAATTAAACCCAGCCGAGAAATAAAATATTCAACCTACATGCTGAACTTCTCCAAAAATTTACGTTCACACTGGATAAATTAATCCTACAACTTTGGTAGAAGTTCTACACGTCTCGTTCTCGGACAAAGTTTCCGGTACTATTGTGGGAAAATAACTATATAAAGGGAAAGTAAGTAGTCTGGGGATTGAAAAATATCTTAGATATACTTACAAACTTGGCTTTTCTAGCGGATGTTTAAAAATATATTCGGGAGTTCACGACTGCTGACACTTTCACCATTTGAGAAGATTTCTTCTTCTTCTTTCCTACCGTCCGAATGTCACTCCGGGCTCGAGGAAATGCACTTTTCTCGGTCGGGGTGCGTTCGATCTTTCTGCTTGATATCGCCGCTTACACGCTTCAGTACGTGTAGCATATTGCTATATGCAATACGCTACGACCATAACAGGGCAGAGTGGTCTGCGCCACCCATGGTTCAGACAACGCTGAAAAATGGTCGACTGAGCTAGCCGGTCTTAAACATAGGCCTCATCGCTGCGGGCGTTCAATGTGTGTCTCGACCCACGACCCAATGCGTATTCCGCATCACTCGTACTCTACTTGACCGATGACGCTTCGAGGACACCTCCCTGAAATCTCGTCAGTCTTTGATCAGACCTCGACATCCTTCTCTGTGTTGGAAGTCAAAGGTGCATCGACAAGCTGGTAACCCAAAAAATCCAGCCGGTCGATGTCTCTGTGTCTTCCTTCACCGAGATGCTGAGAAATCCTCGCGATCAGTAACCCAAAGAACTGATCGCTAAGCTTCCCCGGCACGACATCTCGCTTCAATCTCCGACCGGCGATTGTTCAAGGGTGTGTCCCCAAGGTGTCGTCGAAGTAGTGACATGCTGACAACCGTATACAGGAATGGATTCCAACAGGTATATCACCCACCATATACGGGGCAATAGGAGGGCTTCGCGATATCCTATAGTTTACCAGTGAAGCTGGCTGGATGCCTTCTTAGGGCTACCAGGAATAAACGTGACAGTCGATAGATGACGCTTAGAGAATGAATATCACTGCCTGATGTCTTTGGCGTGATAGACTCCTAGCAGTTTCCCTTGCAGATCTTCAAGCTCGTATAGGGAGTTTCCTTTCTTGGCTTTAACCCGACACTTGACAAATTTTCGTCCCAGTTTAGCACTAGTCTGCTGTTGGAAATTGCTTTGGGCAGAATTCCGTCTAAATACCTCTTGACCAACTTTGAAGTCGACAGGTTTCGCCCTGAGATTATAGGCTCGTGAACCCTGCTCGAATGCTTGCTGTAAATTTTCCTGCACTCTCGCACGGATCAATCTCATTTTGTCCTCAGCATCCACTCTCAACGGCTCATTAAGAGTTCCCAGGCTCCTTAGGATGGAATAGGAGCTGCCATGTTCAATCATTTGATGACCGAAAAGTGTTCGATAAGGAGAGAAGCCAGTTGCTTGGTGGAAAGAGCTCCTGAGGGAACTAGCTATCTGGCTCAACTTCCCATCCCATTTTGTGTGTTCCTTCCGAATATACGCTCTAATCCCTGACAATAGAGACCCGTTTACTCGCTCTGAGGCGTTTGCTTGCGGCGAGTAAACTGCCGTTCGCAATTGCTTCACGCCATACTTGTCCAGTAATCTGGCGAACTGAGCTGAGCAAAACTGGACTCCATTGTCAGAGACTATCGTTTCCGGAACTCCGAACACGTGAAACACTTCCGTCTCGATGAACTGACACACGTTGAGTGCAGACGCTTTTCTCATAGGTTTGAGAATCGGGAACTTGGAAAAGTGGTCAAGAATTATCAATATGCAGATGTTTCCTTTCACTGACCTGGGATATGGACCTAAAAAGTCAATGTACAGCTTTTGCCATGGTCTTTCTGTCACAGACTGGACTCTCATAGGTGGTCTAAGAATGGTATTGGGGGCTTTAGTTTCCTTACACACGTCACAGGCGCCTACGTAATTTCTGACATCAACTGTCATACGTGGCCAGTACAGGTATCTTCTCAGACGTTCCAGTGTTTTCCCTATACCACCGTGAGAAGCTAGTGGCGGATCATGCGCTCTTGAGATGACGTCGGAGACAAGCCCTCGTGGAATCCAAAGCTTCCAAGCTTCTTCTTCCTGGATCGGATCGCCTGTTCTCGGAACAGTCCGAATATATACGAAGCCATCCCTGACGCAAAGATCTGGTAGTTTACCAGAAGCTGTTTTAACCTTATGCCTCAGTTCCTCATATTCCAACGAGTTGAAATATGGCGAACTAAGGTCAACTTCCGGGCCAGGATCTTCAGGTCTTGACAAGCTATCACAATGAATCCGTGACAGCGCATCAGGAACGACATTCAGGCTTCCTTTCCTGTGTTCAATGGTGAAGTCGAAACCTTGAAGCTTCAAACTCCACCGAGCAAGTCTACCGCTGAGGTCCTTTTGAGACATCAGCCATTTCAAGCTCGCATGATCAGTCACCATCTTAAACGGCATAAGTTCTAGGAAGGGCCGGAACTTTTGTACACTCAAGATTGCTGCTAAGCATTCCTGCTCTGTGACGGTATAATTTCGTTGTGCTGAATTCAACTTTTTCGAGACGTAGGCTATTGGCTTCTCGTGGCCATCGTCATCTAGTTGAATCAGCACTCCACCAATACCTTGTTGGCTCGCATCACATTGTATAACGAACGGCTTGGTGAAATCTGGGCTCACTAGCAACGGAGCAGAAGTAAGTTTTTGTTTCAACGAATCAAGAGACGTCTGGGCTTCAGGTGTCCATCGGAACTGACTAGGATTCTTCAAGGTGTCTGTTATGGAGGCAGTCAAATCAGCATAATTCGGGATGAACCTGCGATACCAGCCTGCCATACCTAACAGGCGTCGGGCTTGCCGAACAGTTTTAGGTGACGGATAGTCAACTATGGCTGAAATCTTGTCAGGGTCAGTTCGAATTCCTCCTTTTCCAACAATAAAACCCAAATATTTGGTCTCTTTAATACAAAACTTACTCTTCTCAACGTTGATAGTGAGGCCAGCTTTCCTCAAACAATCCGCTACACGGGATAGAAGAGTGAGATGAGAGTCAAAGTCTGCTGACAGTATTAATAAATCGTCTAAGTAGACGAGAACATTCTCACGAAGATCGAAAGGAATGACTTTATCCATGAGGCGGCACATCGTTTGTGGAGCGTTGCATAGGCCGAATGGCATCACTGTGTACTGATAGAGAGGATGACCAGGTACTGTAAAAGCGGTCTTCTCTCTGGAATCAGCGTCTAGTGGGATCTGCCAGAAGGCGTCCTTCAGGTCCAGGCTCGTAATGTAGTTTGCCGGAGGAAGTCGACTCAGAAGTGCGTCTATCTGCGGTAGCGGATAGGCATCCTTCTGCGTTGAGTTGACCTTCCTGGCGTCAAAACACAGCCGGACCTTGCCAGGCTTCCTCACTAGCACAACTGGATAGCTCCAAGGACTCTGACTCTCCTCTATCACACCCAGTGATAGCATTCGCTCTAATTCGGCGTCCATCAAACTTTGTACTGCCGGCGAAATCGGATAAAAGCGCTGTTTTATCGGGGCGGCGTCATTCGTTTCAATCTTGTGAGTGACCAACGATGTTTTTCCTAGGCCTAAAGAGGCGAAAGAGGGGAAAAGCTGTTTCGTGGCTTCTAAGCGTTGTTGACCAAGACTGGAAAGAATATGACAGTCGGTGTCAGGAGTAGCTAGTAGACTTGGTGTCACTTCTGCAACTATACCCAGGACATCTGGGGCCAACCCAAATAGACGCCAGAAGTCTATTCCCAGATACAGTGCCTGTGTGAGCCCAGGAACCACGTAAAAACGCACGTTTTGGGTCTTACTACGGAAAGTGATGTCCAAGTTCACATGACCATGAACAGTCGTCATGGCACCAATCGCTACTTCCACCTGTGTCCGATACCTTTTCCATTCAACCTCTGCTTCTGCAAGCTTCTCTAGAGCTGCCTGGCCTAGAATACTGACAGTGGCACCACTATCAAGTAGTCCAGTCTCAGTTCGCCCGAGCAGCTTTACTTCGGCATACGGTCGAATGTCGTCTGGCCTCGACACGGAAATCTGTGCCAGTTTCTTTCTTTCCAGTCGCATCCGTTGACAATATTCCCACCAACGAACGGTTGATCGTTTCTTTTTCGATCTAATATCAATATGCAGATGTTTCCTTTCACTGACCTGGGATATGGACCTAAAAAGTCAATGTACAGCTTTTGCCATGGTCTTTCTGTCACAGACTGGACTCTCATAGGTGGTCTAAGAATGGTATTGGGGGCTTTAGTTTCCTTACACACGTCACAGGCGCCTACGTAATTTCTGACATCAACTGTCATACGTGGCCAGTACAGGTATCTTCTCAGACGTTCCAGTGTTTTCCCTATACCACCGTGAGAAGCTAGTGGCGGATCATGCGCTCTTGAGATGACGTCGGAGACAAGCCCTCGTGGAATCCAAAGCTTCCAAGCTTCTTCTTCCTGGATCGGATCGCCTGTTCTCGGAACAGTCCGAATATATACGAAGCCATCCCTGACGCAAAGATCTGGTAGTTTACCAGAAGCTGTTTTAACCTTATGCCTCAGTTCCTCATATTCCAACGAGTTGAAATATGGCGAACTAAGGTCAACTTCCGGGCCAGGATCTTCAGGTCTTGACAAGCTATCACAATGAATCCGTGACAGCGCATCAGGAACGACATTCAGGCTTCCTTTCCTGTGTTCAATGGTGAAGTCGAAACCTTGAAGCTTCAAACTCCACCGAGCAAGTCTACCGCTGAGGTCCTTTTGAGACATCAGCCATTTCAAGCTCGCATGATCAGTCACCATCTTAAACGGCATAAGTTCTAGGAAGGGCCGGAACTTTTGTACACTCAAGATTGCTGCTAAGCATTCCTGCTCTGTGACGGTATAATTTCGTTGTGCTGAATTCAACTTTTTCGAGACGTAGGCTATTGGCTTCTCGTGGCCATCGTCATCTAGTTGAATCAGCACTCCACCAATACCTTGTTGGCTCGCATCACATTGTATAACGAACGGCTTGGTGAAATCTGGGCTCACTAGCAACGGAGCAGAAGTAAGTTTTTGTTTCAACGAATCAAGAGACGTCTGGGCTTCAGGTGTCCATCGGAACTGACTAGGATTCTTCAAGGTGTCTGTTATGGAGGCAGTCAAATCAGCATAATTCGGGATGAACCTGCGATACCAGCCTGCCATACCTAACAGGCGTCGGGCTTGCCGAACAGTTTTAGGTGACGGATAGTCAACTATGGCTGAAATCTTGTCAGGGTCAGTTCGAATTCCTCCTTTTCCAACAATAAAACCCAAATATTTGGTCTCTTTAATACAAAACTTACTCTTCTCAACGTTGATAGTGAGGCCAGCTTTCCTCAAACAATCCGCTACACGGGATAGAAGAGTGAGATGAGAGTCAAAGTCTGCTGACAGTATTAATAAATCGTCTAAGTAGACGAGAACATTCTCACGAAGATCGAAAGGAATGACTTTATCCATGAGGCGGCACATCGTTTGTGGAGCGTTGCATAGGCCGAATGGCATCACTGTGTACTGATAGAGAGGATGACCAGGTACTGTAAAAGCGGTCTTCTCTCTGGAATCAGCGTCTAGTGGGATCTGCCAGAAGGCGTCCTTCAGGTCCAGGCTCGTAATGTAGTTTGCCGGAGGAAGTCGACTCAGAAGTGCGTCTATCTGCGGTAGCGGATAGGCATCCTTCTGCGTTGAGTTGACCTTCCTGGCGTCAAAACACAGCCGGACCTTGCCAGGCTTCCTCACTAGCACAACTGGATAGCTCCAAGGACTCTGACTCTCCTCTATCACACCCAGTGATAGCATTCGCTCTAATTCGGCGTCCATCAAACTTTGTACTGCCGGCGAAATCGGATAAAAGCGCTGTTTTATCGGGGCGGCGTCATTCGTTTCAATCTTGTGAGTGACCAACGATGTTTTTCCTAGGCCTAAAGAGGCGAAAGAGGGGAAAAGCTGTTTCGTGGCTTCTAAGCGTTGTTGACCAAGACTGGAAAGAATATGACAGTCGGTGTCAGGAGTAGCTAGTAGACTTGGTGTCACTTCTGCAACTATACCCAGGACATCTGGGGCCAACCCAAATAGACGCCAGAAGTCTATTCCCAGATACAGTGCCTGTGTGAGCCCAGGAACCACGTAAAAACGCACGTTTTGGGTCTTACTACGGAAAGTGATGTCCAAGTTCACATGACCATGAACAGTCGTCATGGCACCAATCGCTACTTCCACCTGTGTCCGATACCTTTTCCATTCAACCTCTGCTTCTGCAAGCTTCTCTAGAGCTGCCTGGCCTAGAATACTGACAGTGGCACCACTATCAAGTAGTCCAGTCTCAGTTCGCCCGAGCAGCTTTACTTCGGCATACGGTCGAATGTCGTCTGGCCTCGACACGGAAATCTGTGCCAGTTTCTTTCTTTCCAGTCGCATCCGTTGACAATATTCCCGCCAACGAACGGTTGATCGTTTCTTTTTCGATCTAATATCAATATGCAGATGTTTCCTTTCACTGACCTGGGATATGGACCTAAAAAGTCAATGTACAGCTTTTGCCATGGTCTTTCTGTCACAGACTGGACTCTCATAGGTGGTCTAAGAATGGTATTGGGGGCTTTAGTTTCCTTACACACGTCACAGGCGCCTACGTA
This sequence comes from Dioctria linearis, assembly GCA_963930735.1. Taxonomy (NCBI): domain Eukaryota; kingdom Metazoa; phylum Arthropoda; class Insecta; order Diptera; family Asilidae; genus Dioctria; species Dioctria linearis. The sequence continues at coordinate 171,072,998 of OZ005742.1, read as the reverse complement.
ATTTCTGACATCAACTGTCATACGTGGCCAGTACAGGTATCTTCTCAGACGTTCCAGTGTTTTCCCTATACCACCGTGAGAAGCTAGTGGCGGATCATGCGCTCTTGAGATGACGTCGGAGACAAGCCCTCGTGGAATCCAAAGCTTCCAAGCTTCTTCTTCCTGGATCGGATCGCCTGTTCTCGGAACAGTCCGAATATATACGAAGCCATCCCTGACGCAAAGATCTGGTAGTTTACCAGAAGCTGTTTTAACCTTATGCCTCAGTTCCTCATATTCCAACGAGTTGAAATATGGCGAACTAAGGTCAACTTCCGGGCCAGGATCTTCAGGTCTTGACAAGCTATCACAATGAATCCGTGACAGCGCATCAGGAACGACATTCAGGCTTCCTTTCCTGTGTTCAATGGTGAAGTCGAAACCTTGAAGCTTCAAACTCCACCGAGCAAGTCTACCGCTGAGGTCCTTTTGAGACATCAGCCATTTCAAGCTCGCATGATCAGTCACCATCTTAAACGGCATAAGTTCTAGGAAGGGCCGGAACTTTTGTACACTCAAGATTGCTGCTAAGCATTCCTGCTCTGTGACGGTATAATTTCGTTGTGCTGAATTCAACTTTTTCGAGACGTAGGCTATTGGCTTCTCGTGGCCATCGTCATCTAGTTGAATCAGCACTCCACCAATACCTTGTTGGCTCGCATCACATTGTATAACGAACGGCTTGGTGAAATCTGGGCTCACTAGCAACGGAGCAGAAGTAAGTTTTTGTTTCAACGAATCAAGAGACGTCTGGGCTTCAGGTGTCCATCGGAACTGACTAGGATTCTTCAAGGTGTCTGTTATGGAGGCAGTCAAATCAGCATAATTCGGGATGAACCTGCGATACCAGCCTGCCATACCTAACAGGCGTCGGGCTTGCCGAACAGTTTTAGGTGACGGATAGTCAACTATGGCTGAAATCTTGTCAGGGTCAGTTCGAATTCCTCCTTTTCCAACAATAAAACCCAAATATTTGGTCTCTTTAATACAAAACTTACTCTTCTCAACGTTGATAGTGAGGCCAGCTTTCCTCAAACAATCCGCTACACGGGATAGAAGAGTGAGATGAGAGTCAAAGTCTGCTGACAGTATTAATAAATCGTCTAAGTAGACGAGAACATTCTCACGAAGATCGAAAGGAATGACTTTATCCATGAGGCGGCACATCGTTTGTGGAGCGTTGCATAGGCCGAATGGCATCACTGTGTACTGATAGAGAGGATGACCAGGTACTGTAAAAGCGGTCTTCTCTCTGGAATCAGCGTCTAGTGGGATCTGCCAGAAGGCGTCCTTCAGGTCCAGGCTCGTAATGTAGTTTGCCGGAGGAAGTCGACTCAGAAGTGCGTCTATCTGCGGTAGCGGATAGGCATCCTTCTGCGTTGAGTTGACCTTCCTGGCGTCAAAACACAGCCGGACCTTGCCAGGCTTCCTCACTAGCACAACTGGATAGCTCCAAGGACTCTGACTCTCCTCTATCACACCCAGTGATAGCATTCGCTCTAATTCGGCGTCCATCAAACTTTGTACTGCCGGCGAAATCGGATAAAAGCGCTGTTTTATCGGGGCGGCGTCATTCGTTTCAATCTTGTGAGTGACCAACGATGTTTTTCCTAGGCCTAAAGAGGCGAAAGAGGGGAAAAGCTGTTTCGTGGCTTCTAAGCGTTGTTGACCAAGACTGGAAAGAATATGACAGTCGGTGTCAGGAGTAGCTAGTAGACTTGGTGTCACTTCTGCAACTATACCCAGGACATCTGGGGCCAACCCAAATAGACGCCAGAAGTCTATTCCCAGATACAGTGCCTGTGTGAGCCCAGGAACCACGTAAAAACGCACGTTTTGGGTCTTACTACGGAAAGTGATGTCCAAGTTCACATGACCATGAACAGTCGTCATGGCACCAATCGCTACTTCCACCTGTGTCCGATACCTTTTCCATTCAACCTCTGCTTCTGCAAGCTTCTCTAGAGCTGCCTGGCCTAGAATACTGACAGTGGCACCACTATCAAGTAGTCCAGTCTCAGTTCGCCCGAGCAGCTTTACTTCGGCATACGGTCGAATGTCGTCTGGCCTCGACACGGAAATCTGTGCCAGTTTCTTTCTTTCCAGTCGCATCCGTTGACAATATTCCCGCCAACGAACGGTTGATCGTTTCTTTTTCGATCTAATATCCAAATCAGGAAACACGATTTCAGCTAACTCCGCTACTGAGGAGAAGATGCGGTCTCTTAGTGCGTTGTATTTCTGCAGACGCGTATGATACGGCGTCAAAGGATGTAAAACAGGCTCACGCCCACTCGACATGACAGAGCTTAGTGGCCGTTTTAAAACAGAAATGCCATGAGGCCAAACCTCCTGCTCAGAAACTTTGTCCGCTAAAGGTGCTGTAGGTGTTATCGGGACATCGAAAATTAAAGACTCTTCCAAAGAAGTGTCTATTAATGTCATGGGCTCCCCAGAAGTGGAAATGGGAGCTTGAAGATCGGCGGAGAAGTCTATCAGGTTCTCCGTCTCTATCAATCGATCGTTAAGTCTATCAGAGGGTTTGCTGATATCATCAGAGCCACTGAATGACACCAGTGGCCAATTCAGTGGTTCATCGTTAAGGTCTGCTAATGGAGCGGACCTTCCTCCCTGTTCAGGGCTTGAACTGGAGTGTTCGTTGCAGTTAGTGTTCGTGTCGTTGACACTGGTCGAGAAAAGGTGGTGGTATTCCCGACCCGTCTCAGGTTTTTCTGTCGGCTCTGGCTACAATTAGGCTTGAAAACATTTTTGCGTCCGCATCCGTAGCAGAACACAATTTGTCTTTCCTGTAGACAGTCTTGGTAAAAGTGACCTGCCTGGTCACAGTTCCAACAGCTAACGTTCTGGGGTGCTGTTATAGCAGATAGTACGACGGCTTCCTCACTGCTTTCGGGTGACCTGTGCTGTTCAGTCTCAGTCGGACGACCTTCATCCACCTCACTGACTCTTGGGCTACGATAGGTGTTCCATCTGCACGCTGTTGCGATCCGCTGCTGTGTAGCCTGTATCTGGGTCACAAGACTCCGTAGTTGGTGGATGGTGATAGTGGGATGTAAGCAGATTCTCTGCTGAATGTCTGGAAGCAGATTTGACTTCACGATCTCTAAAAACTCTCCGTCCGCCAAAGGGCTTTGCAGTTGATCGCGCAGATGTACCAGTTGTTGATGGTACGTAGCAAATGACTCCCCTGCCTTCTGTTTCCTCAGAATTAGTTGGACTTTGACCTTGAGGTCATCCTTCGGTACTCCCCATTCAGCTAACAGGGCTGTCTTTACATACTCCCACGAAGGCGTGGAATTCTGCCTCAAGAGAGACCAGTACCAGTCCATTGCTGGACCAGAAAGCAGAGTCGTCATGTGTCGAACTTAAAGATTGAAATCTCCGTCTAAGCCGAGTAAGTTAATGCTTCCACTCTGAACACAAATTCGTCGACTGTAAGTCGAGAGCTGTCGCCACTATAGGATATATTCCATCTGCGAATGGGACTGCCAGAACGTCGCTGTCCTAGGCTCGGCGGGATACGATGAGATGAAGCTGGTGGAGGTTGCATAAAATTCGGTCTAGGCTGACCAAGAGGTGATGACATTCTGTTAAACGACTGCCTACGACCGTCGTGAAATTCTGGCGGTGGTCTCGGTTCACCCACGGAAGGAGGTGGCCGTGAAAAGTCGACTGGTGGTATCGCAGCTGAGATTTGCTGTCGGACGCTACTTGCCAGTTCAGTTCGCAAGGTATTTAGGCTCTGCTCGAGGCCTTCTCGAACCAAGTCCTGCAGTTGTATGCGCATACCTTCCAGCAGGGCTTCCGTCGCTGCTGAGTTCTGTCCACTGCCAGAAGGCAATGGGCTGTTTCGTCGCGAGTTGGGATTTGTGAAGGTCATGGAATGCAGATCTGGCCTTCCAGGTGATAGTGATCTTCGGCTAGTTGGTGGAATCGTCGAAGGTAAATCTAATGTCGGCATGTGAGGCAATGGATCGTGACCGACAGACTTTCCGGGCTTCGTCCTCTTCGGAACAGCGCCGGTATACTCAGTAAAATCATACTGAGTGAGATGGGATCTACAGTTCGGGCAGTTTGAATTCTCTCCAATCCACGTTTTCAGGCATGCTTTGTGGAACACATGTCCACAGACCGTCTTCACTACCTTCCTCGGTCCTGACCAGTCGCCCTCCTGACAAATGGAGCACGAGTCTGGCAACGGTATCGGTACAGCAGTTGCTCGCGGTGGTGTTCGTGCTGTATCCATTACTAAAATTACACTCCTCCAAGAGTTCACCGAAATTAAACGTATAGCCGAGCGTCAAATCAATTCAGCTTCTACCGCTCGTACAGGGGCTTGTCGTACTCTGGTTAAGAGGCCCGTAGGTCTCGCCAAAGTCAGGGAAAGTTTCGACTCAAAATTCAAAAAAAAATCCTCAAAAAGTTCGAAAAGGAAGTCCTTAGGACTATCTACCAAGTATTTAAAGTTCAAAGTTCGACAGGTCAAAACACAAAAAAAAAAATTTTATAATCAGATAAGCAGGGTAGCAAAACTTCAACATGCGCGAAATTCAATTCATCGGGGAATTCAAAATAAATTGTCGTAGCCGTACTAAAGGACGACGCTTAAAATCAAGATAAATGTTTGCACTATCAAAATCGTATAAGAAAAATAAACGCTGGCTTGTAATTAAAATTCTATAAAATTCCGTTCAGACGTTCCAAAAGATCAAAATCAAAAAAATTATTCCTACGAAAGTTCTCTCCTTCACTCTCCAAGAGCTAACCTCAACACAAGAATCCTCCAGGCCCACTCTCTCTAATCAGGCCAGAAACCCATCGATAAAGATAAGCAGTGTGAGTGTGTGCATGAAAAAGGTTTGTGTTCTCACCGAAATCTCAGAGAAGTCGGGTTAGAGATGTCAAAGACTGAGAGTGCTGCTAGAGATTCTTCAGCCAGGCAGTTAGCAGTATGCCAGCTCCTGATTACTGAAGGTCTCCAGCATCACTTCCATCCTTCAACAATTCCTTCCTTCCTCCTCGGTCGGTTGTCATGTCTAACTAATCTTCCAGTTGGGCAGAGCCATGAGTCTGGTCAACTAGTTAGCAAATTGCCAAAAGTCATCTCACAGACTCATGACTCTGTCCAGCCAGTTGGCCAGCAAAGACACGCTTCCGTGAGAACATCCGAAAATGTTGTGAGGCCACCTACTATTTCCATAGCAGAAGGCCAGGGGGAAAGATCAATTCAAAACAAAATTCAAACAAATTCAGAAAACTAAGCACCTGTTTAGACTCAAGGCTTGACCAAAGTCAAACCTAGAGTCGAACTTCAATTCAAAAACTTTCAAACATTACGTTACTTTACAAAAAAAAATGATTCAAATAACAATACCAGTCAGACTCAGGTCCGCAAGTAACCTCTACTGGATATGAGACCTGAGGTCAGCCAATTAGCAAAGTGACAAATGACCATCTCACAACAAGTCTCAGTCCCCAGCAAAAGTCACAAGTAGACCACTGAAGTCCAACGGAGGTGGCCCCACGTTGGGCGCCATTTTGTTATGGGACTATGTTAGAGTGATTTGCTTGGACGTGAAGTCCAGACTGCCAGCATGAGCTGACAGATCACTCGACGTACAGCGTTGAATGCAGGGCGGCACGCTACCTCGCCTCGGCTATTGGCGGAGAGTGTGGGGAGGTTCCACGAAGAACCTGCCGCTGCCGTCAGCCATAATCAAAAAAATTCGTGCCTACATCCAAAGGCCGACGCACACACTCAGTCCAGAAGGGACCTTTACACCACTTACCTTTACCTTGGTGAAGGCGCAGATGGACTGCCTTCAACTGCCTTGCCCCAACCGCCCAATGACACTGTGGGCAGATTGTTTACAGTGTCCCTATGTTGACCTGGAAAGAGAGAGAGTAGCGGACCTAGACGACCCTCATGCTAGAGGGCTCCAGGAGAGTGAGAGGAGAATGAGAAAAACTTAAGGAGTGCATTACGTTATAATTACTCATTTAATAGGGAATATTATAAAAATATAAATGTATAAACGGTCTAGCCATCAGTTCTGTGCATGAGCCATCCGCGAATGAATAATACATAACTACATATGTACCTAGCAGTCATACATTATTTTCTGGGTGGTGAATTACAAAAGCAATAAACAAAAATTTAAATGCGAACAGACTGACATACCTGAGTATAAAAATATAGAATGCTAACAATATGTAATAATAGAATATTTACAAAAATTTATTAAATTTCACCTAATGAAATACCTAGTGTTACTAGTAAACTATCCAAAAGTCATAAGTAATGTGCGCTTTGAATTCATATGCGTCTTGTTATCAAATTTCACTTAATGAGATTCCTAGTCTTAATATTAAACTATCCAAAAGTCATAAGTAATGTGCGCTTTGAATTCATATGCGTCTTGTTATCAAATTTCACTTAATGAGATTCCTAGTCTTAATATTAAACTATCCAAAAGTCATAACTAATATGCGCTTCGAATTCATTTTGGTTTGGTTATAAAAAGATGTTAGATATAACTGAATTTGTTTATATATATTAAAAAATGTTATATGTAGATGGATTTGTTTATATATTAAAAATGTTATATGTAAATGGATTTGTTTATATATTAAAAATGTTATATGTAAATGGATTTGTTTATATATTAAAAATGTTATATGTAAATGGATTTGCGTATATATGTAGCTACATATATGTATATACAGATGACCATTTCTGACAGAAAAAAAAGCGTAGGGAGAATCCTACCAATAAATTATACTACGGAGATTCTCTTATATTTGATGTTAATAAAATGAATTTGAAAGCAGTCTAAGTTGATTGATGATATATGTATTAAATAGAAATCTCGCGAGGATATTCATTCACATAAACTAGTCTGACTTTTCAAAAACCAAGGTACAAATAATAAAAATATCGGCACACTTAATACTGTTCCGTACGAAGATAATCAAACAATTGGATAAAACTTAAGCGAACGAAGATATCGACATACCTACTTAAATATCTACGTACTTTAGTTTCCTCGCGGTATACAACTTCTAACTTAGTACTTGCGAATGATTCTTTAAGCCTAATAATTCTAACACATGTCACTTTTATCTAATTTTTGAGACTTAATATTACTCTTAATGAGTTGTCAACGAGGAATGAGTCTAATTCTTGTACTGGAAGTCTGCTAAGTTTTTTAAATAAATCGGAGCGTACCTGAGTGACGTTTTGAGCCAAAGTCGGAGCATCTTTAAATGTTTTTCCACAAACAATACCTGCTAGGCTTCTTCCTTAATGTTTTCTTTGTAGTAGATATTGCATCCACTGTGCTCAAGAGCTTTGCTACACCTTTTGTAATTTTAGCCAATCGCTAGCGGCAGACATTTGCACTGTCCCAAGAACAGGGCTCCCTCGCTGGATTCTTCGGTGCACAAGACCGTCTTGGACAGTATCATCAGCACCCTTAATTGCATCAGCAAAAAGGGGAAAATTTATTAAATTCTGGATGGACATACGATAAACAAATTAAACACAGCCGAGAAATAAATTATTCAACCTACATGCTGAACTTCTCCAAAAATTTACGTTCACACTGGATAAATTAATCCTACAACTTTGGTAGAAGTTCTCCACGTCTCGTTCTCGGACAAAGTTTCCGGTACTATTGTGGGAAAATAACTATATAAAGGGAAAGTAAGTAGTCTGGGGATTGAAAAATATCTTAGATATACTTACAAACTTGGCTTTTCTAGCGGATGTTTAAAAATATATTCGGGAGTTCACGACTGCTGACACTTTCACCATTTGAGAAGATTTCTTCTTCTTCTTTCCTACCGTCCGAATGTCACTCCGGGCTCGAGGAAATGCACTTTTCTCGGTCGGGGTGCGTTCGATCTTTCTGCTTGATATCGCCGCTTACACGCATCAGTACGTGTAGCATATTGCTATATGCAATACGCTACGACCATAACAGGGCAGAGTGGTCTGCGCCACCCATGGTTCAGACAACGCTGAAAAATGGTCGACTGAGCTAGCCGGTCTTAAACATAGGCCTCATCGCTGCGGGCGTTCAATGTGTGTCTCGACCCACGACCCACATCACTCGTACTCTACTTGACCGATGACGCTTCGAGGACACCTCCCTGAAGTCTCGTCAGTCTTTGATCAGACCTCGACATCCTTCTCTGTGTTGGAAGTCAAAGGTGCATCGACAAGCTGGTAACCCAAAAAATCCAGCCGGTCGATGTCTCTGTGTCTTCCTTCACCGAGATGCTGAGAAATCCTCGCGATCAGTAACCCAAAGAACTGATCGCTAAGCTTCCCCGGCACGACATCTCGCTTCAATCTCCGACCGGCGATTGTTCAAGGGTGTGTCCCCAAGGTGTCGTCGAAGTAGTGACATGCTGACAACCGTATACAGGAATGGATTCCAACAGGTATATCACCCACCATTGACGGGGCAATAGGAGGGCTTCACGATATCCTATAGTTTACCAGTGAAGCTGGCTGGATGCCTTCTTAGGGCTACCAGGAATAAACGTGACAGTCGATAGATGACGCTTAGAGAATGAATATCACTGCCTGATGTCTTTGGCGTGATAGACTCCTAGCAGTTTCCCTTGCAGATCTTCAAGCTCGTATAGGGAGTTACCTTTCTTGGCTTTAACCCGACACTTGACAAATTTTCGTCCCAGTTTAGCACTAGTCTGCTGTTGGAAATTGCTTTGGGCAAAATTCCGTCTAAATACCTCTTGACCAACTTTGAAGTCGACAGGTTTCGCCCTGAGATTATAGGCTCGTGAACCCTGCTCGAATTCTTGCTGTAAATTTTCCTGCACTCTCGCACGGATCAATCTCATTTTGTCCTCAGCATCCACTCTCAACGGCTCATTAAGAGTTCCCAGGCTCCTTAGGATGGAATAGGAGCTGCCATGTTCAATCATTTGATGACCGAAAAGTGTTCGATAAGGAGAGAAGCCAGTTGCTTGGTGGAAAGAGCTCCTGAGGGAACTAGCTATCTGGCTCAGCTTCCCATCCCATTTTGTGTGTTCCTTCCGAATATACGCTCTAATCCCTGACAATAGAGACCCGTTTACTCGCTCTGAGGCGTTTGCTTGCGGCGAGTAAACTGCCGTTCGCAATTGCTTCACGCCATACTTGTCCAGTAATCTGGCGAACTGAGCTGAGCAAAACTGGACTCCATTGTCAGAGACTATCGTTTCCGGAACTCCGAACACGTGGAACACTTCCGTCTCGATGAACTGACACACGTTGAGTGCAGACGCTTTTCTCATAGGTTTGAGAATCGGGAACTTGGAAAAGTGGTCAAGAATTATCAATATGCAGATGTTTCCTTTCACTGACCTGGGATATGGACCTAAAAAGTCAATGTACAGCTTTTGCCATGGTCTTTCTGTCACAGACTGGACTCTCATAGGTGGTCTAAGAATGGTATTGGGGGCTTTAGTTTCCTTACACACGTCACAGGCGCCTACGTAATTTCTGACATCAACTGTCATACGTGGCCAGTACAGGTATCTTCTCAGACGTTCCAGTGTTTTCCCTATACCACCGTGAGAAGCTAGTGGCGGATCATGCGCTCTTGAGATGACGTCGGAGACAAGCCCTCGTGGAATCCAAAGCTTCCAAGCTTCTTCTTCCTGGATCGGATCGCCTGTTCTCGGAACAGTCCGAATATATACGAAGCCATCCCTGACGCAAAGATCTGGTAGTTTACCAGAAGCTGTTTTAACCTTATGCCTCAGTTCCTCATATTCCAACGAGTTGAAATATGGCGAACTAAGGTCAACTTCCGGGCCAGGATCTTCAGGTCTTGACAAGCTATCACAATGAATCCGTGACAGCGCATCAGGAACGACATTCAGGCTTCCTTTCCTGTGTTCAATGGTGAAGTCGAAACCTTGAAGCTTCAAACTCCACCGAGCAAGTCTACCGCTGAGGTCCTTTTGAGACATCAGCCATTTCAAGCTCGCATGATCAGTCACCATCTTAAACGGCATAAGTTCTACGAAGGGCCGGAACTTTTGTACACTCAAGATTGCTGCTAAGCATTCCTGCTCTGTGACGGTATAATTTCGTTGTGCTGAATTCAACTTTTTCGAGACGTACGCTATTGGCTTCTCGTGGCCATCGTCATCTAGTTGAATCAGCACTCCACCAATACCTTGTTGGCTCGCATCACATTGTATAACGAACGGCTTGGTGAAATCTGGGCTCACTAGCAACGGAGCAGAAGTAAGTTTTTGTTTCAACGAATCAAGAGACGTCTGGGCTTCAGGTGTCCATCGGAACTGACTAGGATTCTTCAAGGTGTCTGTTATGGAGGCAGTCAAATCAGCATAATTCGGGATGAACCTGCGATACCAGCCTGCCATACCTAACAGGCGTCGGGCTTGCCGAACAGTTTTAGGTGACGGATAGTCAACTATGGCTGAAATCTTGTCAGGGTCAGTTCGAATTCCTCCTTTTCCAACAATAAAACCCAAATATTTGGTCTCTTTAATACAAAACTTACTCTTCTCAACGTTGATAGTGAGGCCAGCTTTCCTCAAACAATCCGCTACACGGGATAGAAGAGTGAGATGAGAGTCAAAGTCTGCTGACAGTATTAATAAATCGTCTAAGTAGACGAGAACATTCTCACGAAGATCGAAAGGAATGACTTTATCCATGAGGCGGCACATCGTTTGTGGAGCGTTGCATAGGCCGAATGGCATCACTGTGTACTGATAGAGAGAATGACCAGGTACTGTAAAAGCGGTCTTCTCTCTGGAATCAGCGTCTAGTGGGATCTGCCAGAAGGCGTCCTTCAGGTCCAGGCTCGTAATGTAGTTTGCCGGAGGAAGTCGACTCAGAAGTGCGTCTATCTGCGGTAGCGGATGGGCATCCTTCTTCGTTGAGTTGACCTTCCTGGCGTCAAAACACAGCCGGACCTTGCCAGGCTTCCTCACTAGCACAACTGGAGAGCTCCAAGGACTCTGACTCTCCTCTATCACACCCAGTGATAGCATTCGCTCTAATTCGGCGTCCATCAAACTTTGTACTGCCGGCGAAATCGGATAAAAGCGCTGTTTTATCGGGGCGGCGTCATTTGTTTCAATCTTGTGAGTGACCAACGATGTTTTTCCTAGGCCTAAAGAGGCGAAAGAGGGGAAAAGCTGTTTCGTGGCTTCTAAGCGTTGTTGATCAAGACTGGAAAGAATATGACAGTCGGTGTCAGGAGTAGCTAGTAGACTTGGTGTCACTTCTGCAACTATACCTAGGACATCTGGGGCCAACCCAAATAGACGCCAGAAGTCTATTCCTAGATACAGTGCCTGTGTGAGCCCAGGAACCACGTAAAAACGCACGTTTTGGGTCTTACTACGGAAAGTGATGTCCAAGTTCACATGACCATGAACAGTCGTCATGGCACCATTCGCTACTTCCACCTGTGTCCGATACCTTTTCCATTCAACTCTGCTTCTGCAAGCTTCTCTAGAGCTCCCTGGCCTAGAATACTGACAGTGGCACCACTATCAAGTAGTCCAGTCTCAGTTCGCACGAGCAGCTTTAGTTCGGCATACGGTCGAATGTCGTCTGGCCTCGACACGGAAATCTGTGCCAGTTTCTTTCTTTCCAGTCGCATCCGTTGACAATATTCCCGCCAACGAACGGTTGATCGTTTCTTTTTCGGTCTAATATCGAAATCAGGAAACACGATTTCAGCTAACTCCGCTACTGAGGAGAAGATGCGGTCTCTTACTGCGTTGTATTTCTGCAGACGCGTATGATACGGCGTCAAAGGATGTAAAACAGGCTCACGCCCACTCGTCATGACAGAGCTTAGTGGCCGTTTTAAAACAGAAATGCCATGAGGCCAAATCTCCTGCTCAGAAACTTTGTCCGCTAAAGGTGCTGTAGGTGTTATCGGGACATCGAAAATTAAAGACTCTTCCAAGGAAGTGTCTATTAATGTCATGGGCTCCCCAGAAGTGGAAATGGGAGCTTGAAGATCGGCGGAGAAGTCTATCAGGTTCTCCGTCTCTATCAATCGTTAAGTCTATCAGAGGGTTTGCTGATATCATCAGAGCCACTGAATGACACCAGTGGACAATTCAGTGGTTCATCGTTAAGGTCTGCTAATGGAGCGGACCTTCCTCCCTGTTCAGGGCTTGAACTGGAGTGTTCGTTGCAGTTAGTGTTCGTGACGTTGACACTGGTCGAGAAAAGGTGGTGGTATTCCCGACCCGTCTCAGGTTTTTCTGTCGGCACTGGCTACAATTAGGCTTGAAAACATTTTTGCGTCCGCATCCGTAGCAGAACACAATTTGTCTTTCCTGTAGACAGTCTTGGTAAAAGTGACCTGACTGGTCACAGTTCCAACAGCTAACGTTCTGGGGTGCTGTTATAGCAGATAGTACGACGGCTTCCTCACTGCTTTCGGGTGACCTGTGCTGTTCAGTCTCAGTCGGACGACCTTCATCCACCTCACTGACTCTTGGGCTACGATAGGTGTTCCATCTGCACGATGTTGCGATCCGCTGCTGTGTAGCCTGTATCTGGGTCACAAGACTCCGTAGTTGGTGGATGGTGATAGTGGGATGTAAGCAGATTCTCTGCTGAATGTCTGGAAGCAGATTTGACTTCACGATCTCTAAAAACTCTCCGTCCGCCAAAGGGCTTTGCAGTTGATCGCGCAGATGTACCAGTTGTTGATGGTACGTAGCAAATGACTCCCCTGCCTTCTGTTTCCTCAGAATTAGTTGGACTTTGACCTTGAGGTCATCCTTCGGTACTCCCCATTCAGCTAACAGGGCTGTCTTTACATACTCCCACGAAGGCGTGGAATTCTGCCTCAAGAGAGACCAGTACCAGTCCATTGCTGGACCAGAAAGCAGAGTCGTCATGTGTCGAACTTAAAGATTGAAATCTCCGTCTAAGCCGAGTAAGTTAATGCTTCCACTCTGAATACAAATACGTCGACTGTAAGTCGAGAGCTGTCGCCACTATAGGATATATTCCATCTGCGAATGGGACTGCCAGAACGTCGCTGTCCTAGGCTCGGCGGGATACGATGAGATGAAGCTGGTGGAGGTTGCATAAAATTCGGTCTAGGCTGACCAAGAGGTGATGACATTCTGTTAAACGACTGCCTACGACCGTCGTGAAATTCTGGCGGTGGTCTCGGTTCACCCACGGAAGGAGGTGGCCGTGAAAAGTCGACTGGTGGTATCGCAGCTGAGATTTGCTGTCGGACGCTACTTGCCAGTTCAGTTCGCAAGGTATTTAGGCTCTGCTCGAGGCCTTCTCGAACCAAGTCCTGCAGTTGTATGCGCATACCTTCCAGCAGGGCTTCCGTCGCTGCTGAGTTCTGTCCACTGCCAGAAGGCAATGGGCTGTTTCGTCGCGAGTTGGGATTTGTGAAGGTCATGGAATGCAGATCTGGCCTTCCAGGTGATAGTGATCTTCGGCTAGTTGGTGGAATCGTCGAAGGTAAATCTAATGTCGGCATGTGAGGCAATGGATCGTGACCGACAGACTTTCCGGGCTTCGTCCTCTTCGGAACAGCGCCGGTATACTCAGTAAAATCATACTGAGTGAGATGGGATCTACAGTTCGGGCAGTTTGAATTCTCTCCAATCCACGTTTTCAGGCATGCTTTGTGGAACACATGTCCACAGACCGTCTTCACTACCTTCCTCGGTCCTGACCAGTCGCCCTCCAGACAAATGGAGCACGAGTCTGGCAACGGTATCGGTACAGCAGTTGCTCGCGGTGGTGTTCGTGCTGTATCCATTACTAAAATTACACTCCTCCAAGAGTTCACCGAAATTAAACGTATAGCCGAGCGTCAAATCAATTCAGCTTCTACCGCTCGTACAGGGGCTTGTCGTACTCTGGTTAAGAGGCCCGTAGGTCTCGCCAAAGTCAGGGAAAGTTTCGACTCAAAATTCAAAAAAAAATCCTCAAAAAGTTCGAAAAGGAAGTCCTTAGGACTATCTACCAAGTATTTAAAGTTCAAAGTTCGACAGGTCAAAACACAAAAAAAAATATTTTATAATCAGATAAGCAGGGTAGCAAAACTTCAACATGCGCGAAATTCAATTCATCGGGGAATTCAAAATAAATTGTCGTAGCCGTACTAAAGGACGACGCTTAAAATCAAGATAAATGTTTGCACTATCAAAATCGTATAAGAAAAATAAACGCTGGCTTGTAATTAAAATTCTATAAAATTCCGTTCAGACGTTCCAAAAGATCAAAATCAAAAAAATTATTCCTACGAAAGTTCTCTCCTTCACTCTCCAAGAGCTAACCTCAACACAAGAATCCTCCAGGCCCACTCTCTCTAATCAGGCCAGAGATCCATCGATAAAGATAAGCAGTGTGAGTGTGTGCATGAAAAAGGTTTGTGTTCTCACCGAAATCTCAGAGAAGTCGGGTTAGAGATGTCAAAGACTGAGAGTGCTGCTAGAGATTCTTCAGCCAGGCAGTTAGCAGTATGCCAGCTCCTGATTACTGAAGGTCTCCAGCATCACTTCCATCCTTCAACAATTCCTTCCTTCCTCCTCGGTCGGTTGTCATGTCTAACTAATCTTCCAGTTGGGCAGAGCCATGAGTCTGGTCAACTAGTTAGCAAATTGCCAAAAGTCATCTCACAGACTCATGACTCTGTCCAGCCAGTTGGCCAGCAAAGACACGCTTCCGTGAGAACATCCGAAAATGTTGTGAGGCCACCTACTATTTACATAGCAGAAGGCCAGGGGGAAAGATCAATTCAAAACAAAATTCAAACAAATTCAGAAAACTAAGCACCTGTTTAGACTCAAGGCTTGACCAAAGTCAAACCTAGAGTCGAACTTCAATTCAAAAACTTTCAAACATTACGTTACTTTACAAAAAAAAATGATTCAAATAACAATACCAGTCAGACTCAGGTCCGCAAGTAACCTCTACTGGATATGAGACCTGAGGTCAGCCAATTAGCAAAGTGACAAATGACCATCTCACAACAAGTCTCAGTCCCCAGCAAAAGTCACAAGTAGACCACTGAAGTCCAACGGAGGTGGCCCCACGTTGGGCGCCATTTTGTTATGGGACTATGTTAGAGTGATTTGCTTGGACGTGAAGTCCAGACTGCCAGCATGAGCTGACAGATCACTCGACGTACAGCGTTGAATGCAGGGCGGCACGCTACCTCGCCTCGGCTATTGGCGGAGAGTGTGGGGAGGTTCCACGAAGAACCTGCCGCTGCCGTCAGCCATAATCAAAAAAATTCGTGCCTACATCCAAAGGCCGACGCACACACTCAGTCCAGAAGGGACCTTTACACCACTTACCTTTACCTTGGTGAAGGCGCAGATGGACTGCCTTCAACTGCCTTGCCCCAACCGCCCAATGACACTGTGGGCAGATTGTTTACAGTGTCCCTATGTTGACCTGGAAAGAGAGAGAGTAGCGGACCTAGACGACCCTCATGCTAGAGGGCTCCAGGAGAGTGAGAGGAGAATGAGAAAAACTTAAGGAGTGCATTACGTTATAATTACTCATTTAATAGGGAATATTATAAAAATATAAATGTATAAACGGTCTAGCCATCAGTTCTGTGCATGAGCCATCCGCGAATGAATAATACATAACTACATATGTACCTAGCAGTCATACATTATTTTCTGGGTGGTGAATTACAAAAGCAATAAACAAAAATTTAAATGCGAACAGACTGACATACCTGAGTATAAAAATATAGAATGCTAACAATATGTAATAATAGAATATTTACAAAAATTTATTAAATTTCACCTAATGAAATACCTAGTGTTACTAGTAAACTATCCAAAAGTCATAAGTAATGTGCGCTTTGAATTCATATGCGTCTTGTTATCAAATTTCACTTAATGAGATTCCTAGTCTTAATATTAAACTATCCAAAAGTCATAAGTAATGTGCGCTTTGAATTCATATGCGTCTTGTTATCAAATTTCACTTAATGAGATTCCTAGTCTTAATATTAAACTATCCAAAAGTCATAACTAATATGCGCTTCGAATTCATTTTGGTTTGGTTATAAAAAGATGTTAGATATAACTGAATTTGTTTATATATATTAAAAAATGTTATATGTAGATGGATTTGTTTATATATTAAAAATGTTATATGTAAATGGATTTGTTTATATATTAAAAATGTTATATGTAAATGGATTTGTTTATATATTAAAAATGTTATATGTAAATGGATTTGCGTATATATGTAGCTACATATATGTATATACAGATGACCATTTCTGACAGAAAAAAAAGCGTAGGGAGAATCCTACCAATAAATTATACTACGGAGATTCTCTTATATTTGATGTTAATAAAATGAATTTGAAAGCAGTCTAAGTTGATTGATGATATATGTATTAAATAGAAATCTCGCGAGGATATTCATTCACATAAACTAGTCTGACTTTTCAAAAACCAAGGTACAAATAATAAAAATATCGGCACACTTAATACTGTTCCGTACGAAGATAATCAAACAATTGGATAAAACTTAAGCGAACGAAGATATCGACATACCTACTTAAATATCTACGTACTTTAGTTTCCTCGCGGTATACAACTTCTAACTTAGTACTTGCGAATGATTCTTTAAGCCTAATAATTCTAACACATGTCACTTTTATCTAATTTTTGAGACTTAATATTACTCTTAATGAGTTGTCAACGAGGAATGAGTCTAATTCTTGTACTGGAAGTCTCCTAAGTTTTTTAAATAAATCGGAGCGTACCTGAGTGACGTTTTGAGCCAAAGTCGGAGCATCTTTAAATGTTTTTCCACAAACAATACCTGCTAGGCTTCTTCCTTAATGTTTTCTTTGTAGTAGATATTGCATCCACTGTGCTCAAGAGCTTTGCTACACCTTTTGTAATTTTAGCCAATCGCTAGCGGCAGACATTTGCACTGTCCCAAGAACAGGGCTCCCTCGCTGGATTCTTCGGTGCAGAAGACCGTCTTGGACAGTATCATCAGCACCCTTAATTGCATCAGCAAAAAGGGGAAAATTTATTAAATTCTGGATGGACATACGATAAACAAATTAAACACAGCCGAGAAATAAAATATTCAACCTACATGCTGAACTTCTCCAAAAATTTACGTTCACACTGGATAAATTAATCCTACAACTTTGGTAGAAGTTCTCCACGTCTCGTTCTCGGACAAAGTTTCCGGTACTATTGTGGGAAAATAACTATATAAAGGGAAAGTAAGTAGTCTGGGGATTGAAAAATATCTTAAATATACTTACAAACTTGGCTTTTCTAGCGGATGTTTAAAAATATATTCCGGAGTTCACGACTGTTGACACTTTCACCATTTGAGAAGATTTCTTCTTCTTCTTTCCTACCGTCCGAATGTCACTCCGGGCTCGAGGAAATGCACTTTTCTCGGTCGGGGTGCGTTCGATCTTTCTGCTTGATATCGCCGCTTACACGCTTCAGTACGTGTAGCATATTGCTATATGCAATACGCTACGACCATAACAGGGCAGAGTGGTCTGCGCCACCCATGGTTCAGACAACGCTGAAAAATGGTCGACTGAGCTAGCCGGTCTTAAACATAGGCCTCATCGCTGCGGGCGTTCAATGTGTGTCTCGACCCACGACCCAATGCGTATTCCTCATCACTCGTACTCTACTTGACCGATGACGCTTCGAGGACACCTCCCTGAAGTCTCGTCAGTCTTTGATCAGACCTCGACATCCTTCTCTGTGTTGGAAGTCAAAGGTGCATCGACAAGCTGGTAACCCAAAAAATCCAGCCGGTCGATGTCTCTGTGTCTTCCTTCACCGAGATGCTGAGAAATCCTCGCGATCAGTAACCCAAAGAACTGATCGCTAAGCTTCCCAACTTGACCAACTTTGAAGTCGACAGGTTTCGCCCTGAGATTATAGGCTCGTGAACCCTGCTCGAATGCTTGCTGTAAATTTTCCTGCACTCTCGCACGGATCAATCTCATTTTGTCCTCAGCATCCACTCTCAACGGCTCATTAAGAGTTCCCAGGCTCCTTAGGATGGAATAGGAGCTGCCATGTTCAATCATTTGATGACCGAAAAGTGTTCGATAAGGAGAGAAGCCAGTTGCTTGGTGGAAAGAGCTCCTGAGGGAACTAGCTATCTGGCTCAGCTTCCCATCCCATTTTGTGTGTTCCTTCCGAATATACGCTCTAATCCCTGACAATAGAGACCCGTTTACTCGCTCTGAGGCGTTTGCTTGCGGCGAGTAAACTGCCGTTCGCAATTGCTGCACGCCATACTTGTCCAGTAATCTGGCGAACTGAGCTGAGCAAAACTGGACTCCATTGTCAGAGACTATCGTTTCCGGAACTCCGAACACGTGGAACACTTCCGTCTCGATGAACTGACACACGTTGAGTGCAGACGCTTTTCTCATAGGTTTGAGAATCGGGAACTTGGAAAAGTGGTCAAGAATTATCAATATGCAGATGTTTCCTTTCACTGACCTGGGATATGGACCTAAAAAGTCAATGTACAGCTTTTTCCATAGTCTTTCTGTCACAGACTGGACTCTCATAGGTGGTCTAAGAATGGTATTGGGGGCTTTAGTTTCCTTACACACGTCACAGGCGCCTACGTAATTTCTGACATCAACTGTCATACGTGGCCAGTACAGGTATCTTCTCAGACGTTCCAGTGTTTTCCCTATACCACCGTGAGAAGCTAGTGGCGGATCATGCGCTCTTGAGATAACGTCGGAGACAAGCCCTCGTGGAATCCAAAGCTTCCAAGCTTCTTCTTCCTGGATCGGATCGCCTGTTCTCGGAACAGTCCGAATATATACGAAGCCATCCCTGACGCAAAGATCTGGTAGTTTACCAGAAGCTGTTTTAACCTTATGCCTCAGTTCCTCATATTCCAACGAGTTGAAATATGGCGAACTAAGGTCAACTTCCGGGCCAGGATCTTCAGGTCTTGACAAGCTATCACAATGAATCCGTGACAGCGCATCAGGAACGACATTCAGGCTTCCTTTCCTGTGTTCAATGGTGAAGTCGAAACCTTGAAGCTTCAAACTCCACCGAGCAAGTCTACCGCTGAGGTCCTTTTGAGACATCAGCCATTTCAAGCTCGCATGATCAGTCACCATCTTAAACGGCATAAGTTCTACGAAGGGCCGGAACTTTTGTACACTCAAGATTGCTGCTAAGCATTCCTGCTCTGTGACGGTATAATTTCGTTGTGCTGAATTCAACTTTTTCGAGACGTACGCTATTGGCTTCTCGTGGCCATCGTCATCTAGTTGAATCAGCACTCCACCAATACCTTGTTGGCTCGCATCACATTGTATAACGAACGGCTTGGTGAAATCTGGGCTCACTAGCAACGGAGCAGAAGTAAGTTTTTGTTTCAACGAATCAAGAGACGTCTGGGCTTCAGGTGTCCATCGGAACTGACTAGGATTCTTCAAGGTGTCTGTTATGGAGGCAGTCAAATCAGCATAATTCGGGATGAACCTGCGATACCAGCCTGCCATACCTAACAGGCGTCGGGCTTGCCGAACAGTTTTAGGTGACGGATAGTCAACTATGGCTGAAATCTTGTCAGGGTCAGTTCGAATTCCTCCTTTTCCAACAATAAAACCCAAATATTTGGTCTCTTTAATACAAAACTTACTCTTCTCAACGTTGATAGTGAGGCCAGCTTTCCTCAAACAATCCGCTACACGGGATAGAAGAGTGAGATGAGAGTCAAAGTCTGCTGACAGTATTAATAAATCGTCTAAGTAGACGAGAACATTCTCACGAAGATCGAAAGGAATGACTTTATCCATGAGGCGGCACATCGTTTGTGGAGCGTTGCATAGGCCGAATGGCATCACTGTGTACTGATAGAGAGAATGACCAGGTACTGTAAAAGCGGTCTTCTCTCTGGAATCAGCGTCTAGTGGGATCTGCCAGAAGGCGTCCTTCAGGTCCAGGCTCGTAATGTAGTTTGCCGGAGGAAGTCGACTCAGAAGTGCGTCTATCTGCGGTAGCGGATGGGCATCCTTCTTCGTTGAGTTGACCTTCCTGGCGTCAAAACACAGCCGGACCTTGCCAGGCTTCCTCACTAGCACAACTGGAGAGCTCCAAGGACTCTGACTCTCCTCTATCACACCCAGTGATAGCATTCGCTCTAATTCGGCGTCCATCAAACTTTGTACTGCCGGCGAAATCGGATAAAAGCGCTGTTTTATCGGGGCGGCGTCATTTGTTTCAATCTTGTGAGTGACCAACGATGTTTTTCCTAGGCCTAAAGAGGCGAAAGAGGGGAAAAGCTGTTTCGTGGCTTCTAAGCGTTGTTGATCAAGACTGGAAAGAATATGACAGTCGGTGTCAGGAGTAGCTAGTAGACTTGGTGTCACTTCTGCAACTATACCTAGGACATCTGGGGCCAACCCAAATAGACGCCAGAAGTCTATTCCTAGATACAGTGCCTGTGTGAGCCCAGGAACCACGTAAAAACGCACGTTTTGGGTCTTACTACGGAAAGTGATGTCCAAGTTCACATGACCATGAACAGTCGTCATGGCACCATTCGCTACTTCCACCTGTGTCCGATACCTTTTCCATTCAACCTCTGCTTCTGCAAGCTTCTCTAGAGCGCCCTGGCCTAGAATACTGACAGTGGCACCACTATCAAGTAGTCCAGTCTCAGTTCGCCCGAGCAGCTTTAGTTCGGCATACGGTCGAATGTCGTCTGGCCTCGACACGGAAATCTGTGCCAGTTTCTTTCTTTCCAGTCGCATCCGTTGACAATATTCCCGCCAACGAACGGTTGATCGTTTCTTTTTCGGTCTAATATCCAAATCAGGAAACACGATTTCAGCTAACTCCGCTACTGAGGAGAAGATGCGGTCTCTTACTGCGTTGTATTTCTGCAGACGCGTATGATACGGCGTCAAAGGATGTAAAACAGGCTCACGCCCACTCGTCATGACAGAGCTTAGTGGCCGTTTTAAAACAGAAATGCCATGAGGCCAAATCTCCTGCTCAGAAACTTTGTCCGCTAAAGGTGCTGTAGGTGTTATCGGGACATCGAAAATTAAAGACTCTTCCAAAGAAGTGTCTATTAATGTCATGGGCTCCCCAGAAGTGGAAATGGGAGCTTGAAGATCGGCGGAGAAGTCTATCAGGTTCTCCGTCTCTATCAATCGATCGTTAAGTCTATCAGAGGGTTTGCTGATATCATCAGAGCCACTGAATGACACCAGTGGACAATTCAGTGGTTCATCGTTAAGGTCTGCTAATGGAGCGGACCTTCCTCCCTGTTCAGGGCTTGAACTGGAGTGTTCGTTGCAGTTAGTGTTCGTGTCGTTGACACTGGTCGAGAAAAGGTGGTGGTATTCCCGACCCGTCTCAGGTTTTTCTGCCGGCACTGGCTACAATTAGGCTTGAAAACATTTTTGCGTCCGCATCCGTAGCAGAACACAATTTGTCTTTCCTGTAGACAGTCTTGGTAAAAGTGACCTGCCTGGTCACAGTTCCAACAGCTAACGTTCTGGGGTGCTGTTATAGCAGATAGTACGACGGCTTCCTCACTGCTTTCGGGTGACCTGTGCTGTTCAGTCTCAGTCGGACGACCTTCATCCACCTCACTGACTCTTGGGCTACGATAGGTGTTCCATCTGCACGCTGTTGCGATCCGCTGCTGTGTAGCCTGTATCTGGGTCACAAGACTCCGTAGTTGGTGGATGGTGATAGTGGGATGTAAGCAGATTCTCTGCTGAATGTCTGGAAGCAGATTTGACTTCACGATCTCTAAAAACTCTCCGTCCGCCAAAGGGCTTTGCAGTTGATCGCGCAGATGTACCAGTTGTTGATGGTACGTAGCAAATGACTCCCCTGCCTTCTGTTTCCTCAGAATTAGTTGGACTTTGACCTTGAGGTCATCCTTCGGTACTCCCCATTCAGCTAACAGGGCTGTCTTTACATACTCCCACGAAGGCGTGGAATTCTGCCTCAAGAGAGACCAGTACCAGTCCATTGCTGGACCAGAAAGCAGAGTCGTCATGTGTCGAACTTAAAGATTGAAATCTCCGTCTAAGCCGAGTAAGCCACTATAGGATATATTCCATCTGCGAATGGGACTGCCAGAACGTCGCTGTCCTAGGCTCGGCGGGATACGATGAGATGCAGCTGGTGGAGGTTGCATAAAATTCGGTCTAGGCTGACCAAGAGGTGATGACATTCTGTTAAACGACTGCCTACGACCGTCGTGAAATTCTGGCGGTGGTCTCGGTTCACCCACGGAAGGAGGTGGCCGTGAAAAGTCGACTGGTGGTATCGCAGCTGAGATTTGCTGTCGGACGCTACTTGCCAGTTCAGTTCGCAAGGTATTAAGGCTCTGCTCGAGGCCTTCTCGAACCAAGTCCTGCAGTTGTATGCGCATACCTTCCAGCAGGGCTTCCGTCGCTGCTGAGTTCTGTCCACTGCCAGAAGGCAATGGGCTGTTTCGTCGCGAGTTGGGATTTGTGAAGGTCATGGAATGCAGATCTGGCCTTCCAGGTGATAGTGATCTTCGGCTAGTTGGTGGAATCGTCGAAGGTAAATCTAATGTCGGCATGTGAGGCAATGGATCGTGACCGACAGACTTTCCGGGCTTCGTCCTCTTCGGAACAGCGCCGGTATACTCAGTAAAATCATACTGAGTGAGATGGGATCTACAGTTCGGGCAGTTTGAATTCTGTCCAATCCACGTTTTCAGGCATGCTTTGTGGAACACATGTCCACAGACCGTCTTCACTACCTTCCTCGGTCCTGACCAGTCGCCCTCCTGACAAATGGAGCACGAGTCTGGCAACGGTATCGGTACAGCAGTTGCTCGCGGTGGTGTTCGTGCTGTATCCATTACTAAAATTACACTCCTCCAAGAGTTCACCGAAATTAAACGTATAGCCGAGCGTCAAATCAATTCAGCTTCTACCGCTCGTACAGGGGCTTGTCGTACTCTGGTTAAGAGGCCCGTAGATCTCGCCAAAGTCAGGGAAAGTTTCGACTCAAAATTCAAAAAAAAATCCTCAAAAAGTTCGAAAAGGAAGTCCTTAGGACTATCTACCAAGTATTTAAAGTTCAAAGTTCGACAGGTCAAAACACAAAAAAAAAAATTTTATAATCAGATAAGCAGGGTAGCAAAACTTCAACATGCGCGAAATTCAATTCATCGGGGAATTCAAAATAAATTGTCGTAGCCGTACTAAAGGACGACGCTTAAAATCAAGATAAATGTTTGCACTATCAAAATCGTATAAGAAAAATAAACGCTGGCTTGTAATTAAAATTCTATAAAATTCCGTTCAGACGTTCCAAAAGATCAAAATCAAAAAAATTATTCCTACGAAAGTTCTCTCCTTCACTCTCCAAGAGCTAACCTCAACACAAGAATCCTCCAGGCCCACTCTCTCTAATCAGGCCAGAGACCCATCGATAAAGATAAGCAGTGTGAGTGTGTGCATGAAAAAGGTTTGTGTTCTCACCGAAATCTCAGAGAAGTCGGGTTAGAGATGTCAAAGACTGAGAGTGCTGCTAGAGATTCTTCAGCCAGGCAGTTAGCAGTATGCCAGCTCCTGATTACTGAAGGTCTCCAGCATCACTTCCATCCTTCAACAATTCCTTCCTTCCTCCTCGGTCGGTTGTCATGTCTAACTAATCTTCCAGTTGGGCAGAGCCATGAGTCTGGTCAACTAGTTAGCAAATTGCCAAAAGTCATCTCACAGACTCATGACTCTGTCCAGCCAGTTGGCCAGCAAAGACACGCTTCCGTGAGAACATCCGAAAATGTTGTGAGGCCACCTACTATTTCCATAGCAGAAGGCCAGGGGGAAAGATCAATTCAAAACAAAATTCAAACAAATTCAGAAAACTAAGCACCTGTTTAGACTCAAGGCTTGACCAAAGTCAAACCTAGAGTCGAACTTCAATTCAAAAACTTTCAAACATTACGTTACTTTACAAAAAAAAATGATTCAAATAACAATACCAGTCAGACTCAGGTCCGCAAGTAACCTCTACTGGATATGAGACCTGAGGTCAGCCAATTAGCAAAGTGACAAATGACCATCTCACAACAAGTCTCAGTCCCCAGCAAAAGTCACAAGTAAACCACTGAAGTCCAACGGAGGTGGCCCCACGTTGGGCGCCATTTTGTTATGGGACTATGTTAGAGTGATTTGCTTGGACGTGAAGTCCAGACTGCCAGCATGAGCTGACAGATCACTCGACGTACAGCGTTGAATGCAGGGCGGCACGCTAGCTCGCCTCGGCTATTGGCGGAGAGTGTGGGGAGGTTCCACGAAGAACCTGCCGCTGCCGTCAGCCATAATCAAAAAAATTCGTGCCTACATCCAAAGGCCGACGCACACACTCAGTCCAGAAGGGACCTTTACACCACTTACCTTTACCTTGGTGAAGGCGCAGATGGACTGCCTTCAACTGCCTTGCCCCAACCGCCCAATGACACTGTGGGCAGATTGTTTACAGTGTCCCTATGTTGACCTGGAAAGAGAGAGAGTAGCGGACCTAGACGACCCTCATGCTAGAGGGCTCCAGGAGAGTGAGAGGAGAATGAGAAAAACTTAAGGAGTGCATTACGTTATAATTACTCATTTAATAGGGAATATTATAAAAATATAAATGTATAAACGGTCTAGCCATCAGTTCTGTGCATGAGCCATCCGCGAATGAATAATACATAACTACATATGTACCTAGCAGTCATACATTATTTTCTGGGTGGTGAATTACAAAAGCAATAAACAAAAATTTAAATGCGAACAGACTGACATACCTGAGTATAAAAATATAGAATGCTAACAATATGTAATAATAGAATATTTACAAAAATTTATTAAATTTCACCTAATGAAATACCTAGTGTTACTAGTAAACTATCCAAAAGTCATAAGTAATGTGCGCTTTGAATTCATATGCGTCTTGTTATCAAATTTCACTTAATGAGATTCCTAGTCTTAATATTAAACTATCCAAAAGTCATAAGTAATGTGCGCTTTGAATTCATATGCGTCTTGTTATCAAATTTCACTTAATGAGATTCCTAGTCTTAATATTAAACTATCCAAAAGTCATAACTAATATGGGCTTCGAATTCATTTTGGTTTGGTTATAAAAAGATGTTAGATATAACTGAATTTGTTTATATATATTAAAAAATGTTATATGTAGATGGATTTGTTTATATATTAAAAATGTTATATGTAAATGGATTTGTTTATATATTAAAAATGTTATATGTAAATGGATTTGCGTATATATGTAGCTACATATATGTATATACAGATGCCATTTCTGACAGAAAAAAAAACGTAGGGAGAATCCTACCAATAAATTATACTACGGAGATTCTCTTATATTTGATGTTAATAAAATGAATTTGAAAGCAGTCTAAGTTGATTGATGATATATGTATTAAATAGAAATCTCGCGAGGATATTCATTCACATAAACTAGTCTGACTTTTCAAAAACCAAGGTACAAATAATAAAAATATCGGCACACTTAATACTGTTCCGTACGAAGATAATCAAACAATTGGATAAAACTTAAGCGAACGAAGATATCGACATACCTACTTAAATATCTACGTACTTTAGTTTCCTCGCGGTATACAACAAGTACTTGCGAATGATTCCTTTAAGCCTAATAATTCTAACACATGTCACTTTTATCTAATTTTTGAGATTTAATATTACTCTTAATGAGTTGTCAACGAGGAATGAGTCTAATTCTTGTACTGGAAGTCTCCTAAGTTTTTTAAATAAATCGGAGCGTACCTGAGTGACGTTTTGAGCCAAAGTCGGAGCATCTTTAAATGTTTTTCCACAAACAATACCTGCTAGGCTTCTTCCTTAATGTTTTCTTTGTAGTAGATATTGCATCCACTGTGCTCAAGAGCTTTGCTACACCTTTTGTAATTTTAGCCAATCGCTAGCGGCAGACATTTGCACTGTCCCAAGAACAGGGCTCCCTCGCTGGATTCTTCGGTGCACAAGACCGCCTTGGACAGTATCATCAGCACCCTTAATTGCATCAGCAAAAAGGGGAAAATTTATTAAATTCTGGATGGACATACGATAAACAAATTAAACACAGCCGAGAAATAAAATATTCAACCTACATGCTGAACTTCTCCAAAAATTTACGTTCACACTGGATAAATTAATCCTACAACTTTGGTAGAAGTTCTCCACGTCTCGTTCTCGGACAAAGTTTCCGGTACTATTGTGGGAAAATAACTATATAAAGGGAAAGTAAGTAGTCTGGGGATTGAAAAATATCTTAAATATACTTACAAACTTGGCTTTTCTAGCGGATGTTTAAAAATATATTCCGGAGTTCACGACTGTTGACACTTTCACCATTTGAGAAGATTTCTTCTTCTTCTTTCCTACCGTCCGAATGTCACTCCGGGCTCGAGGAAATGCACTTTTCTCGGTCGGGGTGCGTTCGATCTTTCTGCTTGATATCGCCGCTTACACGCTTCAGTACGTGTAGCATATTGCTATATGCAATACGCTACGACCATAACAATGGGCATGTCAGAGTAGCCACAGTGAAAACTGCTAATGGAATCCTGAAACGGGCTATAACCAAGCTATGCCTTCTTCCGATCGAGGAGTCAGATGGTGAAAGTGACCACTCTCACGGCGGGGAGAATGTTGAGACTTCAGCTACGTAAATATCTAAATTCTCCAGCTAAATTCACTCTAACATTGTTACTCTTAGATCAATCTGTAACGTTATCTATAAAATGTTCTTTGCCTAGATTATTATCACTCTCAACGATTTGGCTATTGTTATAAATTTTTGAACTGTACTTGCATTGTATTCTAATACCAGTCGCATTTTTTTTTTGTTTTTTTTTTTTTTTTTTTTACTACACGTTTCTTTCAAATCTCATTGAGCACTTCATTTCTGTTTTTCAAATTTATATGAAGATTTTAATAGGCACTGGTGGTAATATAAAACTTTTCACTAAATAAACTTCAAAGATAAATAGTTTTGAAAAGAATTGATTACGTACTTTTGTTAAATTTCACAAAAGAATTTTAAATTGACTAAATCTGCTCACAAAACAAAAGCACATTTGACAAATTACGCTCATGTACACGAATTATACACGATTCAACCATTCCTATTTGCTATATATCTAAAGTAATAATGTTTGTGACAGTTTGATAGTTCTACCAAGCCGATTGGCGTGGGAAGTGGAACAAATTGTTTTGGCTTTCTTTTTTCTTGCAGAAATAGTTTTGATTGTCATTTTGTCCCTCTTCCTCTAGCATAAGTTTGTGCATGCTGTAAGTTCTGTTTCTTCCATTTTAGATTTACATAGGAACCTTTGCATTAGAAATTGACTATTGTGTTAGTTAAAACTGTTGAAAGAGAAAATATAGTCTCTTTATAGAAGCATCCTACTTGCTTGACAGTTTTGACAGAGCGGGGCTACTGTATGAATATACTGTGGATCTGACTTGTGGTTTTTGCAAGTCGAGACACAATTTCGGGTAAAGGGTATAACGTTCCCAAACACAAAATATGACCATCTAGTAGCATCACTGCACCAGAAAATATGGAAACTGTCGCCGACGCCCTCCTTAATCTACCTGCTTTTAATAAATACGAAAATTTTAAAAGTTGCTTATTTGACGAAGTCGAGACTGGGAAGAACGACGACTCGATGCTCTCTTAAATAAAATCGAATTGGTTGACTATAAACCCTCAAAGCTTTTTCATAAAATGGAATCTCTCGCAGGTGGAAACAGTCTCATTAATAAACAATTACTTCAAAAACTTTGGGTAAATAAGCTTCCCCAATCAATCCAAGCCTGCATAATAGTAATTGAGAATTCACATTCTCCATAAGAAATTTTCGAAATAGCCGACCGCATCTATGATTCTACGTCATCCATGAAAGTCTCTGCTATTCAAAACATCGCTACTGTTTCTAAAAATGATGCCATCGAAAATATAAGAGCTCATTCAACATTTGACCAATCGTGTAAGCCGTCTTGAAGTCCGACAACCTAGGTCTATGGTACGTAATTTTTCTAAAAATCGGAACTATTCGATATCTCGATTACAACCAAACAATACAGAAAATTTGTATCATAAGCGATATGGTTCTAAAGCCAAAAAGTGTTTACCTCCATGTAATAAACACGAAAATATTTCAAATCCAAGAAACTGAAAATGTCACTTCATTAGCGACAGCGAGGTGATAAAATTTCACGCTGCCTGTTCATTTCCGACAAAACCTCAAATACTTTATTTTTAATTGACACCGGCGCTGAGGTCTAAATAATTCCTAAAATAATACAGCGGAATTGCACTAACAAGTCAGATTATAACTTAGTTAATGCCAACGGAGACCCATATCAACTTACGGCATTACCAGAAGCATACAATTTTGCTCCCTTAAATTATTTCAATTAGAAGGAGAATACGCCGCAATCCTAAACAGTTTTCCCTCACTAAGAGCTCCTCCGGATTTCACATCAAGGGTTTCGCACAATATCGTACACCGAATACAAGCACAATGACCGCTTCCATGCGCACGCGTCAGAAGATTGAACCCAGAACGCTATAAAATAGCACAAAACGAATTTCTAACTATAGTCAAGTTAGGAATATGCCGTCCTTCATCTTCATCAGTAGCCTCTCTTCCATATGGTCCCCAAAAAGAACAGTTAAATACAGCTACCGTTTTCGACAAATATCCTCTACCTAACATCTATGACTGAACCATTAATTTGAATGGCTGTATAATTATTTCTAAAATAGATCTAATTAGAGCATATTACCAGATCCCAGTCAACCCGGAAGATATATACAAAACAGTTGTCATAACACCCTTCGGATTGTTTGAGTTTCTCCGAATGCTTTTCGGTGTGAAAAACGGAGCTCAAACTTTTCAACGTTTTATCAACGAAGCATTGGTTGGCTTGGACTTCACCTTTGTTTACGTCGATGACATTTTGATAGGCAGTAAGTCCCCTCAAGAACATAAGAACAGTCTTCTATTCACCCGTTTACAAAAATACGGTATTAATGTAAATCCAGCTAAATGAGTTTTTGGAGTACAAGACAGCGAATTCCTCGGACATACAATATCAAAACGAGGAATAGCTCAATCTAAAAGCAGAGTTCAGGCAATTTCAGATTTCAAAACTCCCTCAACAACTAAAAAGCTACAATGCTTTCTTTGTATGACCAATTTTTACAATCGCTTTCTGCCGAAATGCGCAGAATTATCAGCCCCACTATACGATGTTTAACCAATTACCAACGAGCTTAAAAAATGAAAGGAATATGATGATATATAAAAGAAATCTAATAAGTTATGTTAAGTGTAATTATGAGCAAATGTAAAAATTTTTGACATAACTAATTGTAATATTTGAATTATTTTAAACACTAATATTGTATTAAATAGTATTATATTATGCTAATAAATAAATAAATAAATTACTTAAAGGTACAAGTTTCAAAAGGAATCGTAAGACTAATTTTAATTGGCAACAAATTCATGACGAAGCTTTTCAAAGCATCAAGACCGCTTTAGAAAATTGCACTCTTTTAGCAGCATACTTAGCCACCAAAAGATTTCAGTACTTCTTCTAAGGTAAAAATTTCACAATTTACACGACCCATAAACCGCTCACCAAACACTATGCTCCAAAACAGAGAAATCTCCTCGTGAAACGAACCATTTAAACTTCATATCGCAATTAACGAACGATATCCGTTACGTTAAAGGATGCCTAAACATAGTATCAAATGCCCTTTCCAGATCACATATTAACTCGATTTCCATTCCAAAGCTTAATCTAAAAACATTGTCTGAGGAACAAAGAAATGATGAGCAATTAAAAGAGCTGCTGACTATTAATGAAGCAGAGATAAGCAAAGACTTTCTATAGACTTGAAAAGATATTTATCGCATTAGAAGAACAGCACATACAAGTTCGAACAGACCCTACGTTCCCGAACCCTTACGTCGAATAGTTTTTGATACAATCCAAAACCTGTCGCATCCTAGCATTAGTACCACGAGAACCCTGATCACCGCTAAATACTTTTGGCCTAAAATGAACGGCAATGTTAATCGATGGGCAAAGACTTGCATTTCTTGCCAAAAATCCAAGGTAACTCAACACTTAGTTTCTCCGCATGGAAAATTTACCATACCTGAAGGTAGATTCGACCACATCCACATGGATTTAGTTGGACCATTACCCCCTTCCAATGGATATAGCTTTCCTTCTCACAATAAAAGATTGTTTCTCACACTCGCCTGAAGCCTACCCGCTTAGAGACATTAGCACAAAAACCATAACTACAACATTCGTTCATCAATGGATAGCACGATACGGTGTCCCCAGAACCTTGAGCACAGACCAGGGTTCTCAGTTTTAATCATCCCTGTTCAAATACATGACAAAAATTTATTCTAGGAAGTCATCGCATTCACACAACGATATACCATCCTCAATCGAATGGGTCAATACAGCGCTTTCATAGGCAGCTTAAAGTCGCAATTCGAACTACGAATGATCCCAAAAACTGGTATCGAAATTTACCCTGAAGATTATGGTGTAACACCAGCCCAATTACTTTACGGACAGTCTCTTCGCTTGCCTGGCGAACTCATCGCCAACAATTCAGATGCAAATGCCAAAATCACTACCACTTTGGCACAAGAATTACAGGAGTCGATCGCTAAATTACGAACCCATAAACTTAGAGCAAGAAAACAAAATAATATATTCCTACCATAGGATATAAAAACATGCTCTCACGTATTTGTTAAAGAACAGATATACAAAGGAACTTTATCGCCACCTTACACCGGCCGAAAAATTTTTCAAAATTAAGATCAATGAAAATGAAAATTTAATATCCATAGACAGACTGAAGCTAGCATTCGTATTGAATTCACATGCATCAAATTGTGAACGGATAACAAGATCAAATGTTAAAAACAAAGTCAGATTCCAAATTTACCGACACTCGATTTTGAAAAGTTTTATTGAAATTTTTTTTTTTTGCTTCTCCTGTAATATTTCGAAATTGTAATATATTTTTACAGCTTTAATTTTTTTTTAAATGGATGATCAAAACTACAAATTACAGTTTACTATTTAAGTAATAAACAAATTATAAGAGTTATTTAAATAAATGTATATTTAAAAAAGTAAAAAAGAGCTAATTTTTTACATCATTCTAGAATTTATGGAAGACATGAAATACAATGTAAATTTTATTTATAAATAATCGTCGAATGATCATCTGGCTTGGCCGTTGTACCTCTTATGCTTGATAAGTACTAGCAGATACATTTCCGCCTGTGCCAGTCCAATTTGTATGAACAAATTTTCCTTCTTGGCCCAGTAGTTCATACGTATGTGCACCGAAGTAATCTCTTTGGGCTTGGAGAAGGTTAGCAGGTAATCTGTCTGCCCTATAACCGTCATAAAAGGTAAGGGCAGTAGAAAAGGCAGGAACTGGAACGCCCCACAGCACAGCATTACTGACAACCCTTCGCCATGAATTTTGTCCTTTTTCTATTGCCTTTTTAAAGAAATCGTCTAAAAGTAAATTAGATAATTGGGTATTCCGAGAGAAAGCCTCCTTTATGTTCCCCAAAAAGGCACTTGAACAAAAAATAAATAAATCTATGAAAAACGATTTGGAAAATCAACAGTTTTTACCTTCTTATAATACATCCACCTCGCCACATTAAAGCAATTCCCCCGTAATTAAGCTCCCAATTATTTTGTTTAGCAGCTTCACGTAGCAACATAAACCCTTGTGCATATGAAACTATTTTTGAGCAATAAAGAGCATGCTTAATATCATCGAGAAACGTGCTTAAATCACACTGGGGCCTTGCTAATGGAGCTTTTAATTGCTCGCTTGATTTTACACGTTCATCCTTTAATGCAGAAAGACAACGTGCAAATACAGCTTCTCCAATAAGTGTTACTGGCACACCATAATCTAACGCAGCTATTGCAGTCCACTTTCCAGTTCCTTTCTGCCCTGCAGTATCACGTATCCTAGGTAATAAATAGCCATTCTCATCCTGATATCTTAATATATCACTAGTAATCTTAATTAAAAATGAATTAAGCTCTCCTTTATTCCATTTTGTGAATTCGTCTGCCATTTGGCTCTGATTTAAGCCTACAGTTTTCATTAAATCATATGCTTCACAAATTAACTGCATGTCTCCATATTCTATTCCATTATGCACCATTTTTACAAAATGACCAGCTCCTCCTTCACCAACCCACTCGCAACAAGGCTCGGTGCCAGCCTTGGCACAAATAGATTGAAATATATCTTTTATAAGTGCCCAAGCTTGGCTATGTCCTCCAGGCATCAGGGAAGGCCCAAAACGAGCTCCTTCTTCACCTCCACTTACTCCAGAGCCAACGAAAAGAATACCCTTAGATTTAAGCTCGTCACATCTCCTAGCAGAATCTTGATATTCTGAATTTCCACCATCTATTATAACATCCCCAGGTGCAAGAAGCGGTATTAGTTGATGTATAAAATCGTCTACTGCGCTACCGGCTGGAATAAAAATATTTCAAATAAGATCAATCAGAAATTTAATTTAATTAGGAAAAACCCTTTGGGTGTGCAGTGCTTTAAAGCAATCATTAAACCTTTGGGTGTGCAGTGTTTTAAAGCAATCATTAATAAGTAATGTGTTCATTAAATTAAGGTAGGTGTACTGTTCATGTTTCAGTTCTCTATAATTTTCATTTTTGTCAAGTATCTTTAAATCATGAAGAAAATTTCGAAGTTAAAAGAATTTCTTTTATAATATTTTTAATTTATTGTATATTATTAATTATTATCTTCTTCTTATAAATTTTTATACTGCTTAGCAATAACACAATCTCCAAAAATATATATACATACGTATTTTAATTTTTTCTCTGGAGATTGTGTGGTACGCCATTATAAATAATAGAACTTAAAAACGTTGTCTCCCACACTTATTTGATAAAATATTATTTACCTCGAATGTGGACCGGTTTCAGCTTTTCGGCTATCTTCAGTTCACTAAAAATGTTTGTATTGCTGATGTAGTCTTATGTAATGGTTTGCAAAGCGGCGAGTAATGAAGATCAGTTTGGTCGTTGAAGCATGCAGAATTTGAATTTAATAGAGCTCGAGATATTTCGAGTGAGTCTAGCAAGTATAGCTTTCTACCTTTGTCACAAAAATGCAGAATTTCTGGTTCTAAGTCAGGAATGTGCTTATTTTCTAATAGGTGCTTAGCAAACTTCGATTTGAAATTATTATTTCTTAGAGAACTGAAGTGCTCATTTATACTTTCTTTGAAAGATCGTCCTGTTTGCCCAATGTATACCCCCTGGCATGTTACGCATTTTAAGCAATAAACCCCAACGGGTTCAATGATGAGTTAATAGTTGGAATTTTAAAAAGAAAATTAAGAAATAAACTTTTGGAAAAAATTAATTGTCTAAGCAGTATTGTACCAATTGAAATAATTTGGGCCATATTACGGAGAGATATCGGCAGAATAGCTAAGGCGCTAAAGAAACATGATTTATTGCTTAAAATGCAGATTCTACACTGGTTGGCTTAATAGTCATTAAAAAATCGTATGCTCTTTGCAAAAATTCACCACGTGTTCCTCCATTCTCAAATAAGAGCATTTCTCTTTGAATTTTCACTGACAGCGTCTCACATCGAATTGCTATCCTCGGCCAATGTGCTTTTTTTATAGCTTTATTGAGCTCGTCTGAAATACTTAAAGGTTCTTCCAGAGAACAAGTAAGAGATTTAGATGGAAGCTCAGAAGAATCTGAAACAATTGCGAGAGGTGCCTCATTTGACACAGTAGGTATAATTTCGGTCTCATGAAATGTTAGTGATATAGCTGGATTTGAGGCGTCTAGTCTTTCGAGTAACTCAACTATTAATTTGCGACATTTTATGGAAGAAGGAACTGTTACGACGTCTATTTCGGATTCGGACTGAACGTTTGTTCTACCACTGTGCAGATACTGAAGTACCCCACTGATATCTGTTCGTCTTTGTTGCATGCGAAGAATAAGAGCTGAATGCAATTTTTGACTTATAACGTTGTTAGCATCTTTAAGTTTTTTTAACATAAAACTTATGGCAACATCGGCTGTGAACAGATTAGCATCCCGACGGCAAAGGGCGTCAACTGTTGCTTTTACTGGGACTAGAGCACTAATGATGGCGGATACCATTTTAACCTCATCATTGGATAAAGCAAAAGATTCTTCTTCAGGTGGACATATGTCTATCAATGCTTTTTGTATACAATTTTTTAATAAATAGACGCGTTCCAGCATTGACAAAAGGCTGTTCCACCTAGTCTTGCAGTCTTTTATTAGAGTTATTTGCTTCCCAAACTCAGCAGCAACATACTTCTGCAAGACATCGTTTTTTGTTGGCGATCGTCTGAACATTACTATCAATTTTCGCACCTTCTTGACCACTGGACTGCAATTGACCTCAATAACATCACATTGGTTTCCTTCATGCCTATGACCAGAATTCAAATGAACTTGAAATAGCCCAGCATACCCAGCAGTGAAATTTCAAATAACAGCAGCAAGCATAGCAGTTCCAAAATAAATTTTTGCGGTAGAATAGCAAGTATAAGCATATTTTATTTGCTGCGTTTGCTGTCTGCTATAGCTTTCAAACCCTGCCTAGAACTTGAAATTTTTAAATTTTTAAATATTATGAATTTGTATTAAAAAAAATTCCAAGAATTTAAATTTGAAACTGTTCTACCAAATACGATTTTTTCAAGAATTTTTCAGGAAACCGTAAGCAATTTTTTATTTAAGCTTAAATATTCAAATCCCAGGATTAAGTGCTCGATCCCGGGATTTTGAAATTGTTAAAAACTGCGTGATCCCGGGGTTTCGGGATCCCGGGATTCCCAACCCTAATATGTACGTACATGCTTAGATATTCTTTTTGGTAAAATATAGGTAAACTAGAAATATTTCATGGAATTGAAAACTGAGCCGAGCATATGGGTAGGCTGGTATAGTTGATAGTAAAGTAGTTGCATCATAGATATAGATAATTTATTGAACAAATGTTCTGACACAAGAAATTCAAGTAACTCACTAAAATCACTAAAAATTATACACAAAAATTATTTTCTTAAGTTCCAGAAAATTTTCTAATATCAAGGTTTGCAAAAGCGACTTCCGCCGA
Organism: Dioctria linearis; assembly: GCA_963930735.1. NCBI lineage: Eukaryota > Metazoa > Arthropoda > Insecta > Diptera > Asilidae > Dioctria > Dioctria linearis. The sequence continues at coordinate 171,037,607 of OZ005742.1, read as the reverse complement.
CATACATAAAATTTTGTCTCAATGCCATTTTTCTAAATGATTATCCATACAAGCTGATAAAATATCAATCGAACTGCCTTCTTCTGTCAATTTTAAAAACGCGATGGAAGGGAGGCTTGCATACAAGCTGTACTTCCTCATGTAATCCCCAGGTCTATCTACGTAAGTGTATATTTTCTTATCATGCTTTCTTCAATAGAAAAGAAACCCTTAATTTGGTCTTCATTCATATGCAGCCTCAAAAATGTCATCTAGTCTCAAATAACACTTAGAAATTAAAATCCACAAAAACAAACGTCATGGAAAATGATGTTAAAGATTCCCTTCTAAGAAAACATACATTTACTCCTCTGTTTTTCTTAGTACATAATTATGAAAAAGTCAGTGATCCCAAAAATCCGCCACATCAATGCATAGCTAAATTAATCATTGCAGCCTGCCCGTTTCGCCCACCAATCTTATTCTATGCAAAGTAGTGATAGGTGAAGCCACCACACAAACACGAAACAGCGCCTATGGTACGGGAAGGCGACCACGAACGAGAAGAATATCCAATAAACAGTGACGCGATGCGCAAATCTAGCTGCACTGCAGCACGAACAAGAACCAAAGAGTAAATTTATATGCTCACTAATGTGAACAGAGAATTTCTTCGATTCGGTACATCTAGAGCCATCTATTGAGTTGTGAATTCATTGCCTCTGCGTTCACTATATACTTTAAACACAATGCTAAAACTAATTCCTAGACACAAAATCAATTTTTTATTTTGACCAATCCAAAAAGCCTTGATTTGTAATTTTGCATAATGTGTACAATGGCTATTTGAAAGTTTTCCAAAGTTTTTTAAAGCTCCTATTTCAAATTGACTTTTGCGCAATCAACACAAATATTAAGCTGACAAAATAAATGTCGAATTATTTTATTTAAAAAAAAAAATCAAACAAAACTGATATCAAAAAAGGTAGCTTGCGCTAGAACACCCATAATGAAAACATTAAACTAATAAACTCATCATGAGAAACTTAAAATATTTCACGAAAGAATATAATAAAATATACTACATAAGAACTTATCTAGAAGAAACATTCTTCGATAAAATGACAGTTCTTCGCTCTCTCCAATAGTTTGACCAACTGAACTGAAATTACGCTCATATGTTCAGGTGGTCCTATTCTTATGAAAGAGACACAAATCCCCGTTTTGAAGACTTCCTAATTTGGAGTAACACTTCTACACTCGGTAGAATCAATCTATACTGGTATATTTAGTAATGATTAATTTGTTTCACGGTACAAAAGCGATTTATTATGGCTTTGATATATAAATTGTTTCATAAATATGATTTTTCGTGAATTTGTTATTATTCTTAATGAACTTAACATATCCGCAGTAACTATTATTATTAAGGTTAAAGAAATTTATGAATGAAAATGCTAAGTAAAATTGGATGCATTTTTGGCAGGATCTGCGATTATATGTAAACTAAACGCACGGAAGGAATAAGAAGTACGATACGATTCAATATTGGATAATATTAAAAATATTTTCGTAACGTAATGTAAGGGCAGTTTCCTTTTTTCTCCTTCACTCTACCAGTCGTTTCTTCACGATGATGGTCGACTAGGTCCGCTACTCTATCTTTTATGCTGACAGACAACAGATTCTATCGTTTGTTATACCCTAGATGAAATCTATAGGGTATACTAAGTTTGTCATTCCGTTTGTAACACCTCGAAATAATGATGGTAGAGCAAAATGGATTGGACACCCACGCATAATATTAAAAGTTATTTTGATTTTTGCATGTCCCTCCGTCTGTCCGGCCGTCCGTCTGTGCGCACGATAACTCGAGAACGCGTATACTTAAAGAGCTGAAATTTGGTACACAGACTTTAAAAAAAAAAGTAAAATTAAGTTCGAAAATGAGACAAATCGGGCAACTCCTTCGTGGGGTTGCCATACGAAACTTTCGCTTTCCACTATATATTTGGACACTGCCTGAGAACGCATCGATATAGAGAGCTGAAATTTGGTACATGGTGTTTTCATTGTACTAACAAATTAAAATTGCAAAAACGGACTACGGGCAACTCCTTCTTGGTGTTGCCATATAATAATTTAGGATTTTTACGTATACTGTGAAAACGATCAGTCCAAGACACTAAAAACTTCTTCAGAATACGAAATCCTATAAAATTGGTTATAATCATTTTTTCTGTCCGACAAACCGTTCTAGAAATATATGCGCAAAATCACTTCAAAAATCAAACTTGCACAGAAGGGTGACAATACGAAATTTCATAAGGGCATTCATCTAGAGTATTATAAGAATTGGTCTTAGACCAATTCTAGCTTTTTTACTTGTTTTTCTAAATTATTACTTTATAATCCTCCTCTTTAAGCTTAGAGGAACCCACGCCCAACGCTGTCAAATCAAAAACATTTATTTATTTATGTAACCCAGCTTAAATATAAATTAAATAGTAAAATTATTTTAGCAGAAGAAATAATAATCACACATAATTAAGGAATTCATGCCTTGTATGTAGCTCAAGCAGGAGTACATAAATTTTCTGGTTGCCATAGCCCACACGCGGAAGTTTTTATGGATGAGAAGTATTCGGAGGTAGGAAAAATTCCGTGCTACCAAGTTTCGATCGGGAGCACAGGCAGCATTCCAATACGACAGTATATTCATACAGTACAACAGCTCTGTCAAAACTGTCACATGAGTAGGATGCTTCTATAAGTGACTATACTTTCTCTTTCAACATTTTTAATTAGCATGCGAGTCGATTTTTAATACAAAGGTTCCTATGTAAATCTAAAGTGGACGAAAAAGAGCATACAGCAGTTTGTACTAAAGGAAAAGGACAAAATGACAAGCAAAAATATTTCTGCAAAAAAAAAAAACAAAAAATCTAATAACAATTTGTTCCACTTTCCATGCCAATTCTGCTTGGTGGAACTGTCAAACTGTCAAACATTATTACAGCCATTTTGCCTATTACACTGTCCATAGCATCTTTATGAACGAACACCACTTTACAGTCGAACAGCTGTTTAGTAATGGAACAACACATTTGTAAGTAGATTTGGCGAGATGTGTACTTACATAACACTAATCTTCTTTCCGTAGATTGTGCAACTAGCTACTGTTCGCAAATTTACTTCCGTATCATACTTAATAGTTCCATCTTATGGGAGAAATGTTGAGTTTTTTTTTTGTTTGTATTAAAATTCTAAAATTCACTTTGGAGTAGTTTGTTCTAAGCTGTTCTACTCACTGACAAGTATATAAATGGACTGACTGATCTCCTGTTTCATGTGGCACTAATTTTGATTTCAGAAAGTGTGCTCTCACTGTTAATGCTACCAACTGTCGTAAACTGGCACTATATTTAAATTATTTGGGAATTTACTTATATGTCAGTGGGATTTACCGAATTTACCACAAAAGTATTTGGGACTATTTGTATTGTTAAATTTTAGAGTAAGATCGGATATTGTGGTATAGGAGGGTAACGTGGTATAGTGACATATGCATGTATATATCGAGCGCCTAATGTGACGCAAATTTTCTTATTATTAGCGCCTAGTTTACATGCGGAGCAAATTTAATCTTGTCTCAACATGTTCCTTCTCATTGTAATTTTTGCTCAGTTTAGTATTTGTCATGGTGCAGTGAAGTTGACATTTTTTAAGCGGGTGAGTAACAAGATTAATTTATTAAGAATTTTTCATGTACTGGAGTGGTTGTGCTGCTATTTTGGAAGTTTATTCGATAATTTTTGAATTTTTTTGTTCTGAGTTTTTTGTTTCTTATCCCCTGTCTGAAATTTAGATAAAAAGTAAATTTTCGGGTAATGTGGGATACTTGAAGGAGGGTTAAATGGTATAGTATTCCACGTTTGCAGCATTTATCTAATTTATGAGTTAAATTACAGACTGACCTGGAAAATGCCAAAGAAAGGTATGCTATCAGAAAATGGGATAGATCTCAAAAGCAATCATTTCTGTCAGGAATAATGAAATGGGTATGCAATTGGCTGCAAAAACATTTGAAGTGCCGAATACCACCTTGCAACGCATGGCAAGAACTGATAAATCCATAGACGAACTTCTATCAATTCGCTTAGACGGAAAGCCAGTATTTAATGAAGAAATTGAAGAACAACTGGTAATATATTTACAGGAAATGGAAATCCGATTCTGGGGTCTTACTAGAGGTGACATACGTACTTTGGCATTCCAGATTGCCCAAAAAAATAACATTCCCAACGTTCATTCATTTCATTCTGCATAAATGTGCAGGCAAAGATTGGGTATAAGGATTTTTAAGAAGACATCGAGACAAATTGAACTTTCGTGAACCAACGGGCACATCCATTGGCCGGGCGAAAGGATTTACTCCAGAAAATGCGGAAACATTTTTTGATATGAATGGATAGTGTGTGTGACAGCCACTGGCAAGTCGATAGTAGAAAGCTCTTGGTTATATTGCGAAAATTTGATAAATATTTAAAGTAAAGAAAAGCAAAAATTTTAAATTCGGATTCGTAATCGTTACAGATATCTCGATTTAAAAAATAAGTTACGGCGTTTACTTATTTGCCCTGAAAATTGCATTTTCTAATTTCAACGGTTTGAACACGAACGGTGAATGGCAGTGCGTAAATATTTCAGTTAAAAATGCCACCGAACTGTGACAAATGTGATAGGATAATTGAGGAGTATGGAAATAAAACTCGCTATGTCCATATTTTGCCAAAATTGAGTTAGCACCGGAATTAAATCATGTAATCGTGTCTTAACACATGTGTTTGATGAGAAAGCTGAGAAATGATTTTAACCTAAAGTAAAATCAGTTTGAAATCTTGAGTCATTTTCAAAACTTCTCCCATGTCCAACAGAAGTGAGACACATAACTTGCCACGTCCAATTAGTCGCAAAACTTGTTTCTTTCCTACTTTCGAAATGAATATACAAACATTTATTTTCAAAACTAGCTGTGTCCAGCTAACGGTGAAAATCCATTATTTGCATCTAATGCATCAATATTGTATCGTGTAGTCAGTGGGCCCGGCTGCTTAAGAGGACACGGTTGTGATTCTGCGTCAATAGATTTGTTCATTTTTTGCAATGGATCAATAAGGAATTCGATATACTCCAGAAAAGGGAAGAAAGCGCGAAAGGAATCCTGAAAAATGGAAATAAAATCTGAAGAAAAAGGAATTTTAAATTTTAAAGAAATGATGTCATTTTAATTATTAAAACTCTTAAAGATATTCCAGAAATGGAAGGCCAACAGCAGCCACTTGCACTTATTCGAAGGGAGCTTTCCAATGTGTACACACGGGAATCATTTAACAATGTTCCTAATAAAATTGCACCAGATAATTTCCTCTTAAAATATACAAAGGCTCAATTTCCAAAAAAGCCAAAATCAAGAAAGGATCTTCAGAGTCAAGAAACCAAGAAGCAATGCAGTATCAAGTACTTCGTTAAAAGAGGTTTGGAAATGCCTACTGAACGAAAAAGCTAAATAGTTCCAGTGTGCAGACAAACTTTTTTTGGAATTTTAAAAGTTTCAAAAGATAGGATTCAACGAGATTCTAAGGTACATCTAAAAATAGGATTACCTCCCATTGAAAAGAGAGGAGGTTGATATAGAACGAGATTATCAGTCACACTTACTTTTTTAATTGAGTGCAGACCGGTTTCAGCACATCGGCTATCATCAGTACACTAAAATTGTATTGCTCCCCAACTGATCTCATACAGTGGCTTGCATAGTGGTGAGTAGTAGAGCTCTGTTTGGTCGTTAAAGCAGGGATGGTCTTTGTCTTGTAGTGTATGAGATATCTCTAATGATTCCAATAGATTTAATTTCATTCCTTTATTACACACATGTAGAATATTTCATCCATATCCATATCCATATATATGACATGAGGGAGGAAATTAGAATTATAAAAAAGATAGCACATAACAATGGGTTTGAAGATAGCTTAGTTGATAAAATACTAACTCGAAAACTAAGAGAAAAAGCTATAAAAGAAGCAACTAGTCTTCAAAAAATAGGGGTCGACGATCATATCTGGGCTAGCCTTCCATACATGGGAAAAATTTCGGTAACCTTGGCAAACAAATTAAAAAAGCATAAAATTAGAATTGGCTTTAAGACAACACAAAATTTAGGTAACATTCTTCCCAATATTAAAGATAAGACGCTAGAGCTACAAAAGAATGGGGTTTATAGTTTGAAATGTTTAACATGTCAGGGAGTGTACATTGGTCAAACGGGTCGTTCATTCAAGGAAAGAATAGATGAACATACCAGCTCCTTCAGAAATAAAAATAATAAGTCCAGTTATGCGACTCATTTATTAGACAACAATCATGCACCTGATATAAACGCAAATATTCTACATGTGTGTAATAAAGGAATGAAATTAAATCTATTGAATCATTAGAGATATCTCATGCACTACAAGACAAAGACCATCCCTGCTTTAACGACCAAACAGAGCTCTACTACTCACCACTCTGCAAGCCACTGTATGAGATCAGTTTGGGAGCAATACAATTTTAGTGTACTGATGATAGCCGATGTGCCGAAACCGGTCTGCACTCAATTAAAAAAGTAAGTGTGATTGATAATCTCGTTCTATATCAATATGTCGTATCACACAATCTCTGCCGAAACCATACAAATAATTAAGAGAGGAGGTGACATTTATGCCGAAAAATTTTTAACAAGGAAAATTTCTATGAAAACTTTTATTGAGCAGTTGAAACAGATAGATACCCATTATTGCAGAGGAGAAACTATTAGCCGGCAATACGTGTCTGGCGAATTAAATATTAACAAAATCTGGAAGCATTATAATGACGACGTAGCCGACAATTTAAAGGTAAGAACTTCCTATTTTCGGAATTTTTTCAATAAAAATTTCAACATTGGATTCGGTACGCCGGCTACAGATGTATGTTCTTATTGTATTGCATTAGAAGAAAACAATAAACACGCAAAAACTGAAATTGAAAAAACGCAATCAATAACAGAAAAAAGAATTCATCAGCTTAGGGCAGCGGCTTTTTACAATATCCTACGAGAAACAAGGATAACTGTCAAAAAAATTTAATACTGCCTAAGGTATCGGATCAGGCAGCTTATTATTTACGACAGTTATATTACTATAATTTTACGATGTGTTGTGGGACCTCTAAGGATGGTCTAAAACCTGAGACAACTTATATCTAGATGTGAAAAACTTACAAAAACGCGGTCGAATTAAAACGAGCTAATGGCCCTCTCTCTCTCTTGCTGTATTATGCCACATAAATTCTTCGCAATGAGAGCTTCTTTTGGTTCAATAAAAAGTTCAAGAGGTTTCAAAAAGTGGTCTGGGTTTATATGGAGATTTTCTTATCTAGTTGTAAGTTGTCTCAGGTCTAACTAAACAGAATGTTGTCCAATATGTTTAGAAGGAAACAAATGCGCCTAAGGGAAGTAATGAAATAGCTTCTGCAGTCTATCATCGTTTATGCAATACACATATTCCAAGCAATGTCCAAGAGTTGAAATTGATGTCAGACGGGGGCCAAAATAAGAATTGTGAATTGGTGACGATGGTCTCGTATTGGCTTTCCCATGATGTCCCGAGACATATTTTACTAGTTACTTTAATTTTTCCTGTTGTGGGGCACTCGTTTATCCCTCCTGATCGAGTTTTCAGCCGCATCGAACAAGTCATTAGAAGGAAGGAAACTATCATTCACCCGGAGGAATATTTAGAAATATTAAAAACGCATGGCGCAGTTATTCGACATGGAACAGACACAAAGATTAACAACTGGAAAGAAATGTTCTCGGCAATATTCAAATTCCCCTCTTCTTGGCATTTTAAATTTAACCCGGCGAAACGCTTGTTTATTAAAAGGACTAACTCTGGGTCTATTGTAATCCGTGGAGAGCCAAACTACAGGACTGATGTCGGTCAATTTAAAGGCATTTTTAAAGGAATTAAATCTTGTTCAGTAATGAGAAAAAGTGAGCTCCAATCAAATATAAAGTTTAAAATGGAAAAGCTGAAGGATGTGAACACCTTGTTAAAAAAACGTTTTGGAGAGAATTGGAGGGAAGACGAATCGTTAAAATACTCTAAGAACGTCGTTGACAAAGAAGGAGTAGAAGATGAACAAGTTGAAGTTGAATGAGCACGAGATGAACAAGTTGAAGACAACCTGTGTGAACAAAGAGTAGAAGCAGAAACTACTGTTTAAAGAGTATATAGTTGTACTTTAATGGCTATAACATTCCTTATTAATATGCAATATTTGTTGTTTTGTTTTATAGAATTGAGTTTATCTTTTTTTTATTTATATTTTCTTATAATAAAGTGTTTTTCCTTATTTCTTTTAAACCTATGTTTTCAAAACCGGCCGTGTCCAATTTTGATAGAAACAAAACGCGCCAAATCTTTGACTGAGAAACAAAATTAGCTATGTCCGAAACATTTAAGTTAATAAGACTATTAAAACCTGCAATATATTTCAATCACTACCTTAAACTAAGAGTTTGATGAATGCTTATTAATATAAAGTTACATTTTCCTTACAGTAGCCAGTCAATTTCTTCCTACTGGTTTATGAGCTTTTACTCAAAAATGCTTAGATTGGACATAGCGAGTTTTATTTCTATACCCCTCAATTAGAGATGGCCAAAATGTTAGATGCAAAGGAATTTGTGGAAAAGAATTTTGTGCTAAATGTGTAAATATATCGGATTATGATATCAAAAGTGTGCTAACAAAGAAAAATATTCTGCATATGTGCGATACATGTATCGATTATAGGAAAACAGTATTGGAGAAATTTGAGTGTGTGTTAAGTGAAGTTACGGAAAATAAAAGAAAATTAACCGTTCAAGAGGCGAAATTAAAAAAATGTTAAATGAGTTAAAACAATTATCCAAAGACGAAAAAACAACAAATCACAAGCCGACATATGCGGATACATTAAAACGTGAACCCCCATTGATTATAAAACCAAAGGTTAAACAAAATGCAATGAAAACAAAAGAGGATTTGCAAAAGAGCGTTGACCCAACAAATTTCAAATTTACTGGGATGTAAGTAGTGATTGCAAAATTGGTTACTCGGTTACCCGATTTATCGATTAATCGACCCTTAAGCGGCTCATTTCAGGAAACTAATTAATCGGGTTTAGCGTTCTAAAAACCGATTTTTTATTAAGGAAAATTTTTTCGTTTCGTAAAATATTCTTTCTAAAAAAACGGATGAAAAATTGCACATTCATGAAATTTCGAAATTTCACGAAAAAAAATTACTACGAAATACATTGGAAATATATTTTTAGATGCAATACTATCGTGTGTGCCGCTTTCGGTCTCCAAAAATGCATAAAATTTCTAAAGGAAAAATTGCTAGTAAACTTCTAAGAAGAAATTGTGGGCTACTGACACGATAGAACAGAGCAGAAAGGATCGGATCAGAACTGAACTGTAATACACTGGCAGCAGTGCATTGGTGCTCACTCAATGCTGTGTGTGAATACTGTCGCGCTGCCGGTCGAGCTCAATTTATGTTAATTGGAGTTAAAATCAGAACTGGAGAAGGGATCTTTTTCTTAGGACTGAACAGCTCTTTTGGTTCTTTTAAATCATTCGTTCTGAACGAAGATTTCATTCCTGAACTACACAGTTCTACTTGTTATTCAATCGTAATAATTTAAGTAATTTTAAAAAAGTATTCAAGTGTTTGTTATTGGGTGCAAAAGTAAGTTCTATGCATAAAAAACAATCATTATATTTGTATCGAAGACGAAATATGTTTTAAGGCATAAACTTTATTTTTTAGTTTTGACTAGATACAAAAACTTTTGGCCTGCTTAATAATGTATTCATCAAACATTCAGAAAACCGATAAGAACAAGACGAGCTCTGAGTTACATAATATACGGCATTTCTTCCAGCATGACAAAACCAATCAGTCGGCAAAATGTAGCAAATGCATGAAAGTGTTAAAGTGCTATGGTAGATCAACAAGTTCTTTGCACTCACATTTAAAAATTGCATACAATACCAACGCATTAAAAAGAACGACAACGGATAAAAAATGCTTGGAAGTTGAAGCTTCTTTCTGCTCTCAGGGCTCATCATTACGCAAAAACGAAACCCTGCAGGTAGAGCTAACAAATTTTTTTCGAAATAAAACTGATGATTCTTTAGCAACATTTGTGTGAAGAATGACTGCTAAGGACGGGATTCCACTATCGATGTTTTGTACTTCGTCTGATTTGAACTTTTAATTGCAAAAGGGTTTCAGCAAATTCCAAAATCACCAAACACCATAAGACAAATGATTGTTGGTTACTAAAAAAAAATTCCTAGATGAAGTTATAAATGAAATATCGTGCTATAAACAGAAAGGTGGACGATTGAGCCTCTCACTCGATGAGTGGACATCAACTCGAAATCGCAGATATTTAAATATAAATGCTCACTCAAATTCTGGAGGACGATTCTGGAATTTAGGTCTCGCCCGTATTGTAGGAAGTTTGCCTGCCGAAAAGTGTGTGGATCTTCTTTTGCAAAAGCTAAGCGTTTTCAACATTTCGATGGAAAAAGATGTTGTTTGCATAACCACAGATGGAGCCGCCATCATGAAAAAGGTTGGAAGACTAGTTGCTACCTCCCAGCAACTTTGTTTCGCGCATGCGATACAGTTAGCAGTCTTAAGTGTTTTGTACCGTAATCAAACGTCTGATACTGCTGAAGTGGAGTTGCTCGCGGATTTGCCCGAAAACGAAGAAGATTCAAGTGATGAAGATTCAGTTGATAAGATTTAGCTGATACAAATAATAACAATTTGAACTACAATTTTGATGTGGGTATTGAGACTGACCATAACGTATCAATTTCGCACCACCGGTTGATACCGCTGATAGCAAAAGTGCGAAAAGTTATCAGATTATTCCGGCTTTCTCCAACTAGAAACGATGACATCTTGCAAAAGTACGTGAAAGCCGAATTTGGAAAGGAACTCATGTTGATTTTAGATTCAAAAACTGGGTGGGACAGCTTACTAAGTATGTTGGAGCGTTTCCTCAAATTAAAATCACCTATTCAAAAAGCTTTGATCGATATTAAATCAAACTATCAATTTTCGGTGGATTAATTGATCCTGCTCTCCGAAACTGTTGCTACGCTTACTCCAATTAAATATGCCCTCCAAGTTCTCTGCCGCCAAGACGCTAATCTATTAACTGCAGATGCAACGTTGAAATTCCTGGTTGGCACGCTAGAAAAAATAAACTGCCCTCTTGCAAACGACATGAAGGGTGCATTAGAATTCCGAATTAAAGGAAGGCGTACCGATTTATCAGGTTTGTTGCAGTACTTGCACAGTGGTTATGCTAATACTTCCTCTTCCACCAATGACCTGTTTACTGATTTGAAGAAAATTACGGTCAAGAAACTCTTATTGGGTATGGTACACCGATTATTTAAGTCACATAATGAAAACGATGAACTGCAACAACAGCACAGCGACGAAGATGTTAGTATGGAAGTTTCTATAGTAGAAGAAACCGAAAACGAGGCCGACACAATCAAGCAACAAATGCAACGAGCAATTGATCAGCATTTGGCTGTACCTGAAAAACGTTACACTGTATCTTCCAGTTCTTCTATAGTCGAAAAAACTTTGAAACGTGAGCTTTCTCAATTTGAAGATGATGGAAATCGCAGTAAATGGTTGGATCTCTGTTATAATAATTTGAAATCAATTCCTCCTACAAGTGTGGAATCAGAGAGGGCATTTTCAGTATCTGGAAACTTTTGCACCAAACTGAGATCACGATTAAGTGATAAAACTATTGACAACTTATGCTTTCTACGTGCGTATTTCAATAACATTTTTATTTTCGTATTGTTAATGAATTATATATTTTTTATTTTTAAATAAATATCATATTTTCTATAATTATAAACATGAAAAAAAACATGAAAAAACAATTTCTTCTTAAAACCGATTAATCGGTTTTAGTAAAACTAAAGCCGAAAAAATCGGTTTTTATTTTTCCAATACTTTTTGCAATCACTAATGTCAAGTAATCATAATGATGTGGTAACAATAGAAAGTGACTCAAAAGAGGAAACCCTTAAAATAAAGACAATAGTAGAGCAGAAATTAGGTAATGCATATAAAGTTAAACTTCCAGTATTACGGAAACCAAGAATATATATACCAGGAATACAGCATAAATAGGGTGAGGATGAATTAATTAAGCAAATTAGATGTCAAAATGATCACTTAAAGAAAAATGAACTTAAATTAGTGAAACTGATTGAATTACAAAAAAAAACAAGGAATTCTTATAGTGCAATAATTGAAGTTGATCATGACGGTTTTAAAAAAGCTCTGGAAAATGAAAAAATAATATCGGATGGGATAGGTGCAATGTGTATGATGGAATTAATGTTAAACGGTGTTTTAAATGCCTGGGTTTCAATCACAAATCGGGAGAATGCAAAAAAACTGAAGTGTGTGCAAAATGTACAGGAGAACACGATACAAGGAAATGCAAAAGTGATGTAATTATTGAAAAATGCATAAACTGTGAAAAAGCTAATGAAAGATTGAATCTTAACTTAGAGAGTAATCATAATGTGATGAGCAAAAAATGTCCGGTATATATAAACAAGCTAAAAATGGAGAAAAAACGATTAGGTTTTTAGCAATTACGGAAAATTAAATGTGTGTATTTAAATATTCAAGGTTTAATTAATAACTTGACGGAACTTGAACATTTTAAAAATGAAGGGGAATATGAAATCATAATGCTAACGGAAACCCATTTAAAAAGGGAGATTGAAGATGGTGAAGTGATTTTGGACAAATATAGACTGATTCGTTGTGACTCAAATTCAAACCGTACGGGAGGTGTGGTTATATACCTGAGAAAAGAGTGGCAATTTGAGATAATAGAAAACATAGTGCTTTAAATAATAAAAGACTAATGATCGCTCTTACGTATAGATCACCGAGTTACTCGGAACGTGAATTTTGTGAACGTTTCAATGAATGGATGAGTGTGTTTGATGAGTGGACGAATGATATATTGGTTGTGGGAGATTTCAACATAAATTGGTGCAATACTTATATTTATAGAAATAAAATTCAACGAATTGCTCAAGATAATGGACTAAGCCAAAAAGTGGGTGAGTTTACACGAATTTCAAAGACTTCTAAGACATTAATTGACTATGTGTTTGCAAATTCAAAAAATATAAGTGTCACGGTAAACTGTAACAAGATAAGTGATCATGAAACCCTTGATATTGAAATTAATAACCATGGAATAAGAATACTCTTAAAATCGAGTATGTGCGCTATGATAGAGAACGTTTCAGTGATGAACTTAAAAACATTGGAATTTCAAATTTAAACAGAATTAATGACTTAGATTTGTGTGCGGAGGGTCTAATTACAAATATGAGAAGCATCTTGGAAAAGATTAAAGTTAAAAAAAATTGTAAATAATAATGAGAATGGTTCACGCAGGAACTACGAGTGATAAAGCGAGAAAAAGAGAATGCATATGCAAAAGCAAAAATTAGTAATGAACTAGTTGATTGGAACATATACAAAGAGGTAAGAAATAAATATAAGAGCAAGATTCAAAAAACCAAAGATAGTTATATAAGAACAAATATAGATAATGCATGTACGCAGAAGAGGAAATGGCAACATCTGAAAAAGAATGTATTAAAAGAAACAAAGTCCGAAATACAGGAAATGGTATTTGGAGGAGATAAGGTAAAAGATTCCCAACAAATTGCGGATAAACTGAATGATTACTTTATTGAAAGCATAAACGAACTCAATAGTTCTATACCAGTAGTCGAATCTGTGAACAACAATATAGAACAATGCTCCGGCAGGTTTGAATTCGAAAATGTCAATATCCAATCGCTTAAGGAAATCTGTAAATCTATGAATAAGAAGAAAGATTGATATGGAATAAATACGAAAATTATATTGGACAATTGGAGCATTATTGGTGAACAGCTAGTCAATATTGTAAATAGGAGTTTAAATGAAGGAAAATGTCCAAGCACCTAGAAGGAATCAATTGTAGTTCCCGTGCCAAAGGTGATAAATACAAACAAATGTGAAGAATTTAGGCCAATAAATACATTAAGTGTTAGATCTATGCTTCAAGAATAAGAAAGACAGGTTTGCAATTTTGCTATCCAGGCAGGCGAGATGTCATGAAATAATTATAGAAAAGAGTAGGCTCGTCGAGTTTTTGACGAGAGTCGTTCATTTTTTGTTTTTAAGAAATAAATATAATTTTGAGTCAATGAAAGCTAAGTCTGGTGTTTTAATTAATAAAATCAATTCGAAAGAGAGAAACTATTAGATGGTTAATCGAGTAGCTTATTAACATTTGATGACCCCCACCGTGATACGGTTTATATTTACGCAAACATTAATTTAAAGGGACTTAAATTTGTGAACAATTCAGCGCATTAATTTTGAAGATAAAGATCCTGAAAAGAAAAATGTCCAATGGTGGTGATGAAGGAGTCAGTGAAACAGTCAAGCTGAAGGAGCGGAATTGCGAAGAAAGGCACTACGCCGACAATTAAACAGGCTGGAAACGGATATATTGTTTCTTCTGAAGGACAGTTCCCTAGATATTGTCAACATACAGGCTAAACATAAGGTGTTTCAGAGCACGTTCGAGTTACTCGAGGAGCTCGATAACAAGGCACTGGATCAGCTAGTGAGGGACCTGGCTGAAGACGACGTGACCGACAGAGAATTCGATGAGCAGACAGAGTATCGAACGCGGGCGGAAACTTTATTATTGAAGGTAGGGTCCCTTACCGTTCCTTCTTCTGTGGCGTCAACAATAAGCGAATTAGATAATCGTACCATGAGAACGCTTAGTGGCAATCAGAAAATTCGGAAGACAGCAATAAAACTTCCCAAAATTGAAATGCGACAGTTTAAAGGAGACCTTCTGGAATGGCTTGGTTTTTGGGCACAGTTTAAAAAGATCCATGAGGATTACAGAGATACACAATAGTGACAAGTTTTCGTACCTCCTACAATCATTGGAGCCAGGAACAGAACCTTATGAAGTGACATCGGCGTATCCGCAGACCGACGAAAATTATCCTTTAACAATTTTTGACTATCAGAACCAGCTTAACACAAGCTCGCTGCATGGACACGTTTAATAAATAAACGTCTCAACAATACATGCGATTCATCACTTAGTCGGTGTTAGTATTAGTATGTTAAACTAAACATAGACCAAACACCGAATGAGATGACATGCAATGCGACATGGAAACAGAAATTTAAGTATTATATAGACGTTTCTTTAAAACATGCTTGGAAATATCAACGACAAAATGCTCAGCCTTAATATTAACAACAATGCACATGCGATTGATGGGTTCATACATACTAAAGTTGGATCTTGCGTCGTTAACATGCAACAGAGGTAACCTTCTCAAATTGTGCGCACTATCACGGAAAGAGATTTTGCTAAGTAGAAGGGGAGAATCAATATTCGCGTTTAAGAGTTGATGCACAAAAGTTACATCAGCGACCATGCGACGTTTTTCGAGGGAGTGCATATTTAAAAGCTTCAAGCGATCCTCATAAGGTGGAAGAATCAATGAATTGTTCCAGGGTAGGTGCCTGAGAGCGAAGCGCAGGAAGTTCCGCTGAACAGACTCGATGCGTTCGATGTGTGTACCGTAAAATGGAGACCAGACCTGGCTAGCGTATTCAAGGAGAGGTCTCACAAAGCAAGTGTACAAACGCAGTGTTATGGTGGGATTCGAGAACTCTCGAGACCAACGTTTAATAAAGCCCAGCATAGAACTACTCTTAGATACCATATAGTTAATGTGGGATATAAAATTCAATCTATGGTCACATTTAACACCCAAATCAAAAACAGCACCCTCGCGACGGCGAATCGTGGAATCCGAGAACACATAATCATAAGTGATTGGTTTCTGATTCCTGTGGAAAGTCATAACCTCACATTTGTCGATATTGAGGGCCAAATTATTGTTTTTGCACCAAACGTAAAATTTGTGAAGATCACCTTGTACCAGTTCACAATCGGTAACAGATTTAATCTGAGCGAAAAGTTTAATATCGTCAGCATAAATCAATACTTTGCAGTGCCTCACAACAGAGACAATGTCGTCAATAGATAGAATGAAAAACAACGGGCCCAAGTGACTCCCTTGAGGTACGCCGGACGAAGCTTTCAGGACTCTGGAGACGGAATGACGGAATAGTATTTGATATGTTCTGTTATCTAAATAAGACTCCGTCCATTTTATAAATGTTGGGTGAAACCCATACTTTTCCATTTTAAAGAGTATCACGGAGTGAGATAACTTGTCGAACGCTTTACTGAAGTCAGTATAAATACAATCTGTCTGATAGCCTTTTGCAAACCCGCCAACGGTAGGCGAGACAAATTCCAACAAGTTAGTGGTTGTAGACCTGCCCGAGATAAATCCATGCTGGTTTGAAGAAAGCAAATTCTTGCAGGAAATTGATAACTGAGAGTAAATGATAGATTCGAATAATTTAGGCATACAAGATAATTTTGCAATAGCTCTATAATTAGAAATTTCACTCTTACTACCTTTGATAAAAGAATTTTTCCATAGCTGTGGGAAACAACCGCTATTGAGCGATTTTTGGAAAATAATTCTCAGCGGAGATGCAAGGGCATGGCAGCATGACTTAAAGAAAGCTGGAGGGATCCCATCAGGACCCGTCGTGAAGTCATTTGGAAGCCCATTAATATGATCGAGTATATCCTCTCTCGCAATTGTAGGGGTAGTGAATGAAACGTTATGAGAATCGTTCATATGACTGAAGTTGTCATTTCGAGGAAGGAAATTGGACGAAGAAAATGCATTGTCAAAATAAGAAGCAAACATATTGCAAATTTCGGATGAATCATCACTAGCAGAATCTTTGTACCTCATGGTATTGGGGTAGTTGTCCGTTTTTTTCTTCATATTAATGAACTTAAAAAAGATACGTGGGTCACGAAATAATTTCGCACGCATGCTTTGAATATATTCATCATAAAGTGTAGAGGAAAGTTCTTTGAACTCATTATAGGATGTGAGGAAATTATTGTGACTTATAATGCCTTTGTCACTCATATAACTTTTCCACAATTTATTCTTTTTATTTTTGAGATGTTTTAGTTCTTTATTGAACCATGGCGGAGATGTTTTAGAGACCGCTGTCGCTCGCGGGGAACGTGAGAGGAAAATAAATCGAAAAGAATTATGTAAAATTTAGAGACGTCTTCGTCAACACTATTGCTAGACAGTAATGTGTTGAAATCAATAGAGGTAAGTCTACTGGAAAGTTCCGAAAAGTTAGCCTTTCTAAAATTGAAAAAATATTGTGTTTCGTCACAATTAGTAATGTTTTCGGTTTCAAAGCAATATGAAATTAGTAGAGGGGGGTGATATTTGTCAAGAGTAGACATTATAACGGGGCTAGATTCAACTAATATGTTACCCGCGTCAGTAGAGAAAACCAGGTCCAACTGCCTCCCCATGTCATGCTTTACATTACTGATTTGGCTGAGCCCAAGAGATGACATAGTGTCCAGGAATAGTGCTTCCTTTGTTGACAAGTTATTAAGAGGAAGATAGTCATCGTCATCTTCATTTAGTACCCATTGTAGATTAGGTAAGTTGAAATCACCAATAAGTAGTAGTTCGTCAAGAGGTTGCATCTTGCCGTGAATAAAATTAGATGTTGAAGGGAGTAGGTCGTAAATATTCTGACCTTTGTCATCGACAATGTTTATGGAGTCTGGAGGAATATAGCAACATAGTATGTATAAGTCGTGTTTTAAAAGAGATACCTTAAGAACTATAAGTTCAGTGTCAAGAGTGTTGGAAAAACTTGGAACCTCAATTTGGCTGCAGTTAAAAATGTTTTTGCATGCGAGGAGTACGCCACCGCCACGAGCCTCAGAATCAATATGTCTATCTTTCCTAAAAATCTGGTAAGAATTGTCTAAAATTTCGGCATCACGAAAGCCGTGATGCAGCCAAGTTTCAGTGAAAGCAACGATATCAAAACAAGTTGCAACAGAGGATTTGAAGATATGTGCAGTTTTTGTCCGAATCCCCCTTACATTTTGATAGTAAAGGGAAAGCGACTTCAGTTTTTTGGAATAACATTGCTTATATTAACTGTATTTCTAGGTTGGCGCACGGAAGGTACAAATAAGGCACTTAAGCGGCGATATGGAGACGAGGACTTACTCCTACAAGTTTATCTACGGCAAATATTAAGCCTAGTCATTGGAAATGCTAATGGAAAAGAGAAAATGTCTTTCTCAGCTCTGTTCATTAAATTAGATTCCTACCTCCGTGCACTGAAGTTGCTTAATTTACAAAAACGGAACCAGCTACATGGTTGTTTCCGTTGGTGGAGTCCTGTCTCCCTGAAGAACTTCGATACTTATGGCAACGTGATACAATGGCTTCACATGATGGAAGCAAAGATGACCCCCTCGAACGCGACTTGATATATTAATGGACTTTATGCAAAAGGAAGACCAGATCAGCCAAAGCATAAAAATTACTAATAATTTCGCAGCGGAAGTAGAAGACCACAGAAAAGAGAGGGCAGTAGCTCACACTTTTAGTCAACGCAAACAGATAGCAAGACTAGTAGCAACATTAGCTGGATTCCACATAGGGGAAGTAACAAATTGCATTTTCTGCTTCAAACCGAATAACTCCAGCAATGCATGCTTTCGAGCTAAATCCATGCCCTACGAAGCTAAGAAATCAATACTATGCAGACGAAGATTATGCTTTAACTGTTTTGGTCATCATGAAGCCCGACATTGTACCGAGAAGTCAATCAAATGTGCTAATGGCGGTGGAGGACATCATACCGTTATCGGCCAACAAAGTAAGAGAAGCGAAGGAAGCTTAGAAGCGCCACTTAGGAAACGAGAACGGAAGGAAGACGACCATTTTTCCACTAATATCAACATGGGGAGTCAGGTGTATACCTCAACTGTTTGCCTGCAGACGTTGCTGGTACAGATTGTAGGTAAGAAACAAACCAAAATTGTCCGAACATTTGTAGACAGTGGATCCCAACGCTCGTACATATTAAAATCGACAGCTGCGGGGCTTGGACTTGGACCAATAAGGGAAGAACGCATAGCACATTCCTTGTTTGGTGGAATGAGAACCGACGTCGTACTCCATCGGATATTTAAAATAAATTTGAAGGCACTTGAAGGCGATTTCACTCTTTATACAGAAGTTCGGGATCATAGAAAGTTCTGCGGGGATATTCCTCAGATACCATCTAACAATAGATCTCTTCTAGCAGAGCTTACAGAAAAGGAAGTAAAGCTATCGGACTGTGGAGCGGGGAGCTCAACGATCGAATTAATGATAGGAGAAAACCTTTACGGAAAACTTTTAACCGGTGATGTCCGTGAGCTGAATTCAGGAGCAGTGGCAATCGGTACCAAACTCTGCTGGACTCTCGTGGGAGAGATAGCTAGAGTAACACAACCAATCGGTACAGTTGAGATGAATCTGGCTGGAATCGACACTTGCATCAACAAGTTGTGGGAGTTGGAGAGTATTGGTGTGTGAGACCCGATAGAGGTCATCTCTGCTGAGCAACGAGACCAGAAAACGAAGGAATGTTTTCTCAGGACGGTTAAAAGAGAATCCGATGGCCGTTACACAGTGAAGCTTCCTTAGAAAGAAGGGCACCCTCTTTTAGCATCGAATCTGGAATTAGCAACAAAGAGGTTACATTCAACAAGTCAAAAGCTGAGTGAGGCTGGCTTGTGGGAATGCTATGACAAGATTTTGAGGGAGTGCGAAAGTGAGAGCTTTATAGAACGGGTAAAAGTAACACATGCTGAACACGAGGGTCACTACTCGCCACACCGTGCAGTAATAAAGCTCGAAAGTCTAACCACTCCAGTTCGGCCAGTTTGTGATGCTTCGAGCAGATGTGGTAAGTCGCCTTTTGTAAATGATTGTCTGCACAAGGGAGTGAATATGATCCAGTTAATCCCAGATGTCCTACTAAAGGTCAGAGAAAAACCGGTGGGATTTATTGCCGATATCAGAAAAGCATTTCAAATGATTGGAGTTGCAGAAGAGGATCGAAAGTATCTGCGATTGCTTTGGTGGAAAGATTCCACCATGACAGAGATGGTAGTGTATCAACATAAACGAGTTTCTTTTGGGGCGACGTGCAGCCTTTTTATTTTGGAAGTGGTACTTGAAATCATTTGCAAGCAAGCAGCTGATGAACGTTCGGAGATGTCTTTGAAGCTACCTGAATCATTTTACGTAGACAACTGTACCAGTTCGGAAGAAAATTTTGAAAAATACAAAGAATTTCGAGAGTGCGCCACTTCATTGTTAAAAGAAGCTGGAATGGAGTTACGAGATTGGTTTTCAAATATAGAAAATTTGAGCGAGCCAGCAAACTGGAAAGTTAAGGTCTTAGGATTACAGCGGGACAGGGAGTCAGACGAGCTGTTTCTGGACTCCTCGAAATTAATACATCCGGAAAATTTAACCAAGAGAACCGCATTGCCAACGATGCAAAAGCTGTTTGATCCAGTCGGATTTTCATGTCCAGCTACACTGCCCATTAAGCTTATGCTACAACGAGCTTGGATCAACAAACTTAAATGGGACTCTCCTTTGCCTGGCGATGAATCTAAGTTGTTTCAAAGTTGGTGTCAGCAAAGTAGTTTTTTGAGAAACTGAGGATTCCCTGGATGATAACAAATGGAGATTCCGACAGAAGAAACTGGTCGCTTCACTGTTTTTCGGATGCCAGCCAATTGGCATACGCTGCTGCCGTTTTTCTTCGAGTGGACAAGGAAGATGGTACATCGGTCCAATTATTGACATCTAAATCCCGTGTAGGTCCTGTGGGTGGAGCAACCATTCCTCGACTGGAACTACTTGGTTGTTTAATTCGAGCTCGACTCGGCAACAATATAAGGAAGGCCCTCAAGATACAGGAGGTACCAGTCACTTATTGGTCGGATTCAACTACAGCGTTAGCCTGGATTCAGCGAAATGACCAATGGGGAACCTTTGTTGGCAACCGAACAAAGGAGATCAACTCATTTACAAAAGGAGCCGAATGGAGATTCGTTCCTGGGGAAATGAATCCAGCTGATCTTGCCTCCAGAGGTTGCACTCCAGAACAACTTGTCCGTTCTAGATGGTGGGAGGGCCCTTTTTGGTTGCAGAAGCCCTCAACTGAATGGCCTGAGAACTACCTGACAATGACGAGGAAGCAATTTTCAAAGAAAAATCCAGTTCATACACTGTATCCATGACGTGTATTAGAGAGGTTAAGAAGGAATTTCCGTTTCGACGTCTTGTGCGAATAACCGCGTGGGTACGTCGTTTTCTCAATTATTTTTTCAAGGATAAAGGCAATAAGACTACTGGAGAGTTAACACTTACGGAGATTAAATCAGCTGAGACAGCTTTAGTTCGTAGTATACAGATTGAAGCTTATCCAAAAGGAGATACAACTAATTTAAAAGGTTTGGGTGTAATCAAAAGCAGCGAAGGCGTCCTACGTGTGAAAACGAGAATAACGAACCGGAAAGATGAGTTTAGATTCAGATATCCAGCCGTTCTTCCTGGAAAACATCCAGTCATTAAGCAGCTTATATTTGATTATCACCTTACTTACTGTCATGCTGGAGTTGGTTTTTTGGTGACAAAGTTGCGACAGAAATTTTTGATCGTCCACTCACGTAGGAGTGTAAAGGCTGTGATAACTCGTTGTTTCCGTTGTCGCCGTCTCACTGCCAAACCTACGGTCATAGAAGAAGGACCACTTCCCGAAGATAGAGTGAGAGATGCAGAACCGTTCGAGGTAACCGGAATAGACCTGGCCGGTCCATTGATCCTGAAGTACACAAAGAAAATCTGGTTGGTGCTCTTCACTTGTGCTGCTTACCGAGCAGTACACTTTGACCTTATCGATACATTGAGCACAAAGGCTTTTGTTAAAGTACTGGGAAAATGTTGTGAAAAGTTTAGAAGACGGACAACCATTTATACAGACAACGAAACAAACTTCCGAGAGGATCCAACAGACTTGGAACCTTTAACTCCAGAGCATTTCATTCATCCACTTGGTGTTGTAAAATTTCCGGAACAAAACCAACTGGATTCTAACCACCTTCGGTTTCGCTACAAATATATGCAGAACCTGAAGAAAAATTACGTAACCGTTGGCAGAAAGAGTATTTAGGAATGCTCGTTGGACGACCGCTGAAGCTGACAAGAAAGTTAGAGGTAGGTGAACTGGTCGTTGTCCGTGATGAGCATTGCAAGAGGGTTGAGTGGCCATTAGCGAGGATCCTACAACTTGTTGCGGGACAGGATGGAGTAGCCAGAGTGGCACGAATCAAGACTATGGACGGAGAGTACACAAGACCTGCTCAACGTCTCCATCCGATTGAACTCCACAGCCTGAAGGACAAGTTTATTCCAGCAGAAGTTCAGACTCGTTCTGGGAGAATGGTAAAATTTCCTTTAAGACTTTAACGAATTTGTTTTATTTCCAGTATATAATAAGTGTCCTAATGGAGGTCAGCTTCTCTGTCCTGTGGTCGGTTTTTTTTCTTATACATTGAAGATTTTTTTCCCGTACCACACACACATCTAGTTAATTTAACAGAGTAGAGTAAAGATTTAATTATTAATGTTATGAAAATGTCTTCCGCCTTTTCATAGTGGGAGTAATGTTAGAACTATGCTTCAAGAATAAGAAA
Organism: Dioctria linearis; assembly: GCA_963930735.1. Classification (NCBI taxonomy): domain Eukaryota; kingdom Metazoa; phylum Arthropoda; class Insecta; order Diptera; family Asilidae; genus Dioctria; species Dioctria linearis. The sequence continues at coordinate 171,014,687 of OZ005742.1, read as the reverse complement.
GACAGGTTTGCAATTTTGCTATCCAGGCAGGCGAGATGTCATGATATAAATATAGAAAAGAGTAGGCTCGTCAAGTTTTTGACGTGAGCCGTTCATTTTTTGTTTTTAAGAAATAAATATAATTTTGAGTCAATGAAAGCTAACTCTGGTGTTTTAATTAATAAAATCAATTCGAAAGAGAGAAACTATTAGATGGTTAATCGAGTAGTTTATTAACATTAAGCCTATTTGAAAAAATGTTTGAAAAGGTTGTTCAGCTTCAGCTTGAAAAGTACCTAGAGGAACTTAACCTTATTATGAGAGAGCAGTCAGGTTTCAGAAAAAGACATAATTGTGAAACAGCATTAAATCTAGTCATAGAGGAATGGAAAGACGAAATGAATAAAAACAAGTTTGTAATAGCTGTATTTTTGGATTTCAAAAGAGCATTTGAAACGATTGATAGACTAATTCTTTTGAAAAAATTACGTAAATATGGAATTTTGGGAAAAGAGTCGCAATGGTTTGAAAGTTACCTAAAAGTAAACGGATTAACTTCAGGAGAAAAGGAAATATCACTAGGCGTTCCACAGGGATCGGTACTTGGAACATTATTGTTTCTTATATATATTAACGATATGGAAAATGTTATTAAGGTAGCAAAGCCTATTTTATTTGCGGATGATACACTAATATATATAACTGGAAGTAACTTACCTCAAGTAAAATGGCAGTTAGATCAGGATTTAAACGCTTTAAGTAAATGGCTAAAAATGAATAACTTATTGCTGAATTTGCAAAAAACAAAATTTATGACACTAAAGACAAACTGTGATATCGAAATTGAAATATATGGTGAGCCGATATAAAATGTAAAAGAGATGAAATATTTAGGAGTAATATTAGATAGAAATTTAAATTTCAATGCACATGTGGATTATGTATGCAAGAAAATTGGAAAAAAGTTAAGCTTTTTTAAAAGAATAAGAAAAATTTATCAATAATGACAGCTATCCATGTTTACAATAGTATCGTTAGACCACACTTCGAATATTGTTCAACAATATTATACTTATGCACACAAGCAGCGATCGAGAGGATGCAGAAGCTACAAAACAAAGCGATGAGGTGTATATTATGATGCAACAGGTATACACCAATAAGATGGATGCTAGAAGCACTTAACTGGATGAGGTTAAAAGAACGAATTGAACTGAGTGTATTGCTGTTCATATTCAAGGTAAAAGCTGGTCGTCTACCTGAATATTTGCGCCGTAAATTAAACCTAGTAGCAGACATACAACCATATAATTTGAGAGGAGCTGACGTTAACTTTCGTTTGAATCTACGAAGAAGTACCAGGGCGCAGAATTCTCTGTTATATAACTATCAGAACCAGCTTAACACAAGCTCGCTGCATGGACACGTTTAATAAATAAACGTCTCAACAATACATGCGATTCATCACTTAGTCGGTGTTAGTATTAGTATGTTAAACTAAACATAGACCAAACACCGAATGAGATGACATGCAATGCGACATGGAAACAGAAATTTAAGTATTATATAGACGTTTCTTTAAAACATGCTTGGAAATATCAACGACAAAATGCTCAGCCTTAATATTAACAACAATGCACATGCGATTGATGGGTTCATACATACTAAAGTTGGATCTTGCGGCGTTAACATGCAACAGAGGTAACCTTCTCAAATTGTGCGCACTATCACGGAAAGAGATTTTGCTAAGTAGAAGGGGAGAATCAATATTCTCGTTTAAGAGTTGATGCACAAAAGTTACATCAGCGACCATGCGACGTTTTTCGAGGGAGTGCATATTTAAAAGCTTCAAGCGATCCTCATAAGGTGGAAGAATCAATGAATTGTTCCAGGGTAGGTGCCTGAGAGCGAAGCGCAGGAAGTTCCGCTGAACAGACTCGATGCGTTCGATGTGTGTACCGTAAAATGGAGACCAGACCTGGCTAGCGTATTCAAGGAGAGGTCTCACAAAGCAAGTGTACAAACGCAGTGTTATGGTGGGATTCGAGAACTCTCGAGACCAACGTTTAATAAAGCCCAGCATAGAACTACTCTTAGATACCATATAGTTAATGTGGGATATAAAATTCAATCTATGGTCACATTTAACACCCAAATCAAAAACAGCACCCTCGCGACGGCGAATCGTGGAATCCGAGAACACATAATCATAAGTGATTGGTTTATGATTCCTGTGGAAAGTCATAACCTCACATTTGTCGATATTGAGGGCCAAATTATTGTTTTTGCACCAAACGTAAAATTTGTGAAGATCACCTTGTACCAGTTCACAATCGGTAACAGATTTAATCCGAGCGAAAAGTTTAATATCGTCAGCATAAATCAATACTTTGCAGTGCCTCACAACAGAGACAATGTCGTCAATAGATAGAATGAAAAACAACGGGCCCAAGTGACTCCCTTGAGGTACGCCGGACGAAGCTTTCAGGACTCTGGAGACGGAATGACGGAATAGTATTTGATACGTTCTGTTATCTAAATAAGACTCCGTCCATTTTATAAATGTTGGGTGAAACCCATACTTTTCCATTTTAAAGAGTATCACGGAGTGAGATAATTTGTCGAACGCTTTACTGAAGTCAGTATAAATACAATCTGTCTGATAGCCTTTTGCAAACCCGCCAACGGTAGGCGAGACAAATTCCAACAAGTTAGTGGTTGTAGACCTGCCCGAGATAAATCCATGCTGGTTTAAAGAAAGCAAATTCTTGCAGGAAATTGATAACTGAGGGTAAATGATAGATTCGAATAATTTAGGCATACAAGATAATTTTGCAATAGGTCTATAATTAGAAATTTCACTCTTACTACCTTTTTTGTGGATAGGTATGATAAAAGAATTTTTCCATAGCTGTGGGAAACAACCGCTATTGAGCGATTTTTGGAAAATAATTCTCAGCGGAGATGCAAGGGCATGGCAGCAAGACTTAAAGAAAGCTGGAGGGATCCCATCAGGACCCATCGTGAAGTCATTTGTAAGCCCATTAATATGATCGAGTATATCCTCTCTCGCAATTGTAGGGGTAGTGAATGAAACGTTCATATGACTGAAGTTGTCATTTCGAGGAAGGAAATTGGACGAAAAAATGCATTGTCAAAATAAGAAGCAAACATATTGCAAATTTTGGATGAATCATCACTAGCAGAATCTTTGTACCTCATGGTATTGGGGTAGTTGTCCGTTTTTTTCTTCATATTAATGAACTTAAAAAAGATACGTGGTTCACGAAATAATTTCGCACGCATGCTTTGAATATATTCATCATAAAGTGTAGAGGAAAGTTCTTTGAACTTATTATAGGATGTGAGGAAATTATTGTGACTTATAATGCCTTTGTCACTCATATAACTTTTCCACAATTTATTCTTTTTATTTTTGAGATGTTTTAGTTCTTTATTGAACCATGGCGGAGATGTTTTAGAGGACCGCTGTCGATAGCGGGGAACGTGAGAGGAAAATAAATCGAAAAGAATTATGTAAAATTTAGAGACGTCTTCGTCAACACTATTGCTAGACAGTAATGTGTTGAAATCAATAGAGGTAAGTCTACTGGAAAGTTCCGAAAAGTTAGCCTTTCTAAAATTGAAAAAGTATTGTGTTTCGTCACAATTAGTAATGTTTTCGGTTTCAAAGCAATATGAAATTAGTAGAGGGGGGTGATATTTGTCAAGAGTAGACATTATAACGGGGCTAGATTCAACTAATATGTTACCCGCGTCAGTAGAGAAAACCAGGTCCAACTGCCTCCCCATGTCATTCTTTACATTACTGATTTGGCTGAGACCAAGAGATGACATAGTGTCCAGGAATAGTGCTTCCTTTGTTGACAAGTTATTAAGAGGAAGATAGTCATCGTCATCTTCATTTAGTACCCATTGTATATTAGGTAAGTTGAAATCACCAATAAGTAGTAGTTCGTCAAGAGGTTGCATCTTGCCGTGAATAAAATTAGATGTTGAAGTGAGTAGGTCGTAAATATTCTGACCTTTGTCATCAACAATGTTTATGGAGTCTGGAGGAATATAGCAACATAGTATGTATAAGTCGTGTTTTAAAAGAGATAGCTTAAGAACTATAAGTTCAGTGTCAAGAGTGTTGCAAAAACTTGGAACCTCAATTTGGCTGCAGTTAAAAATGTTTTTGTATGCGAGGAGTACGCCACCGCCACGAGCCTCAGAATCCGTATGTCTATCTTTCCTAAAAATCTGGTAAGAATTGTCTAAAATTTCCGCATCACGAAAGCCGTGATGCAGCCAAGTTTCAGTGAAAGCAACGATATCAAAACAAGTTGCAACAGAGGATTTGAAGATATGTGCAGTTTTTGTCCGAATCCCCCTTACATTTTGATAGTAAAGGGAAAGCGACTTCAGTTTTTTGGAATAACATTGCTTATATTAACTGTATTTCTAGGTTGGCGCACGGAAGGTACAAATAATTTAGTGAAAGCGCCGGAGGGCCAGAATAAGGGATCTAATAACTTTTCCTGCATATCTGCTGAAACAGTTAAGACAAAGGATGCAACCGGTTTCGAGGATTTACTAATTTTACGACAAGAAATACTCTCTGTTGCAATGTTTTTGGATTTAAGATACATCAATATGTCATCACACAACGTTTCAGGAGAGAACCGAGTAACGAAAACACTCGAAGGTTTTGGTATTGTCCTCAAGGAGGTGCCATTACCATTCCCTAATGTGGACACGGAAGTAATAATATTATTATTCGGTACTGCGGATTCCGAAACAAGAGCTAGAGTGGTAATATTTGCGCATTGACTCCCTGCGCTAGATACGGCCACACCTGCCGAAGAAGGAGCCTGCCTAACAGGTATTGACGTATTTTGCGGGCTGAATCTATCACTCGACAAAATCGCCTGTGTTTTAGATTTTTTATTTTTTATTTTTTTTGAAACAGAATTAGGTTGTTGAGGGCAGTCAACGACAGTTGAAATTGAGCAGTCAACCCTTTTTTGCTCAATTGACACGGCATTAAGGTTGACCTTGTCCGATAGGCCAACCACCATGCTCCTAAGGTTGTCCAGGTCCCCCCGGTACAACGCGAGCGTGTCAAAAAAAGTGTGAGCTGGGGCTCGCCCACATGAATCGCAGACCCACAGTAAATTACGCGACTTTTTTAAAAGATTTAACGCAGCCTTCTCGAGCTTAACGCAGGAGGTGTGGAACGCTTTTCCACAGACACCATCGCAAGCAATAAACTCGGAAGACCCATCGAATTCGGCGCGACAAAAACCACAGCAGTCCATAATTAAGGAGATTTAATATTTAAATACCGACACCGAAAAATTAATTTAGTAAGGTGATGCAACAGAAGCACGTTGTACACAGAAAAGTAGGGTTAGAATCACACTAGCACTGAAAATATACAATTACAAAAGTTTAGATTAAATTCCACCCAGAAAAATACACAATAATCAAACTAGACAAGCTAAAGCGATTAACAAAGAACTAAAAAATAATTAAAAACACTTGAAAACATAACATTTGCTAAAACACAACTGCACACCACACTTAACACTTGACAGGGCTTACAAGAGTTTAACGCATTACCAACAGAGTTAAAGCGAGAAACTGGATTTAATAATTTTAAAAGAGGAATTTTGCAATATATTAAGAGTAATATGTAAACTAACTTTAAAATATAAAATAAGTAAATATTGTGTACATGAAGAGTTTTTTAAACTAATAAAGTATTATTATTACGTTTATATGCAACAATAATTTGCCACCGTCACGAATATGGAACGTTGATGAAACCGGGCTGTACATTGTCCAGGCCAAACAGCCAAAAGTTCTAGCCAAGAAAGGAAAGCGTCAAATAGGAGCGATGACGTCTGCAGAGCGCGGTACTCTTGTTACCGTAATCAATTGTATGAGTGCTAGTGGAAATTTTATTCCGTCCTATATTATTTTTCCACGAAAAAATCAAAATCCTCTTTTCATTAATAACGCTCCCGCTAACTCCAAGGCTTCCTTTCACATTTCTGGATGGCCCATTTTCACACAATAGTTTCATCATTTCTTGGAGTTCTCAAAACCGTCAGACCAGGAGCCAGTTCTGCTAATTTTAGACGGACATTACAACCATACCAGAAACAAAGAAGTAATAGACCTGGCACGTCAGTACAATGTTATTATTATGTCACTTCCTCCGCATTCAACCCACAAAATGCCACCATTAGACAGAACCTTCATGGGGCCGCTTAAAAAATATTATGAGGAAATAAGGCACTTTATCAGGGATAGTGGTCAAAATGTAATGCTGGAAGATATATCTCAGCTATTTAAAAATGCTTATTTGAAAGTCCAAACGGTGCAAATAGCTATAAGAGGCTTTTAATGCGGGGACTTATCCTTTTAATAGAAATATACTGTCAGATTCTGATTTCATAGCGGATGATAATTTTTGTGAAAGTCAAAATGACATACAAGAAAAATTGTTATTACCGGAATTGAATAATCAATTCAATAGTATCAAAAACAAAAACTAATGTACTCATTTCTAAAACCTCAGTTACTCCTGATATAACTGATAAAAATACTGAACATGTAAAACAAATAAACGCAGCTTCAACTTCATTAGCATCAACTTTTGAGCCTATACCCGGTACAAGTAAAATATATTTCACTCTATGGGACATTTCTCCTCCATCGAAAATTAAAAAAAAATAGCACTACTAATAGGAGAAGAAAAAGGCAGCCAACTTGACAATATCACTTTATAAAATAAAACTAGAGGAGAGTATCCAAAAAGCACAAAAGCCGAAAAAAAGTGAGGGCAGTGAAATCTAAGAAACAAAAGAAACCAAAAAGTAAAATCACTCGCAAGGAGAACACAATTTCAAGACCATCCACCACTAGGGGAGTTCGAAGGCGTTTATCATCACCATTATCATCATCCAAATGCACCTTCTGTAATATATCTTGGGGTGATGATAAAAGTGGAGGAGCATGGATGCAATGCTTACAATGTGACTTCACCTGGGCTCATATTATTTGTTGTCCGAAAAACAGTGCCATATTTATTTGTGATTCTTGCAATATATTTTAGAATGTTTTGAGGAATTTCTTTCTAATATTCTTAATTCTATTTTGTAAACAAGGTACAGTAAACTATGGATTTTTTTTATTTAATTTTATATCTTATGAAGAATTCTTATTTGTTGCTTATTTTTTATGTTATCTTTTTATTTTTTTCTCCAAAAATATGTGTTCGAATAATACTGATTAATAAAAGAAGGCTTGGAATTATGTGTGTTTTTTTAGATATCAGTAGCTTCATGGAATCAAAATTTAATTTTTCATTATAAAATGAAATAAAAAACAAGTTCTGATAATATGGTATAGTATACCACAATACACGAACGTGGTGTACCACATTACCCGCATTTTTCTCGAATTGAAATTTTTGTAGTTTTCAAAAACTTTTTAATATAATTTTTATTCATGAGAAATTTAATAATTTAAAATTAAATTAAGGCAAAACACATTCCAGAAAAATATTTTGAGTGCGAACAAGATTTAGTTTCCAAAATATTGTTAAATATAAAAAAAGGTATTCCACAATACCCGATCATACTCTAATTATGAGTCGAAGGAAGTGTTTTTTAAAAGGCTGTTTTGGTGGGAAATACCGCTGAACGTCAAGCAATTTCTCGTTCCCAATCGTTACAGTTCAGTGGGAAAGTATGCTCTCACAGAAAAAGACAGGAATATGAAAGTGGTGTCATTTGCTTTCATGCATTTTTTAATCAAGGAGCAGTCCATTTATATACATATCAGTGGTTCTACTATATGTATACTGTGGTAATACTACAGCAAGCAAATTAAATCTGCCCATTTTGAAATTGCGAAATTTCTAATCAGACGGCCGTGCAGATGTTTACCTGCGATTTGAGGTGATAAGCACAATAATTTAATAATCATTACGTGTTGTGAATTTGTGTTACAGTTATTGTTTATATAAAAAACTGTAACTTAGTTGAACACGAACACAATTAATTTCGGTAATCATATAAGGAACTACCCGGAGTAATATTAGGTTTGTTCGATGAAAACACCGTGTAAATTTTCACCAATTTACCCGGGTTTTGTGCACTCATAGAACAAGTTTTTAAAACACCTGGACTGCGTTCCAAAACATAGCTACAGTGGGCTACAGTTCAATCGTTTCAAAACCCATTAGTCAACTGAAATATGTTAGGTGAGTTGACTATTGTGCGCTATGAAGTCAGCTATAGTCAACTGTGGCTATGTTTTGGAATACACTCCGGGTAAATCTAGTGTAATGACATTTCTCTGGCAGTTCTCCTGTTGAAGACAAATAAAATATGCTCTAGTTATTTATTTAGTTCTTCTCATTTTTGCTCAAGAGTAATTTATATGCTCCAATCAGCAACAAATTGCAAGTGACAAACGTCAAACCATTAGCCCAAGAAAATTTTAGTGTAAGCTCGGGATAGCCCAGGTTTTTCAAAAAACAAGAAAATCTAGCCCGGTGTAGCCCTAGGTTTACCCGGAGTTTTCATCGAACAGACCTATTATTGTGCTGGCACATCTCAACCCGAGGAAATTCCTTCCTTCATTAAATACTTCTCCGTAGGAAGGTCCAATTGTACACTTTACATTAATTATATAATATAACATTGTTAACAGTGGACGCGTTTAGGCGGAGACCAAACCAGTTTGGATGAATTGGTAGCGTTTGGTCACAACCATGTAAAAATACCAACCATTCCGGTTTGGTTTGTAATTATGCGGAGGAAAAATCGGTAATTTTGACCGGTTTGGTCTTCGCCTAAACGCGCCCAGTGTAATCATGTACCTACTCACGTTTATTATATATCATTGCTTGTCGCTAAATAACAATATACCCAACTGTATATAATAGATTCTATGATTTGATTTGAAATTTTACCGTGTTATATCGCGTCGCGTGACTGCCACACAGAATCATTAATACCCACATATTTAGGTACCAGACAGACCAACTAATATGCAGAAAATATTCTTTATATTTCACTACCTCATTACTACGTCTAGTACTAGTCATTTCTGTCGCAATGAGTCTGTTCGTTGTAACGTATATCGTAACCTAAGATTCTTTAATAAACGTTCTTCTATTCTATTTTATTCTATGAACATTTTTTTGAATAGATAATTCAAAATATAAGGTCGTATAATCATATTTGTCCACATGCACAAACTGATTATACCCTTGGAATCGGCAAAAAATGCTTACTCATTTCATTTTTGATTACCCGCTGACATTGAAAGTATTTGACCCTGGGTCACCCAGCACTTTCTCTATATTAAAGTCAATAAGTAAGAAGTAATTTAAAAGTAAAGTTTTTGCAGCCATTTAAAAATTATGAATCTACACGGGAATTCAAATGAAGAAATTTTTATAAATACCTTTAACTAAAAGCATGACTTTCCGTGGGACCTTGAGCTTGCTGACCATATCTTCAAGAGACGTAGCACCAATAATTGATGTACCCTTTGCATCATTTTTCAGAAATTGTGTTACCTAGTTTTATTTTAAGGAATAATAGAAATATTACCAATAACATTTCTCTAATTACCTTTTCAACTGTTCGGTTGTATGCGCATACAACGAATCCCTTTGAGTCCATATTAAGGATCAAATTTTGACCCATGACTGCAAGCCCGATCAAGGCGATATCGGCTTTTCTACAAAAAGAATTACATTTACTGTAAAATTGCCAAGAGAAGAATATCTATAAGTATTTACTGTGACATCTTTAGTAGTTCACTTTCCAATTTTAGACAACTCCAACAACCACTAAACTCGAGCAAGACCAAACGTTCACTACTTACTTTTGCTTGACTGGAGGACTGCTTTACCTATTTTAGTACAGACTTCATCAACTCTGCATCCGATGTCATGTGACATGTGGTCGTGACAGTCAGAACACTTCCGCACATTCATGAAATGAATAATGATGACATTTCATAATTTTGAACGAATTCCAGCGACAAGGGCAACTAGCCAGAGCCACTAGCATAATTGCAAGTAGCAATCACTTCCAATGGTATTGAATTGATATATTGCATGCATACTTACTAACTCAATTACTCCACAGGTGCACATCCAGTTCCACTCCGACTCCATTACCTCGTTACATTCTCATAATAAATCATACCGGAATAAACGATGCCGAGCCGCCCCACTTACATTAACCTAGCAGTGCAGTGCGGTCAGGGTCATTCACTAGTGTAGTCATGTGTCATGTTTCGCAGCAGAGCATGGTCCAAGGTATATAGAATAGAAGACAAGTTACATTAACAATTTGGTACTAGAACTGGGACGTATTCATCCTATAACGTATATACATTTCTATTGAAAAGACAGAGAGATGAGAGAGAATATTGTGTTCTCTGCACCGTACTTTCCTATACATACGGACACAAATGGTGGAACGTTGTTTGCAATGAAAATAACTTGTCTTCTATATACCTTGAGCCAGGGTCTCGCACAGTAAGCTTTAAGGCCGAAACACAATGATGCCGACACGGCAATTACGACGACACTGTCGTCGTAGATGTCGCCGAATTAACACAATGACGCCGACATCCTTATATGTTCGTTGGCATATCAAAATATGTAGGTAGTAAAATTATTTGTTGAAATTTATTAACAAAAGGAGAAAGATATAAAAAAAATTGTAAAGGTCTAATGAACAATGATTAACGCCGAGTTTATGTGGATTACAAAATATCGTTTATCACTTATTTTCAACTTTTCTCCAATTTCTTCTTTATTTTTTTTCATTTAAATATGTATTTCGATATTGAGGATTTCTTTTAGCATAAAACTACTTCATTTCCCTCACTAAATTAATTACTTGCTCCTCTAAAGTAATTTTTTGCTCATACTCCCAGCTGTCAAAATCAAATTACGACAACAAGGACGACAAGAGTTGAATTCTTCCCAACTCTGGTTACGGCGACAAAATCGGTCGGCGTCATTGTGTACAGCAAAAAGGTATTGCCATTAGGTCAACATTTAATATTTCGTCGTAAATGTCGTGTCGGCATCATTGTATTTCGGCCTTTAATTACCATTACGACTTCGATCGACTTCGGCTTCGCCTTTGCTCAAATGGAAAATACAAGTCGCAACATACAATTGGAACTTCGTTTTCGACTGCGACTCCGACTGAAATTAAACTTTGCTCAAAGTGCAAAGTTGGTGTTCGCTGCGGCCAACTTCAGTTCAATCGCACAAGTCGGGAGTTGTTCAAGGAGTTGAAGGTTTAATTTAATTACAAATTTCACCTCAGCGTTGACTTCGAATTAAAATCAAGTCGCAGTCGACAGATCAGCCGTAATTGTATTTCACGCTTAAAGCGTGTAATTGATCTGCTACGTTTATGTCAATTTCGATGGGACCATTTCAGTTTTGCACCTTTTCTGGCAGTGGAGAACTGGGAGAGCTGAAGTCGATCGAACATTTTTCTGTCATATTCCTTGTATTTGTGGGCACACGTATTATATACACGGAACTGTGTTAGAATATAGAACCGTCATTATGTATAAACGTAGTATTAAGCTTTCATGTAAACCTAGAGTTAATGTGTCATACTTATAACTCGCTTATAACACTCTTGTTCGAACTTACTTCGAGTCCTTGTTTCAACGCAACTAGACGTATATTTTATATTATAATAAAAACATTCTGAATTAACATTTCTGTGTTCTTTAATTATAATAGGTTATGGGTCCAGTACCTCAGGTTACGTATAAATACGCTGTAAACATAAAAGTTAGTTCCAGCCCTATCAGTCATATAGTTAGCAGTAAAGCTGGAGAACAATAATTATATAAAAATTATTGAGGGAATTATCGATCAACTTGTGCAAAATTGTTTGATCACCGAATTCAAAATGGCGACGTCAAGTACAGCAGGATTTGCTCCGATTCAAAAACTTGTCGGCAGAGACAACTTCAATACCTGGAAGTTTACCATGCAAACTTATTTGGAACACGAGGATTTGTGGGAGTGTATTGAATACAAGGATGAAGTCAAGGATGTTAAAGAGGATACTAAGGCTCGAACAAAAATTATATTGTCTGTCGAACCAATTATTTATATACACATTCAAGATGCAAAAACGGCTAAGGAGGTATGGCATAAATTAGTTAGTGTGTTTGAAGATTCAGGGTTAAGTAGACGTGTAGGACTTCTGCGAAAGTTAACTACAACCAAATTATCTCAGTGCAAGTCTATTGATGAATATGTAAACACGGTAATCACCACAGCTCATAAAATAAATGGAATAGGTTTTCATGTCAGTGATGAGTGGATACGGACACTACTTCTAACCGGATTACCGGATGAATATAAGCCTATGATAATGGGATTGGAAAATTCTGGTCTACCTATCACGGCAGACAGCATCAAAACAAAAATCTTGCAAGATATAAAAATTGATTCGTCATCAACAGATCTTCTAAACTATAATCAGGCTTTTCTAAGTAAAATACAACAATATAATCAGAAGTCAAATGCAAAAGGTATCAGATGTTTTAAATGCAACGGCTACGTGCATATAGCTGTTGATTGTCCTAAAAATACAAAGGTTCAGAGATTTGCAAGACAAAAATCTTTAAACAAGTCGGCGTTTTATTCAAGCTGCACTGCAAAACAACTTAATTGTGATAAATGGTATATTGACAGTGGTGCTTCAGTACATATGACCAATAAAAAGGATTGGCTAAGTGATTTTAATTCGGACGTGGTAAAGGAAATTGTGCTGGCAAATAATGAAAAATTAAATGTTGCAGGTAAAGGACAAATAGAAATTAAAGTGAGTACACATAATATCAGTAATACAGCTGTTGATATTAAAAATGTTGTATATGTACCCGAATTAGCTACTAATCTTTTGTCAGTTAGTTAGATTACAAATAAAGGAAATGTTGTAATATTTAGCAAAAACAATTGCAAAATTTATGATCAGAAAAATAAGTTGATTGCTACCGCAAGTAATCTAGATAATATGTATGTATTAGATCAGCCATCACAGAATATAGGTCAATGTAATTTAGCAGGTTCAACAGTCAAATTTGAGCAATGGCATAGCCGTTTGGGACACATGAACATTGACAATTTGATGCTATTGAAAAATAGATATATAAAAGGAATCAGCTTCAGTAATGAAGAAACTTTCAATTGTTTAGGTTGTGCTAAAGGCGAACAGCACAGAAAACCCCTTTCCTAGAGAAGGTAGTCGTGCTACGAACATACTAGGATTAGAATATTCCGATGTATGCGGACCGATGGAATCTGAATCAATTGGTGGAAATCGTCACTTTTTAACTTTCATCGATGATTACTCACGGAAAATATATATATATTTCATGAAGAACAAGGATATGGTTTATGATTGTTTCCAAGATTTTAAATCTTTTGCAGAGAAACAGTCTGGTCAACATATTAAAATTCTCCGAACAGACAATGGATCAGAATATATTAACCACAGATTTGACAAGCTTTTAAGGAAAGCAGGCATTCGACACCAGACAACAGTTCCATATACGCCAGAACAGAATAGTCTAGCTGAAAGATGCAACAGGACAATTGTAGAAAAAGCTAGAAGTTTAATTCACGATGCTAACCTAGACAAAACATTTTGGGCAGAAGCAACAGCGACAGCAGTTTATCGGATAAATAGGTCTCCACATAAAGGATTGGAGATGACTCCTGAGGAAGTGTGCTCAAAAAGGATTTTAATTTGAGTCATTTGAGGACATTTGGATGTGGATGTTTTTCACATATTCCTAAACAGTGAAGGATGTATCTTCGTAGGATACGAAGCAGATTCAAATAATATCGCCTATATCAACCATCCACGAAAAACGTTATAGTTAGGTGTGATGTTATTTTTATTGAAAATCATATAAACAGAAGTGATGTTAATCAACCTCGTTCTGAAGTTCATTTTCAGATGCAAGATGACCACGAAACTGTAAACGAGATGGAATTAGAAGTTTCGGATGAAGTAAGGGAACCGGAATCATCAGAAACATGCGAAACAGAACGTGATATTTTGCGTGATAATGATTCAACAATGGATACGTCAACCATAGTAAGACGTTCTTCTAGAATACCAAAACCAAAAATATTAGATGACTATATTGTCTATAGTGCGATGTATGTAGATTCAATTGAACCATGTACTATAGATGAAGCCATGAATCGGCATGATAGAGAGCAATGGATTGAATCCATGCATGAGGAATTTTGTTCCTTGAAGGAAAATTCAACCTGGCAATTAACAGACCTTCCAGTAGATAAGAAAGCCATCAGTTGTAAATGGGTGTTCAAAATTAAAAGGAATGAAGAAGGTAATGCTCCGAGATATAAAGCGCGGCTAGTAATCAGAGGATGCGCAAAACGTAAAGGTATAGATTTTCAGGAAACATATTCACCCGTTGTAAGATATTCATCTCTGAAATTTTTGATCGCTTTAGCAGCCAAATATAATTTGGAGATAGATCAAATGGATGCAGTAACAGCGTTCTTGCAGGGTGACCTTAAAGAACAGATTTATATGAATCAGCCTGAAGGTTTTGTTGATAAAGATCATCCAAATAAAGTGTGCAAATTACAAAAGGCTTTATATGGCTTGAAGCAATCAAGTCTAACATGGAATAGAAAGTTGGATGGAGCTTTGAAGGAAATTGGTCTTCAACGCTCACAAGTTTATCCCTGCATATATTTCAGGATTCATAAAGAAAATATGGTCTTTGTTGCAGTATACGTAGATGATCTGATGATATTTTCAAATGATCGGGAAACTAAGGATACACTACAAACGGAGTTATCTTTACGTTTCAAAAATGAAAGACCTTGGAACAGCAAAACATTGTTTAGGTCGTCGGATAACAAGAGACAAATCAATAGGAATGATTTCTATTGATCAGGAAACTTATATTGAACACATCCTGAGAAAATACAACATGTCAGAATGTAATCCAGTGCAGACACCACTGGAACTTAATACAAAGCTCTCAAGTAATAAATCAACAAACAGTGTAGATGAAAAACAATCAATGCAGGATATTCCTTATAGAGAGGCCATTGGAAGTTTAATGTTTGTTGCCCAATGCAGAAGACCAGATATATGTTATGCAGTGAATAAATTGAGTAAACTCAACAATAACCCTAATCAGTCACACTGGTCAGCTGTGAAGCGAATATTTCGATATCTTCGCGGGACATCGAGTGCAAAAATGTTTTTCGTAAAGGACGAAAAATCAGATGTAATAGGATACTCTGATTCGGATTGGGCAAATGATGCAGATGAACGCAAATCAGTGACAGGTTATTTGTTTAAGCTTCAAGGCGGTGCTATATCTTGGGGAAGTAAGCGTCAACAAACAGTAGCATTGTCAACAACAGAGGCCGAATACATGGCCATGTCATCTGCAATTCAGGAAGTAATGTGGATACGTTATCTTTGGAAAGAATTAGGAATAGAGTCTTCCATCGAACCAACGAAATTATTTTGTGACAACCAAAGTGCTATACATTTGGGATATACAAACAGTTACCATGCTCGGTCAAAGCATATAGATGTGAGGCATCATTTCGTTCGTGAGAAAGTTGAAGGTGGAGAGATTCAACTAATAGGTGTTAGTACCGATGACATGATAGCAGACGGATTAACTAAGGCACTACCGAAGAGTAAGCATACGTTATGTATGAGAGGAATGGGTGTTATATCTACAGATGATGCCGTTTCTAGCGGGGATGTTAGAATATAGAAACGTCATTCTGTATAAACGTAGTATTAAGCTTTCATGTAGACCTAGAGTTAATGTGTCATACTTATAACACTCTTGTTCGAACTTACTTCGAGTTCTTGTTTCAACGCAACTAGACGTATATTTTATATTATTGTTGCAGGCGTGGCCTTTGGTTCGTTATTTAAAAACACAATATTAAATAATTAATATATAAGTTCTTTATTTCACTCTAATCATATAGAAGTTCACAAACATTTATTTAATCAACTCAACTCTAATTATCGCTAATACTGTACTTTCAATTATCGCAATCTAATTACATACACTTCCGCTTCTTTATTACTTTCGCTTCTTAACACTGCAACGTCTAAGACAAGACTCTCTTTTCTGGCGATGACAACTGTTATATTTATACCCTATGAACGGCTGATCTATAAGCCATTAGGAATACAGGAATATGTCGATCCCAATCGCGTTGATGATAGTCAACTACTTTCTTTAGATGCTCGATCAATGTTCTGTTGAAGCGCTCTACCATGCCATCAGATTGTGGGTGTAGAGGAGTTGTTCTAGTTTTTCTTATTCCCAACATTTTACACATCTCCTGGAAAGTCCGCGATTCGAAGTTCCGTCCTTGGTCCGAATGAAGTTCGTGAGGCACACCAAACCTACTGACCCAATTCGTTACTATTCGTTCCGCAACTGTGGTTGCCTCTTGATTAGGGATTGCATAAGCTTCAGGCCATTTACTGAAATAGTCAATGGCAACTAATATATAACAGTTACCGCCATCCGTTTCTGCGAAAGGTCCAGCGATGTCTATAGCTATCCTTTCAAAGGGGGCTCCGACATTATACTTATGCATTTCTCCTCTGCTTCTGTGTTGCGGCCCTTTGCAAGCAGCACAGACAGTGCATCTGCGGCACCACTCCTCCACATCTTCTCGCATATGTAGCCAATAAAACTTTTTTCGTATTTTGGAAATGGTTTTGTTCACTCCCAAATGTCCTCCAGAGTTCCACCGTGCATTTCTTCTAAAACATCTTTGACGTTTGATGCCGGCACGACTATCTGCATTCGGAAAGATTCGCCATTAGGTGCTTCCCACTTGCGTGTTAATATACCACATTCAACATGAAGAGAGTTCCATTGAGCCCAGTAACTTTTCAGCTTCTCACTGCGTTCCGAAATATCCTTCCAGTCTGGTCTTTCAATGTCTTCTTTCCAAGCAAGAATAGGTGAAATGTCCGGATCTTCTCGTTGTGCTGTTCGTAGGTCCTCGTTGTCCCAACCTGTAGATGGCTCCACGGTTACCAACTGTATAGTTGCTGTTGTTTCTTTTTCTTCTATTCGGGTGCAATGTTTGCACTCAAGTTTGCATGGACGTCGTGAAAGGGCGTCTGCATTTCCATGGATGCGACCTCTTCGGTGTTGTATTTCAAAATCATAAGCCTGGAGTCGCTCTATCCATCTCGCCACTTGTCCCTCAGGATTCTTAAACTGCAGAAGCCATTTAAGCGCTGCATGGTCGGTGCGAAGGATGGATTTCTGCCCGTAGAGATATTTATGAAAATGCTTTGTTGTACTTACAATGGCAAGTAGCTCCTTTCTTGTAGCACAATAATTTTTCTCTGACTTTGAAAGTGCTTTGCTATAGTAAGCTACTGGAACTTCTTGACCATTCTCCTCCTGAGAAAGCACTGCACCAATACCTTCATTGCTGGCATCCGTGTCTAATATAAATGTTTTCCCCAGCTTTGGATAGTGAAGTACTGGCGCTTCACAGAGCTGTTGCTTGAAATTTTCAAAACTTTCGTTGCATTTATCCGACCATATGAACGGCTTTCCCTTTTCGGTAAGTTGATGTAGGCTTCTTGCTATATCTGCAAAACCGTTCACGAATCGCCTGTAGTAGGTAGCTAAACCAAGAAAACTCCGTAATTGATGTTTGTCCTTTGGTGCTGGCCAATTTTTGACGGCTTCTATCTTCTCTGGATCGGTTCTTACTCCTTGTGATGAAACTATGTGCCCTAAATATTTAACTTCTTTTTGAAATAGAGCACATTTACTCGTACTGAGCTTTAATTTTGCATCTTTGAGTCTTTGAAGTACATCCCGTAAGTTGTTTTTATGTTCCATGAATGTCCTTCCGATTACTATTATGTCATCCAAATAGACAAGACATGTTTTCCAGGTTAAACCTCGTAGAACACATTCCATTAGTCGTTCGAATGTGGCTGGAGCATTACATAACCCAAATGGAATTACTTTGAATTGCCATAAGCCACTGCCAACTGAGAAAGCAGTTTTCTCTCGGTCCTCGGGATGTATTTCCACTTGCCAGTAACCACTCTTCAAATCCAGCGTGGAAAACCATTGCGCTCCGGAAAGGGTATCCAATGTGTCATCAATCATTGGTAATGGATAGCTATCTTTTCTCGTCACGTTATTTAGTTGGCGGTAGTCTACACAGAATCGGGTGCTGCCATCCTTCTTCCTAACCAGAACAACCGGCGATGTCCAAGGGCTGTTAGATTCCTCTATGATGCCTTGTTTCTTCATGGAGTTCATCATGTCTGCAACTTCTGGTTGTTTGGCTAATGGCAATCTTCGTGGTGTCGGTCTGGAATCTCCTGTATCGATTCGATGCTGGACAATATTTGTTTTACCATAGTCATCATCATTCATTGCAAATAATTCCGACAATTCATCGATCACCTCTTTGGCATCGTTGTGTTGTTGTTCACTTAAGGCACTGGACGAAAGAAGTTTCTGAACCTGTTGGGTAGTAGCTGGTATAGTTTTTGTCTCCTTGACATTACTACCATTATCTAAATTGACGATTTGGTAAACGGGTTCACAATTTCCAATTATAGCACCTTCTTTTAGTTGTACCTCGTTTTCGGATGTGTTAAGCACTCTGACTGGAATTAATGTTGCACCTTCTGCCTTCACTAAAGTCTTGCCAACGATGATGTTCGATGTAACTTTTGTGGGGTTAGGCTCCACCAGATAGAATCGGCAGGTCCCGATGGCATCAGTAAGCTTTGTCCATATTAGTGTCTCGGAGCATGGCGAAAGAGTAATATTTTCGCAAACCATCGCCCTTACTTTCGCAGGATGATCTGCTTCTTCTCCTAGTTTCGTAGAAATTTCTATGTTGACATATTTGAGAATCCGCTCTCCGACATCCAGATTTATTTTGTATGTGGTCATGAAGTCTATTCCAAAAATGCAGTCATCCATTATGTCTGAAACCAGGAAAGTGTGAGGAAATAGTAGTTCGCCTAGTTGAACATTTAAAATTATTTCTCCAAACACCTGTGCTGCCGCTCCAGTTGCTGTTCTTAGTAGATATTTGGTGGTGTTGTGAAGCCATTTGTTCTTAACAAGATCTGCTCTAATAATTGATCTTGAAGCTCCAGTATCGATAGTAACTCCGCAGTCATTTTTTCCTACACTTCCATATATAACAAGACTGCTATTATTTCTCTGTAACTGACTTACTTGGATGATGACTTCGGGGCTGTCGATTCCACCACTTCTGCCCCACGAAGTTGGTTTTTACTAGTTTTCCGACGGCTCAAGAGAAGAGACGATGCGACTAGTCGCTGTTTGATATCTAGTCTCTCCACGAATTGCTTGTTCCCTGGCTCGACATCTTTGGCATTCTTCTTTTCCCTCTTCTTCTGGTGATTCCACTCGTCGACGTTTTCTGCAGTCTCTTTGAAGGTGCCCTGGTCTATTACAATTCCAGCATCGAGGGACACCACGTGAAGGCGGGCTCTGTGATGATTGCACTCTGTTACAAATACATTCATCCACTGAAATTTCTCTCACTCGTACTGCACTCCATGAAGCTTGTCTGGCGGATTCGTATACTAATGCATAGGCTAGTGCTTCTGCTGTTGATTTATTTCCTGCTAGCCTTAAAGATTGTTGTAAATTTTGATCTTTAATAGCGTTCACAAATGCCTCCGTCGCCACTTCATTGAGAAAATCCGCATTCACGCTGGAGTATGACAGATGCGCTAATCTTTCTACATCTGCCTGCAGTTGTTGTAGTGATTCGCCATGTTTTTGAATCCTGTTGCGCAACTGTAGGCGATATACTTGCTGCATGTGCTCATCTCCGTAACGTAATTCTATCGCCTGTACTAATGAAGAGTAATTACGTTGATTTTCAATCGGTACACTTTGTAAGTTTGTAAGTTCTGACGCAGGACCTCGAAGTGCTAACACCAGAGCTATAGCTTTGTCTTCATCATTCCATCCATTTACCACTGAAGCTGCCTCGAATTGTCTCTTGAAGATATGCCACGAATTTTGTCCATCAAATATGGGAGGTTTCATTCTACCTGCACCGGATATTTCAGTTGCTACGCTTAGAGGCTGACGATGCTTTATTCTTTCCAGATCTGATTTAAAACTGTCAAGCTGCTCGGTGACTTTTTGTTGAGCTTCCGCCACTTCCTGCTCCGTTCCTTCAATTTTCAAATTTTGTTCGTCTAATGAGTTTTTCAGGAAAGTCTTCTGTTCCTCCAAACGAGTTTCTAGACAGTTCTCCAGAGAGATCTTTTGTTCGTCCAAACGAGTTTCCAGAGATTTCTTTTGTTCCTCAAAATCAATCTCTTGTTCACCAAAACGGGCTTCCATAGATTTCTTTTGTTCATCTAAACGTGATTCCAGAGAATTCTTTTGTTCCTCGAGAGAATTCTTTTGTTCGTCCATAGATTTCTTCTGTTCATCTAAACGTGATTCCAGAGAATTCTTTTGTTCCTCGAGAGAATTCTTTTGTTCATCAAAATGGGCTTCCATTTTGCTCATTAAAGTACTCAAAAGCTGTTCCATTTTCATCTCAGGCTCTTCTTCAAATTCGGTTCCTTCGAAGTTCTCTTCGAAAACAAATGTCTTAGGATTCTTTCCTTCCGCTATCAAAGCTTGTCTAAGTCGCTCGACTAGAACTTTCTTTGCACCTGTCGTTTGTAATGAGCGGTTCCCTAGCTCCACTTTCAAATCCTGTATTCGAAGCTCCTCCACTTTGCGCCCCATTACTGTAGTAATTCACTCACAGTTGAATATAAATTATTTTCCAGAACTTTTAAAATTTAACACAATTCCACAAAATTAATCACACTTTTAATTTTTCAGTCAATTGCCACCACTTTATTTCTCAAATATATTTCACTTCTGACACCAGTTGTTGCGAGCGTGGCCTTTGGTTCGTTATTTAAAACATAATATTAAATAATTAATATATAAGTTCTTTATTACACTTAAATCATATAAAGTTCACAAACATTTATTTAATCAACTCAACCCTAATTATCGCTAACACTGTACTTTCAATTATCGCAATCTAATTACACACTATCGCTTCTTTATTACTTTCGCTTCTTAACACTGCAACGTCTAAAACAAGACTCTTTTTCTGGCGATGACAACTGTTATATTTATACCCTAGAAACTCTCCGGATTATTCTGGAGTGTTCTATTCCAAAAGCTTCTTGACTATTCTATTTGTTCTATTCCTGAACTTTCCTGTAGATTTCATAATCGATTCTCCGAACCTGCAGTCCTTTACTCTCCGAACCTGAAGTTGTTTATTGCCAGTAGATGTCACCAGTTGTCTCTTTCTATTGCATGCAACAGTATTTTGAAAGTTGAAATGACAAATGAATAAAAAGGAGTAGAACAGTGTAACGTAAATTAGTTTATATTATCGGAAAGAAGAGACAAAGTTTTTCTTTTATATTATGGATTTGTTTTTGAAGTACAAATTAAAGAAGAGTCAACTTGGAAAAATTGGCTGCAAAAAAAATTGAAGTAACAAAAATGGTGTTTAAGTAACAGAGGCTGTGGAGATAGAAATTTTATTTAGTGGATCTGGTCAGAAAAGACCAATAGAGTTTATTTTTCTGTGTTTAGTTTATATTTTTGTTTGGAACTTGAATACCGTTGGTATTGTACACATATACGTGTGTGATTTTATTAAAGTACAAAAAAGAAAATGATCAAAATAATATTCGGATATTGTTTTCTTGAATAAAGAAATGTTCGTTATGTAGTTCATGAGTTTGACTGAGGCGCGATGTAGTGGTGTCGGGTGAGAGAATCCTTCCTTTGTTTTTCCTTCATATTAAAGGTCAAGGTGTGGCCGTTTTTTTCTCTTGGTGTCCGTCCGTCCGTCCATCTGTTTAAGAAATGCAACCTGAGCAGACCAATTTCATTTTTCTATACAGGCATGTAAAATGATAGTTCAGTGAAACAACAAAAGTAATTGTCGAATTTCCGGCTTTGAGTGTGTCAACTTACCCACCCCACGGCGAGCTAGGCCGTGCATGATCCAAACATGCTAATTTCGACGCACTAGGTTTTTTTGTAATTTTATTCGGTTCATTTCGGTACTGGTAAACTTCCGGGACCATTTGGTCAATTAGCTGGCAGCGCGAGTGATGGAACGAAATTTTAGCTTACTTCCTTTAGACATTGACGATTATTTGAAAGTCTAAATTTACAGATTGGATGGGATTGAACTTCATGGGGGCAGTTCAGGATTTGAAAGGTGTGAAAGTCAATTTGACACAACTCAGGTTTCGACTGTGACTGCAATGGAGGAATGTCATCGTGGAGTTTGACGTTATCCAATCTGACAGACAGTTACAAATATGGCGCCCAACGTTAGGTTTCTCTTTTGGACAAGCTTCACTTGTCTAAAATATATTTTTCTTGTATTTTGGTGGTTGTCTATACTTACAAGTACGGCCATCTGTAGTTAGTATTTCTGCGGTTTAGTCCCCAGAAATTCAATTAGTTTTTTTAATATTTCCAATTCAATCTTGTTTTTTTTTAAATTTTGAAATCCATCTATTGTGCTGTAATTAATACATAGTAAGATGTGCTGCTTCTTCTGCAGAAGAGGATGACAGATCAGTGCCTCTTTCTCTAGCTTCAAGCGACTGATGTTCGTTTGGCTTAGGTCAAGGTGCGGGTTTGGAATCTTTAGCGGAGGGAGCACCTGACATCTTAAAACCTTGTTCATCTTTCTTCTTAAATTTTCTTAATATCGCGCTCAGTGAACTGGTTTTCTAGTATGACCGTTATGCAACTTCATTCGTTCTCATCTGGTTTACAAGTGGCTAATGTCCATTTTGCCTGCGACGAATATGTTGTCTTATCGGTTTTTTAAAAAAACAGTCATTGAATAATTAAAATTTTTAGTATGTTTCTCTTTTTTACATTGCCTTCCTCTTACTTAAGTCAAGGGCTGGTAGAGCAGTGGCTGTTTGAAGGGAAACATTACCATAATATCACAAGTCAGGATTCTTGTCCGGAATTTTGGAAGTATGACCTGTCCAATCCGATGCCTGAATCTGAAACATGTGAACAAAACCCCTAAACAAATTTTTGTTGTAAAATCTAAAATTTTTTTTATCCACACTGACCTTTCCTTATTCTTTAGAATTCCCAAATATGATGGGCTGCCTTTTCTATTGAAAGATTCAGATGAGTACTTCACTTCGACTGGTTTCAAGTGACATATGTTCGTTTGACCTGCGATGGAGGCCTGTTTGGATGTGTAATAGTGGAGGCACCGAACATCAAAATACCCCTTATTTCCTAAATTCCTCCATACCTTTCCCCATCCCTTATTTCCTTACCAACGTGGAGGGAGGATTCCTCGTGTTCATCGCTGCTGCACCGCTCCTCGTTTGTTGAATTCGTAATTGTTCATTTGATAAATTTAAAAATATTCATATTTGTTTTGAAAGTGGTTTCTCTGGCGAAAAGTAGATATTGGTATTCGGTATATGTGTGGTTTCTTTGTGTAAAGAACTATCACTGTGTCCGGATATATATATATATATATATATATATTTCATTTAGTTTGTTTGGTGGTGCATATGCGGTTGTGAGAAGAACTGTCATTGTATCCATTTTGTCTGGTTTATTGTATTTGTATTCGGTGCATATGCGGTTTCTTTGTGAGAAGAACTGTCATTGTATCCATTTTATATTTTTGTAATTTTATATTCGTAATATAATGCCTGGGACTAGAGGTAAAAATACCCAAAAGGGTGCTGGTAAATCAGTTGAGGGTGATGCCCCTGCTGAAATTATTGATAATTCTGAGGAGGTTCTGGAAAAGACCGAATCTCTGGAAGATAAAAATAAAATAGCAACGACTTCAGTTGCTGACACAGATATTCTTTTAAAAGGAGACCAAGTCTCGTTTCCTGCTGTATCAGTATCAGAGAATGCTATACTCCAACAAATTGCAAATATGCAACTAGATTTGGATCAACTTCGTGATAAACAAGTCACGCCGTCTATTTTATCCAAACCTTACCATTCTCGTTCTTCAACACCGTCACCACCACCAAACCCACATAATGCTTCTAATGATGAACTATTGTGTAGGGCTCCTGTAAGAGCTGCAAACCGCTTCACGACTCCAGCTCGCCGTCCATCTTTGGTTCAACACTGGAACATTGTTATGGAAGTATGTTGTTGAGTGAATAGTCAGGACGTGAAGTCCAAACTGCCAGCATGAGCTGACAGATCACTCGATGACAGCGATGGCACAGGGCGGCATGCTAGCACCTCGGCTAAGGGTGGCGGAGAGTGTGGGGGGGGGTTCCCAGAGAAAAACCTGCCGCTGTCACCAAACCATAATCAAAAACAATTCATGCCTACATACAACCGAGCCGGCACGCACTCGGTCCTGAAGGGACCCTTACGTCACTTACCTACTTACTGTGAAGGCGCAGATGGCATGCCTTCATTGCCATGCCCCATCCTCCCTTTGACTTGGGGGGCACTATTTCCAAGTCCCTTGTTGACCTGTGAAAGAGAGACGAGGCGAACCTACACGACCCTTGGATGAGAGGACGCCAGGATAGTGAGGGGAGAAATAAAAGTATTTACCACTTCATAATTACGTTACAAAATGTATTCACCCAGCAATGGACTATTACAACACGTTCATGTTAATTCAGTAGTAGGATAGCAAACTTAATTAGTGCCTAGCTGTCTAAATATACTATTAATATTTTAGGTACATCTGTCAGTTTGAGGATAGATGATTAGTTACTAAATATATATTCGCAAAAAACCAATATCCGATAAGAGAGATGTAGAAGGTGTGTCCTCATAAAACACTCAATTGTTATTCTTTGTCTGGTACAACTCTAACATGGGGTACAAATGAACGGAAGGTATCCTCAAAAAAAAAACACAACATAATCTCTATAGAAGTACCCATCTCCTAATTATATCAAAATATATATATATATACTAAAATAGAGGGAAATGGAAAGATTATTATCAACCTAAGACGACTATCTCTAGCTAGATACATTTCCTCCAAACTCGGAAGTATTACGTTCTTTATATTTAAGAATATTATATGTAATTTGAAATATAAATCTAAAATTTACTTTGATTATACTAACAAAATTAAAACCTGAAATTCATTCTTGTAGGCAATGTAATCAAAAGTTTTTAAGAATATTATATGTAATTTGAGATATAAATCTAAAATTTACTTTGATTATACTAACAAAATTAAAACCTGAAATTCATTTGTGTAGGCAATGCAATCAAAAGTTTTTAAGAATTTTATATGTAATTTGAGATATAAATCTAAAATTTACTTTGATTATACTAACAAAATTAAAGCCCGAAATTCATTCGTGTAGGCAATGTAATCAAAAGTTTTGTTATGAACAAGCTATGATTGAATGAAAACACTTACAGTTTTTGTTGAGGATATTCCCTCGCTGAGGCACCCCGTGAGGTGTCACCCTGCCATTGAATTCAATCTGTATATATATAGGAATTTTGATGACAATTGCAAAAGAAGTACATTCATGCAGGTTTTATGTCCTACCTACAGATCACACTTACAAACATACAAATTAAATTAGTCCTACCGAACTATAGCGCATTGCTGGTACTTAATCAAATAAACTCTGCATAGAAAAACGATTGGCTGGATGACTTGCTCCTGTCGACTGACGGATGTCAATGAACTTCTGCCCAATTCACGAGTGGTTTGTCTTTTGTTTTCTCTCAGCGGGAACATCTCCGTTGGTGATACCGCCTTAATTCGTCTTACTTTCAGTATGCACATACGACAGGACGTTAATTTAGCCCAAAGAATTTCTTTTTTTGTTTTTTTTTTAATATTTCCGGGAGGAGGAGTCACGGTAATTACGTGTCATCAATGACCGTCTGACTACATATTCTTTAGCGTAATTATTAGGGGAACTCCCAGTCAGGACACACGGGCTTCCAGGATTACCACTACTGGTAAGTGTTTTTTCTTTTTATTTATCTTTAGAGCAACGCCTACGGACGATAGTAGTCAGTATCAGATTGATTAACAACCAATTTATCGAGGCGATCTTTGAGGTTTTCGATTATTTCACAAGCAGTCCGCAACCTATGGCACTATGTCGCCTCCAAGTAGTTGCTCAGGTTTCGCAGATTCCGTGGAGGAGTCTTGAATATAATTTTTTTGGGTAATGCGGGAAATTTTCTTCAGATTTCGTTTCTTCGCCGATGTTACGAGAATTTTCCTTGTCGTTCACTCCTTGCTGTTTCCACTGCGAAGATCTGACACGACAGAGAAAAGTTTCTTCTTCTTCCTTGTCACTTCAGCAGCATGTCATGCTGAGGTTGACGACACATTGCTTCGTCGGGGTACGTCTGGTTTTCGTTCTTATTTAACGAGGCCGGCCTACACGCATCAGTATAGGTAGCATATTGCTATGTGCAATCTGCTACGACCATAACAGGGCAGAGTGGTCTACACCACCCGTGGTTCAGACAACTCTGAAAAATGGTCGACTGAGCTAGCCGGTCTTTCACATAGGCCTCATCACTGCGGCGCTCAATGTGTGTCTCGACCCACGACCCACTGCTTTCCTCATTGCTCGAACTCTACTTCCGATGACGCGTCGAAGACACATCCTTGAAGTCTCGTCAGTCCTCGATCAGACTACGACATCCTTCTCCGTGTGGGAAGTCAAAGGTACACCGACAAGCTGGTAACCTAAAGAATCCAGCCGGTCGATGCCTCTCTGCCCTCCTTCACCGAGATGCTGAGGAAGCTTTGCGATCAGCAACCTAAAGAAATGCTCACCAGGCTTTCTCGGCGCAATATCTCACCCTGATCTCAGACTGGCGATTGTTCAAGGGTGTGTCTCCAAGGCGTCGTCGAAGTAGTGACATGTTGACAGCCGAATATGGGAATGGATTCCAACAGGTATATCACCCACCATTGAAGGGGCAATAGGAGGGCTTCGTGATATCCTATAGTTTACCAGTGAAGCTGGCTGGATGCCTTTTTAGGGCTACCAGGAATAACGACAATGGGTATGGGTGACGTTTTCATAATAATGATCACTGCTTGATGTCTTTGGCGTGATAGACTCCTAACAGTTTTCCCTGCAGATCCTCAAGCTCGTAGTAAGCGTTTCCCTTCCTGGCTCTGACTCGACATTTGACAAATTTCGGTCCCAGTTTTGCACTGGTTTGCTGCTGGAAATTGCTTTGGGGAAAATTCCGTCTAAATACCTCTTGACCCACTTTGAAATCGACAGGTTTCGCCCTGAGATTGTAGGCTCTTGAACCCTGTTCGAATGCATGTTGTAAATTTTCCTGCACTCTCGCACGGAGCAATCTCATCTTGTCTTCTGCATCCACTCTCAATGACTCATTAAGAGTTCCAAGGCTCCTCAAGATGGTGTAGGAGCTGCCATGTTCCATCATTTGTTGACCGAAGAGTGTTCGATAGGGAGAGAAACCAGTAGCTTGATGGAAAGAGCTCCTGAGGGAACTAGCTACATGACTTAGTTTCTCATCCCATCTCGTGTGTTCCTTCTTAATATATGCTCTAATCCCCGACAATAGAGACCTATTTACTCGCTCTGAGGCGTTTGCTTGCGGCGAGTAAACTGCCGTTCGCAAGTGCTTCACCCCATACTTATCCAGTAATCTGGTGAACTGAGTCGAGCAAAACTGGACTCCATTGTCAGAGACGATCACTTCAGGGACTCCGAACACGTGGAACACTTCGGTCTCAATGAATTGGCACACATTGAGTGTGGACGCTTTTCTCATAGGTTTGAGAATGGGGAATTTTGAAAAGTGGTCAAGAACTATCAGAATGCAGACGTTTCCTTTAACTGACCTGGGATATGGACCTAAGAAATCAATGTACAGCTTTTGCCATGGTCGTTCTGTCACAGATTGAACACTCATAGGTGGTCGCAAAATAGTATTAGGAGCTTTCGTTTCTTTACACACGTCACAGGCGCCTACGTAATTTCTGACATCAACTGTCATTCGTGGCCAGTACAGATGTCTTCGCAAACGTTCCAGTGTTTTCCCTATGCCTCCGTGTGAAGCCAGTGGCGGATCATGAGCCCTTGAAATGACGTCGTTGACAAGCCCTCGTGGAATCCAAAGCTTCCAAGCTTCTTCTTCCTGAATAGGATCGCCTGTTCTCGGAACAGTCCGGATATAAACGAAGTCATCCCTGACGCAAAGATCTGGTAGTTTGCCAGAAGTCGTTTTAACTTTATGCCTCAGTTCCTCATATTCCAACGAGTTGAAATATGGCGAACTAAGGTCAACTTCCGGGCCAGGATCTTCGTTTGTGTTCAAGCTGTCACAATGAATGCGTGACAGCGCATCAGGGACGACGTTCAGGCTTCCTTTCCTGTGCTCAATAGTGAAGTCGAAGCCCTGAAGCTTCAAACTCCACCGGGCAAGTCTACCGCTGAGGTCCTTTTGAGACATCAGCCATTTCAAGCTCGCATGATCCGTCACTATCTTAAACGGCATAAGTTCTATGAAGGGCCGGAACTTCTGCACGCTCAAGAGTGCAGCTAAACATTCTTGCTCTGTGACGGTGTAATTTCTTTGTGCTGAGTTCAACTTTTTCGAGACGTAGGCTATTGGCTTCTCGTGGCCCTCGTCATCTAGTTGAAACAGCACTCCTCCAATACCTTGTTGGCTCGCATCGCACTGTATAACGAACGGTTTGGTGAAGTCTGGACTCACTAGCAACGGAGCAGAAGTAAGTTTTTGTTTTAAAATGTCAAGAGACGTTTGGGCTTCAGGAGTCCAGTTGAACTGACTCGGATTTTTCAAAGTGTCTGTGATGGAGGCAGTTAAATCAGCATAGTTCGGGATGAACCGTCTATACCATCCCGCCATACCTAGTAGGCGTCGGGCTTGCCGAACAGTTTTAGGTGACGGATAGTCAACTATGGCTGAAATTTTGTCAGGGTCAGTTCTCATACCTCCCTTTCCTACAATGAATCCCAAGTATTTAGTCTCTTTGATACAAAACTTACTCTTCTCGACGTTGATAGTGAGGCCAGCTTTCCTCAAACAATCCGCTACACGGGCTAGCAGCGTGAGATGAGTGTCGAGGTCTTGTGACAGAATTAATAGATCGTCTAGATAGACGAGAACGTTCTCACGAAGATCGAAAGGAATGACTTTACCCATAAGGCGGCACATAGTCTGTGGAGCGTTGCATAGGCCGAATGGCATCACTGTGTACTGATAGAGAGGATGACCAGGTACTGTGAAAGCGGTCTTCTCTCTGGAATCAGCGTCCAGTGGGATCTGCCAGAATGCGTCTTTCAGGTCCAGGCTCGTTATGTAGTTTGCCGGAGGAGTCGACTCAGGAGTGCGTCTATCTGCGGTAGCGGATAGGCGTCCTTCTTCGTAACCGAGTTGACCTTCCTGGCGTCAAAACAAAGCCGGACCTTTCCAGGCTTCCTTACCAGAACGACTGGAGAGCTCCAAGGACTCTGGCTCTCCTCTATCACACCCAGTGATAGCATTCGCTCTAATTCAGCATCCATTAAACTTTGTACTGCCGGCGAAATCGGATAAAAGCGCTGTTTTATCGGGGCGGCGTCATTCGTTTCAATCTTGTGAGTGACCAATGATGTCTTCCCAAGACCTAAAGAGGCGAAAGAGGGGAAAAGCTGTTTTGTGGCTTCCAAGCGTTGCTGATCGAAACTAGAGAGGACGTGGCAGTCGGTGTCAGAGGTAGCTATCCCACTTGGATTCACTTCTGCGACTATACCCAGGACATCTGGAGCCAACCCAAATAGACGCCAGAAGTCTATTCCCAGATATAGTGCCTGTGTGAGCCCAGGAACCACGTAAAAACGCACGTTATGGGTCTTACCACGGAAAGTGACGTCCAAGTTCACATGACCATGAACAGTCGTCGTGGCACCATTTGCTACTTGGACCTGTGTTCGATACCTCTTCCATTCGACATCTGCTTCCACAAGCTTCTCTAGAGCTCCCTGGCCTAGGATACTGACAGTGGCACCACTATCAAGTAATCCATTCTCAGTTCGCCCGAGCAGCTTTACTTCGGCGTACGGTCGAATGTCGTCTGGCATCGACACGGAAATCTGTGCCAAATTTTTCCTTTCTTGTTTCATCCGTCGACAGTATTCCCGCCAACGAACGGTTGATCGTTTCTTTTTCGGTCGCATATCCCGGTCAGGAAACATAATGTCAGCTAACTCCGCCACTGAGGAGAAGATTCGGTCTCTTGCTGCGTTATATTTCTGCAGACGCGTATGATACGGCGTCAGCGGATATAAAACTGGCTCACGCCCACTCGTCATATCAGAGCTTGGTGGCCGTTTTAAAACAGAAATGACAGGAGGCCAAATCTCCTGCTCAGTAACTTTGTCGGCTACACGTGCGATAGGTGTCAATGGGACATCGAAGATTAAAGACTCTTCTAAAGAAGTGTCTAATAAGGTCATGGGCTCCCCAGAAGTGGAAATGGGAGCTTGAAGGTCTGCAGTGAAATCCATCCGGTTCTCCGCCTCTATCAAAGACGTAATCGTACAATCAGGAGTTTTACTGATACCACCAGAGTCACTGAATGATATCAGAGGACATATCAGGGAGTTCTCGCTAGTGTCTGTCAATGGAGCGGACCTTCCTCCTTGCTCAAAGCTTGAACTGGAGTGTTCGATGCATTGATTGCTCGTGATGTCGACGCTGGTCGGAAAGAGGTGTTGGTATTCCCGACCCGTCTGAAGTTTTTCTGTTGACATTGAATGCAATCTGGTTTGAAGGTGTTCTTCCTTCCACATCCGTAACAGAATACAGTTTGTCGTTCCTGCCGGCAATCTTGGTAGAAGTGACCGAACTGGTCACAATTCCAGCAGGTTACATTTTTAGGGGTTGAAATGGCAGATAGTGAGACTTCCTCGCTGCGCTCAGGTGATATATTCAAGTCAGCCTCGGTCGAATGATATCCATCCACTTCACTGACTCTTTGTCCGCGATAAGCGTTCCAACTGCTTGCTGTTGCGATGCGCAGCTGCGTCGCTTGAATTTGATTCACCAGAATCCTGAGCTGGTGGATGGTGTTTGTCGGATGCAAACAAATTTTATTTTGTATTTCTGGCAGTAAGTTTGCCTTAACTATTTCCAAAAATTCGACGTCTGGCAACGGATTCTGCAGTTGGTCTCGTAACTGTACTAGATGCTGGTAGTAAGTGGCAAATGACTCTCCTCCTTTCTGCTTGCGCAGCATAAGCTGGACTTTGACCTTAAGGTCGTCTTTGGGTACTCCCCATTCAGCTAATAGAGCTGCTTTCACATACTCCCATGACGGCGTGGAATTTTGCCTCAGGAGAGACCAGTACCAGTCCATTGCTGGCCCAGAAAGCAGAGTCGTCATATGTCGTACCAGTAAGTCGAAGTCTCCCTCCAAAGCCGAATAAGTCAAGGCTTCTACTCGGAATACAAATTCATCGACTGTGAGCCGAGAACTGTCACCGCTGTAGGAGATATTCCACCTGCGGATAGGGCTGCCAGAACGTCGCTGTCCTATGCCTGCAGGAACACGAATAGGTGGTGGTGGTGGTACAGGGTTTGGTGCGGGCTGATTTAGAGGCTGACCAAAAGCGGATGGAGGTCGATTAAAGGATTGTCTATGCAAATTGGGAAAATCGTCAGATGGTCTGGGATTTCCCCTAGCCGGAGGAGGACGTGAAAAATCTATTGGTAGCACTGTGGCTGCTACTTGCTGACGGACACTATCTACTAACTCAGACCGTAATGCACTGAGGCTCTGTTCGAGACCTTCACGTACCAAGTCCTGCATTTGTAAGCGTAAGCCTGCCAACAGCGCATCCGTAGCAGCTGAGGTGTGGCCTTGAGCTGGGGGTAATGAACTGTCTTGCCGTGAGTTGTGATTAGTGAACGTCCGGGACTGCAAATCGCCCATTCCTGGAGATAACGAGCGTCTATTAGGTGGTGGTAGGTCGAAACTAGGCAAATCTAAGTTCGGCACATCGTGCTTAGTAGACTTCACCGGCTTCACCTTCTGCGGTCTCTTCGGTATTGCACCATTATGTTCTCTGAAGTCCTGTTGTGTAATATGACATCGGCAGTTAGGACAACTAGCATGTTCACCTATCCAATGCTGCAGGCATGCTTGGTGAAAAATGTGCTCACATACGGTTATTACAGGCTTCCTTTCGGCTGACCAGCTTGCATCACGACAGATGGAGCATGGTTCAGGTAGCATTGACATACTGTTTGTCGCAGGTGGTGGCATTCTTACCGTAGCCATAGTGAGTAGCAATTGAAAACGTTTTACAAACCAAAGGTTCGACGAAGACTGTCAGAGAAAGTTCAAAGAAAATCAACAATCGCAGCTAATAAGCTCACACCAGATCGGAGCTCATGAGCTACTCCAGTTATTAACGTGTATTGCGTGAAAAAAATAAACGAAAGTGGTTAACTAAATTTCATGTGGGTAACTATCGTCACTAGAACATTATTTACACCCGTTACATACTCGTAATATACCAGTTCATGGGTTAGGTGTAATACGTATACGTGCAGTACGCGACGACAAAACTTCGGATATAAGAAGGCTTTGTATATTCCTATGAAAACAGCTACTGGACCTATAGATACTAAAAACTTTCTTAACTCCAAAATCCAGAAAATTCTCATAAGTGTACTGTCTTTATCTTCTAAATAATTACTATACGAAAAGGAAGCTTATGTATACCATTAACAGACTTCCGTGCTATAGTATACACTAACTAGGTTAAAGTTGCAAGTTGGACAAGATTTTATACTTCAAGAAAATATCCTTCCAACAGTCTGAAGAAATTTCAAAAAATTTTATAAAGGCGAAAGCGTTTCAACGACAAAAAAAAATTCTTCAAAGAAAATAATCATACAGTTTCTCCTTCACCTCCCAGGAGCTCTCCCAACACAAGGTATCAGGTCGCTCTCTCTCTTCCAAGGTCATAATACGGATATAAGTAAGTGACGTGAGTGGGTGCATGAAAAAGTTTGAGCTCTTGCAGAAATCTGGGAAGGGCAAAGTCGGAGGTATCAAAGACTGAGAATGCTACTAGAGATTCTTCAGCCAGGCAGTTAGCAGCATGCCAGCTCCTGATTACTGAAGATCTCCAGCATCAATCCCATCCTCTGAGAACTCGTTCTCTTCTCCTTCACCGAATGATCATGTCCAGTCAGTTCGCTAGCCGGGCAGAGTCATGAATCTGGTCAACTCATTACCTGGAAGCCAACCAGTTGCCTCGCAGATTCCCAACTCTGTCCAGCCAGTTGGCCAACAGAGACACGTCTCCGCGAGAGCGCAAACGAAAAATTTCGTGAAGCCACCTACCATTTCCATGGCAGAAGGCCAGCGGGAAAGATCGTTCAAAAAAAATTCAAAAGGCTTCAAAAAAAAATAAAAAAACTAGACACCTGTTCAGACTCGAGGCTTGACCAAAGTCAAACCTAGAGTCGAACTTCAATTCAAGAGAACTTTCAAAAACAAAACCAACTTTACTTTACTTTAATCGTTACAAAAAAAATCAAAATCTCAAAAACTTTACTTTACTTTCAGAAACTTTAAAACGTTACGTTACTCAAAAAATGCCAAATAACAAACAATTAGACTCAGGTCCACATATAACTTCCACTGATTGTGAGATTGCCGAGTCAGATAATTTAGCTACAAGCCAGCCAAATGTCCATATCTCGAAGTGATCCCAGTCCTCAGCAAAAGTCATACTTAGACCACCGAAGTCTACTGAGGTGGCGCCACGTTGGGCGCCATTTTTGTTATGGAAGTATGTTGTTGAGTGAATAGTCAGGACGTGAAGTACAAACTGCCAGCATGAGCTGACAGATCACTCGATGACAGCGATGGCACAGGGCGGCATGCTAGCACCTCGGCTAAGGGTGGCGGAGAGTGTGGGGGGGGGGGGTTCCCAGAGAAAAACCTGCCGCTGTCACCAAACCATAATCAAAAACAATTCATGCCTACATACAACCGAGCCGGCACGCACTCGGTCCTGAAGGGACCCTTACGTCACTTACCTACTTACTGTGAAGGCGCAGATGGCATGCCTTCATTGCCATGCCCCATCCTCCCTTTGACTTGGGGGGCACTATTTCCAAGTCCCTTGTTGACCTGCGAAAGAGAGACGAGGCGAACCTACACGACCCTTGGATGAGAGGACGCCAGGATAGTGAGGGGAGAAATAAAAGTATTTACCACTTCATAATTACGTTACAAAATGTATTCACCCAGCAATGGACTATTACAACACGTTCATGTTAATTCAGTAGTAGGATAGCAAACTTAATTAGTGCCTAGCTGTCTAAATATACTATTAATATTTTAGGTACATCTGTCAGTTTGAGGATAGATGATTAGTTACTAAATATATATTCGCAAAAAACCAATATCCGATAAGAGAGATGTAGAAGGTGTGTCCTCATAAAACACTCAATTGTTATTCTTTGTCTGGTACAACTCTAACAGGGGGTACAAATGAACGGAAGGTATCCTCAAAAAAAAAACACAACATAATCTCTATAGAAGTACCCATCTCCTAATTATATCAAAATATATATATATATACTAAAATAGAGGGAAATGGAAAGATTATTATCAACCTAAGACGACTATCTCTAGCTAGATACATTTCCTCCAAACTCGGAAGTATTACGTTCTTTATATTTAAGAATATTATATGTAATTTGAAATATAAATCTAAAATTTACTTTGATTATACTAACAAAATTAAAACCTGAAATTCATTCTTGTAGGCAATGTAATCAAAAGTTTTTAAGAATATTATATGTAATTTGAGATATAAATCTAAAATTTACTTTGATTATACTAACAAAATTAAAACCTGAAATTCATTTGTGTAGGCAATGCAATCAAAAGTTTTTAAGAATATTATATGTAATTTGAGATATAAATCTAAAATTTACTTTGATTATACTAACAAAATTAAAGCCCGAAATTCATTCGTGTAGGCAATGTAATCAAAAGTTTTGTTATGAACAAGTTATGATTGAATGAAAACACTTACAGTTTTTGTTGAGGATATTCCCTCGCTGAGGCACCCCGTGAGGTGTCACCCTGCCATTGAATTCAATCTGTATATATATAGGAATTTTGATGACAATTGCAAAAGAAGTACATTCATGCAGGTTTTATGTCCTACCTACAGATCACACTTACAAACATACAAATTAAATTAGTCCTACCGAACTATAGCGCATTGCTGGTACTTAATCAAATAAACTCTGCATAGAAAAACGATTGGCTGGATGACTTGCTCCTGTCGACTGACGGATGTCAATGAACTTCTGCCCAATTCACGAGTGGTTTGTCTTTTGTTTTCTCTCAGCGGGAACATCTCCGTTGGTGATACCGCCTTAATTCGTCTTACTTTCAGTATGCACATACGACAGGACGTTAATTTAGCCCAAAGAATTTCTTTTTTTGTTTTTTTTTTTTAATATTTCCGGGAGGAGGAGTCACGGTAATTACGTGTCATCAATGACCGTCTGACTACATATTCTTTAGCGTAATTATTAGGGGAACTCCCAGTCAGGACACACGGGCTTCCAGGATTACCACTACTGGTAAGTGTCTTTTCTTTTTATTTATCTTTAGAGCAACGCCTACGGACGATAGTAGTCAGTATCAGATTGATTAACAACCAATTTATCGAGGCGATCTTTGAGGTTTTCGATTATTTCACAAGCAGTCCGCAACCTATGGCACTATGTCGCCTCCAAGCAGTTGCTCAGGTTTCGCAGATTCCGTGGAGGAGTCTTGAATATAATTTTTTTGGGTAATGCGGGAAATTTTCTTCAGATTTCGTTTCTTCGCCGATGTTACGAGAATTTTCCTTGTCGTTCACTCCTTGCTGTTTCCACTGCGAAGATCTGACACGACAGAGAAAAGTTTCTTCTTCTTCCTTGTCACTTCAGCATGTCATGCTGAGGTTGACGACACATTGCTTCGTCGGGGTACGTCTGGTTTTCGTTCTTATTTAACGAGGCCGGCCTACACGCATCAGTATAGGTAGCATATTGCTATGTGCAATCTGCTACGACCATAACAACATTCGTTTTCCTGCAAACAATGATCAATTGTCGGCCGAAGAATTTATAAATCAGATTAAATTGTTAGCTTTGGACTCAGACATTCCATATGAGGAAGTCTGTAGTAATATTGTATCTCTTCTTCAAGGCCGAGCTTTAGATTGGTATTGGTCTGAGTTCAGAAGAGCTTGTCGTCGACCAACCTGGAATGATTTTCGCGTTGGCTTTTTGACTCAATTTTGTAGTCTTAGTAATGACTTCGGCGTCGTCAAGTCTATGCTGGAACTTAAACAGGGTTTCGATTCATTCGACGAATTTTTACATAAAATGACGGCTTTGCATAATCGTTTGAAGGAGCCGATGAGAGAATCTGAATATGTTAGCATAATTATTCAGAATCTGAATTCTCGTCTTGGTCCTCTTGCTGTAGGCCATAATATTATTTCTGTGCATGAATTGCGCAAAATGTGTATCAAGGCGGAGCAATGGTATATTGGTAACAGACCAGAACGTAGACCAGTGGCACCTTTGCGAGTGCATGAAATAAATATGAATCATGAAAATGATCAATCAATTTTTAATATTCCTGATACGTCTTCACCTGATTTACCTTTTTCAATTCCTTTCGGTGCTCAGTATGATGCCCAAGTGGAAGAGGTCCAAATTCTGAATAAATTAATACCACGTAAACCATTGACATGTTGGAATTGTAAGTCAGAGGGGCATGCATTTTATGAATGTCCGGCTGAATTTCGTAATTTGTTTTGCTATAAGTGTGGTAAACCTGGAGTGGTTACGCCAAAGTGCCCTAACTGCTGTTCGGAAAACCAGTTGATGGATGCGAAGTCTTTCAAGGCGACGCATCCGCACTAAATTGTACTACTTCGGATACCTCGACAATCGGCTTGAACAAATGTGATCATGCAATGCCTATACCAGACCTTAAAATAGAATTTCCTAATGAGTCTGTGAAGAATTCTTTCATTAATAGATGGAAGAATTATTTGAATGTTAGAGAACAAATATTTTCAAATAATCTAAATGTCATTAATAAAATAACACCAAAAATTCGATCTTTAGCCAAAGAAAAGAAACAATTGGCTAAAACAGTTATTTCATCTGTGTTGAGTAACGCTTCAGACAATAGACCTTATGTGAACGTTTCACTACAAGGCACAAAAGTGATTAGTTTGCTCGATAGTGGGGCTAATATTAGTTGCATGAGGAAAAATGCTCAAAAATTCCTTAACCAACATAAAAATATTAGGCTTAAAACTTTGCACACCTCGGTTCAGACTGCTGATGGTGCTGCTCAACAAATTACTGGTTATGTCAAAATTCCTATCAGTCATAATGGAATTTGTAAGTTGTTTACTTTGTATGTAATTCCTGGTTTGAGTCAAGAACTCTACTTGGGAGTTGATTTCTGGAGAGAATTTCAAATTGCTCCTCACATAATTAGTGAGATAAGTGCAACATCTTTATCACCAGTCGTGGAAAATAATCTTCATCAACTAACTTCAACACAATCGGCTCAGCTCAATACAGTGAAAGCTAAATTTCCGACTTTTGATGTATTAGGTTTGGGAAAAACTCATCTGGAGGATCACGTGATTGATACTGAGAATGCATTCCCAATCAAACAACGTCATTACCCAGTGTCCCCAGCCATACAGAAATTAATGTATGATGAGCTTGACCGAATGTTGGAAATGGGAGTCATTGAAGAGTCCAATAGTCCATGGAATTCTCCAGTTGTCCTCGTACGTAAACCTGGAAAAGTGCGTTTATGTATTGATTCTCGTAAAGTAAATAATGTGACAGTAAAAGATTCATATCCACTTTCTCACATTGATGCTCTTCTTGGTCGTTTACAAGATACTAGATATATATTTAGTTTGGATTTGAAAGATGCTTTTTGGCAAATTCCATTAGAGAAAAAATCTCGTGAAAGAACAGCTTTCACAGTGCCTGGCCGTCCTCTTTACCAATTTAAGGTAATGCCTTTTGGTTTATGCAATGCTCCACAGCGTATGTGTAGACTGATGGACAAAGTAATTCCGGGTAACTTGAGAGAAAATGTATTTGTGTATCTGGACGACTTATTCATTGTGTCACCAGACTTTGAGACACATTTGAGAGTATTGGAACAAGTCAGTGAATGTCTTCGACGTTCAGGACTAACTATCAATTTAAATAAAAGCAGATTTTGTGTTCGTGAAGTAAAGTACTTGGGTTTCATTATTGGAGATGGAACATTGAAAACTGATTCCGGTAAAGTTGCTGCAATTAACGAATTTCCTGCTCGGAAATCAGTCAAGCAAGTTCGTCGCTTCCTCGGCATGACTGGTTGGTATCAGCGTTTCATTCCCAATTATGCCACTGTGGCTGCCCCAATTACGGGTTGTTTGAAGAACAAAAATTTTGTATGGAAAGATTAAAACATTTAATGACAATAGCCCCAGTTCTGGTCACTCCTGATTTTGAGAGCCCATTCTATATTCAGTGTGATGCTAGTAAACAAGGCGTCGGAAGTGTTTTATTTCAAAGAGACAAGGATAATAATGAACATCCTATTACTTATATGTATGGATTTGAATTCTTCTGCGTTTCAATCTTCAGATTATAAGGTTTCGGTAGAATTCGTTTCAAGTAATAAGGATCAATTACCTGATCTACAAGTATCCGAAGGTTATGTTTATCATCGTACTTCTCCTCGATTGGGTGATCCGGTACAAGAAGATCATGCTTGGAAATTATGGATTCCTGTTGAATTAACTGAGACCTTGATTGAAAATGCTCATCAACCTCCGCAAGCATCTCACGGTGGTATTGGCAAGACCTTGTTTCGATTGAAAACCAAATATTTTTGGCCCGGAATGGTTACTCAGGTAAAGTCATTTGTTTCTCAGTGTGTGGTCTGTAAGGAGACCAAAGCTACTAATCAAATTTTACGACCTCCTATGGGGATTCCTTTGCGTGTCTCTAAACCTTTTCAATCTTTATATATTGACATTTTAGGCCCATACCCTCGGACTAAAAATGGTAATATTGCTGTATTTGTCGTACTAGATTCTTTCAGTAAATTCGTTTTTCTTCATCCAGTTAAGGCTGAAACGGCTACGGCTGCCATCGATTTTCTAGAGCATGAAATTTTTCATACGTTTGGAGTACCTGAAACAATTTTTTCCGACAATGGTCGACAGTTCATCTCCAAAGAGTTCTCCAAATTATTATCTGACTATGGTGTCAGACATGTACGGACAGCAATATATTCTCCTCATCCTAATGCTTCGGAACGAGTTAATAGATTGGTTTTAGCTGCTATTCGAGCTTATCTTCAAGACGATCACCGTTAATGGGATCGCAATCTCTCAAGCATTGCTTGTGCTCTTCGTAGTACTATAAATGAGTCCATAGGAATGGATCCTTTTCGTACGCTTTTCGGTTGTCACATGATCTTACACGGATCAACATATCCAGTCCTTAAAAAACTTGAAGCTCTTCAAGATGGAGACATCTATGTATGCCTACTATTGATCGTTTGTCATTAATACGTGATCGTATTAGACACAACTTTTCTTTAGCTCATTCTCGTCATGAGAATACATACAATACTCGTTGTAAACTTCATTCCTGGTCAGGAAGTTTTCCGTCGTAATTTTCCCGTAAGTAAAATGTCTGCCTTTTTTAATGCCAAGTTGGCAAAAAAATTTCAAAAGGTCGGATCCGAAAACGTGTTGGTGCTAGTCTGTATGAAGTTGAGGACCTACAAGGAAATCTCATAGCTACTTTCCATGCTAAAGACTTACGACAATAGATTTATATGGCTGATGCAAATGTTAACCTCCATTATTCTCATTATAGCTAAAATAATAGTATTTCCTATGTATGGATACTAGTGGTCCATGCAAATCCATAAATTTCATTCATTATTTTCACTACCATAGTAGTTTAAACTGTAATTTTGTTCAGTAAACATCATCGCATGTGCTGAGTTGCTTTTGTCAATTGCCGGATGGTACTTTATTCTCCTGGTACTTTAAGCCTCTGCACTTACGGGTGCAGAGAAAGTATTGTTTTATCCATTCGTAGCTCTGGCCCCTTCTGGGTTGTCTTTAAGCGAATGTTTCATTGTCCTGTTTTTTTTCCTTCTTTTTTCTTTTTCGGTCGAGTTCCTGGTTGCGCGACGGTAATGTCTCTATACGTAAAACAAGGTTTTACATTTACAAGCTCCAGCTTATAATCAGTACCCTACAATGGAAGTAGTGGTACTCAATCCCATACCATATAAATTTTTCCCCTGCCCATAGTGATGCCGGATGGGTGGTGTATCATGTTGCATCAAGTTGTTTTTATTACAAAAAAAAAAAAAAAACCTTGTTGATGCCTGGTATTGTGAGGTAAGTGCGAGGAGTTCGGTTTTCCGCCTTCTCTTTACGTGGCTTGGGATTGTGTGGGTCTATCTTCGGTTCAGGTGAAGTGATTGAGGAACTGAATTCTGCACGTGATAGGGAGTATCGAGGGTAGTTAGGAGGGCTGTATGGAACAGTCAGACTAGCTGCGGTCGATGTTTTCCTGTTTCTCCCGTACTGTTGGCTCTTGTATAAATTACGGGCCCGGCTAGCTCAATCGGTAGAGCATGAGACTCTTAATCTCAGGGTCATGGGTCGAGCCACACGCTTGGCATTTACCTACTATAGTCCGGAGCATATAGTTTTGCTTTCGGTTTCCCTTTCGTCAATACCTCTCCGCTTTGTAACAAAACATCTCATTAAAACGTGGCCTTACCCCCCCCCCCCCCCGCCACAGTAAGAACTTTTTCTGTTTAAACGTGGCCTTAAGCCAAAAATTGGAAAGCACCCTTACTCAGTGTCGGCTGTCCGCTGAATCATTAAAAAAAACAGATGACACTGTTCGTCTCATTTAGACTCGTGTTTGTGTTCAGATTTCATAAGGGAGAAGGCAGATATTGTTTAAAAGACACTGACATATAATAAGAATGGACTGAGCGTTCTTGCTTCAAAAATGGCACAAATATTGGACAGGCTGTGAAAACCCTTTATTTCGTACAATTGCACACCGATTTATAATTAATTATTATTTGTCAATTGGAAACACTAAAGATGTTATAAAATAGTATTGCATTAAATTAAAATTATTTAGAAAGTTAAACTTGTTTTAATTAACCCAAAAACTCATTTGTAATATTACTGAAAAATGTGCTCCTCTGCAGATTTGTTGTCAAATTTCCTTGAGCTTGTAAGAGATAGACGTATAAAAACAATATATTTGTCTGAATTTTTATGTCAATTCCAATGCATTCTAATTAATACAGCCGTACTGTTTCCAAAATTGGTTACAGTTCAGTGTACATTTTGAGCTTGAAAGAGACAAATAGATTTTGGTAAAAATTTTTGCCATTTTTAACTATAGGAATTAGATAGGATATCTCAGTCCATTCTTATTATATGTCAGTGTTAAAAGATGATGCAATCGGTTGTTGCGAGATAATAAAAGAAAAAAAGTCCATTTTAAGTGATGGTAGAAGATGGTTGATTGGAGAGTGAGGAATAAAGAAAAATAAATATAAAATAATAAAAGTTTTTAAAAGTTAAATTAATGAGTTTAGAAGATCCGAAAGTGATCAAATTAGTAGGCACATTTGATTTAAATTGCAATGGTGAAAAGTTTTCCGAATAAAAAATAAAAACTTAGTGAAAAAATTTGAAAAAATTGGATAATTAAAAATCTTGTCTTTGAGCAAGTGAATTGTAAAAAAACGTATGTTCCTGTGTAACCATAAAAATATAAAAGAAAACAAAAAGAAACT
Organism: Dioctria linearis; assembly: GCA_963930735.1. Lineage (NCBI taxonomy): Eukaryota > Metazoa > Arthropoda > Insecta > Diptera > Asilidae > Dioctria > Dioctria linearis. The sequence continues at coordinate 170,972,569 of OZ005742.1, read as the reverse complement.
GAAATGAAATTTGTGTAAAGAATTTGTTAATCAAATTGTTTGAAGCCTTGGCAATAAATTACCGAGAAGAAAAGAAAAAAAAGAAAAATTTTAAATTTCCTACAGTCTGGAAAGGAAATGCAAGGAAATGAAATGGGGAGGAAATTATTTTTTTATATAAATTAAATGGGAAGAAAATCGTATATTATTTTTTTTGTTACGAGGTAAGAGGAATTTCATAAATACGCTGGAAAAATATAATAAAAATTTATATGTATATGTTAATATTGAATTTATCATACAAAAAAAAAATAAAAAAAAAGTAAAATAAGAAAATTTATTTATGTTCAAAATAATTTGCAAATTAACAGGATATGTTGTTTGTTGGTTAACTAAAAATAGAAAAAAAAAGAAAAATTAATAAAAATAAAGTTGTATTTACGCTATGGTGGAAAGATTGGAGTGAAAGAAAATTGTTCTGTTAACTAAATAAAATTAAAGTATTTTGAAAGTTGAAATGACAAATGAATAAAAAGGAGAAGAACAGTGTAACGTAAATTAGTTTATATTATCGGAAAGAAGAGACAAAGTTTTTCTTTTATATTATGGATTTGTTTTTGAAGTATAAATGAAAGTAGAGTCAACTTGGAAAAATTGGCAGGAAAAAAAATTGAAGTAACAAAAATGGTGTTTAAGTAACAGAGGCTGTGGAGATAGAAATTTTATTTAGTGGATCTGGTCAGAAAAGACCAATAAATTTTTTATTTTTCTGTGTTTACTTTATATTTTTGTTTGGAACTTGAATACCGTTGGTATTGTACACATATACGTGTGTGATTTTATTAAAGTACAAAAAAGAAAATGATCACAATAATATTCGGATATTGTTTTCTTGAATAAAGAAATGTTCGTTATGTAGTTCATGAGTTTAACTGAGGCGTGATGTAGTGGTGTCGGGTGAGAGAATCCTTCCTTTGTTTTCCCTTCATATTAAAGGTCAAGGTATGGCCGTTTTTTTTTTTTTTTTGTGTCCGTCCGTCCGTCCGTCTGTTTAAGAAATGCAACCAATTTCATTTTTCTATACAGGCATGTAAAATGATAGTTCAGTGAAACTTCAAAAGTAATTGTCGAATTTCCGGCTGTGAGTGTGTCAACTTACCCACCCCACGGCGAGCTAGGCCGTGCATGATCCAAACATGCTAATTTCGACGCACTCAGGTTTTTTTGTAATTTTATTCGGTTCATTTCGGTACTGGTAAACTTCCGGGACCATTTGGTCAATTAGCTGGCAGCGCGAGTGATGGAACGAAATTTTAGCTTACTTCCTTTAGACATTGACGATTATTTGAAAGTCTAAATTTACAGATTGGATGGGATTGAACTTCATGGTGGCAGTTCAGGATTTGAAGGGTGTCAAAGCCAATTTGACACAACTCAGGTTTCGACTGTGAATGCAATGGAGGAATGTCATCGTGGAGTTTGACGTTATCCAATCTGACAGACAGTTACAATCTTTCTTGTATTCAAAAACTAATAAGGCAGTACATTTTGTTAGGCATATATATCCATAATATAATATCGCTGCCTTAAAAATTTTCTTTTGTTCCGATAATTATATTATCCTCCACAAATAAAGCCACTGCGCTTGAAAAATTCATAAATTCCAATTTTATTATTATTAAAATTTATCAACAACTAGAAAAAGAATCTATAAATGTCATTTGTGCTAGAGGAAAAAATTCGGATATAGTTTCGAAACAAGCGAAATCGTCTGTCAAACGAAAATCTTATAACATACCGCCAGAGCGAAATCTTCGCTTCGATGATCACTTTCGATAAGAAGTTTTAACATGTCGCCACTGATATTAGCCAAATTCTAGTTTTGTAGCTGAAGCTGCAGTAACAGCACTGACTTATATATAATTGGACTGACTGATATTTTGTTTCATATGGCACTATAGTTTTGATTTCAGAAAGTATGCTCTTATTGTCAATCGAAGTATGAATAATAACAAAGTAACGACTCTTGTAGAAGAGGAAATTTTATTTCTCACACATGTGAGACAATTTTTATTCACGGACGAATGTAAAATCTTCTAATGAAACCACTGACATATAAATATGGACCGCTAACATTCTATTTCACGTGGGCACAGTTTTTTGTGCAAAAAGAGTTCTTACGTCGGTGCCAACATTGAAAAAATCATTGGCTGGAAGTTGAAAAAGTGAGCACGTAGCTCCAAAAATGACTTTAATAAATCCTTTGGCATTTCTCCTGCGTATCTAATGAATATATTGTCTTTAGTAAAACAGCTTTTATCAGTCTTAATCCTAAATAAGTAATTTAAAAACATTTATTTCTACGAATCCATTTATTTATTTGTTGTTCACAGTTCTCTCTCATTTGGTACTTGGTGCTTAGACCGAAAGAGTCAGCAATATAGAAATGAACCCACTTTCTGTAGTTTATTTCAATGAACGTAGTCAGTCCATATTATATATGTCAGTGAATGAAACAAAATTAAGAGAGACTAAGAGAACCATATCTTTATAAAGCTCTCCCCTTAAAATTACAGGCGCTAAAATGGTAATAGCCTGTTATGGTCGTAGCGTATTGCATATAGCAATATGCTACACTGAGAAATACTAGCGTTTATGCCGGCTGCTGTCAAACAAAATACCCGAACGCACCCGAGAGAAGTGCGTTTCCTCGAATGCGGTGTGGGATGCTGGTTGGGTGAGAGGAAGAAGAAGACTTTTTCCGGGCTATCATTTTTTGTCAGAGTCTGAATTGTGTTGGCGAAAGAGAAAGGAGCAAATTGGTGTGTGGCTGTATTCCGACAAAATAAAAAAATTTTTTATATATATAAAAATCGGTCGAAATCCACATCATCAAAAGGTTTTTGAGGACAGGATGAACAAGTCGCTATAACCAAGCTCCGGATTAGTCTTCCAAGAGAGAGAATAAGAACGTCCCCCAAAAATAATATCAAAAAAGGAAAAATTCAGGAAACGGGAACGCGGATTAGTAAAGTTCTAGTGTACTAATCGGCCAGTTGTCCACGCTGAGAATTTCACTGATTTTCCATCTCAGATGAACTAAATTTTGTATATAATTGAGCGGGATCCACGTTAGCGGAATCGCGGAACAAGACTTATTTGGAACACGTGGATTTGTGGGAGTGTATTGAATACAAGGATGAAGTCAAGGATGTTAAAAAGGACACTAAGGCTCGAACAAAAATTATATTGTCTGTCGAACCAATTATTTATGTACACATCCAAGATGCAAAAACGGCTAAGGAGGTATGGCATAAATTAGTTAGTGTGTTTGAAGATTCAGGGTTAAGTTGACGTGTAGGACTTCTGCGAAAGTTAACTACAACCAAATTATCTCAGTGCAAGTCTGTCGATGAATATGTAAACACGGTAATCACCACAGCTCATAAAATAAATGGAATAGGTTTTCATGTCAGTGATGAGTGGATACGGACACTACTTCTAACCGGATTACCGGATGAATATAAGCCTATGATAATGGGATTACTTTATGGCATGAAAACTAATTTAAATGCCGTAAAAAAAACAAAAAGATTAATTATATATTCATTAAATATTTTACTGCTACAAAATCATTATTATGTTAATACATTTATGGCATAAGAAACAATTTTTGTTTCTGTTTACATTTTCACTTGAACTTGAAAGTCCATCTTTCTACCGTATTGAACTTAATTATGGTACAAGCTTTATAAAAACACAGCTGAAATATTTAAAACTTTCAATTTATACACAATTTATTAAGATATGAAAGCTTTTCTTATTTTTCTATATACAGGGTGTTTCCCACTAGGAGGTCAGTAGAGCGGGAGGTGATAGTACTCACTTAGACGAACCAAAAATTGTATGGCTGGGGGAGGGGGGCATATCAACCGTTTAGGAGTTACAGGGTGATTAAGAAAAAAAAACAGTTTTTCACAAAACACCCTATATCTTATAAACTACAGGGTGTACAGTCACACTTAAGAGCTCATTGTATGCAGAACTTCATGGTCTTTCCAAGGACTGCTCAACCACCTCCACACCCCTCTCCCATTATTGTTGTCTAAGCTAAAAATTTCGGATTTTCTTACCTTTTTTTTAATTTAACCTCTATTATTTTTGCAAAAAGATCGTTAGCATAACTTTTTTTATAAAAACTGTAAGCTTCAGACTCTCCTCTTTAATTTGACCTATTACACCCAATGTCCTATCTGGAGCCCTTTAAGAGTTACTAGCTCTAAACCTATTCTCAAACCTATTTTCAAACCTATTATCAACGATAATTTGTTCCCTTAGCACGGCATTTTAAAAAATATCGTCAAATTTCGGTGTGACCTGAATAGGCTATGAGTTAATAACTGTTTAACGGCTACAGTTAACACATAGGGTGTAATAGGTCAACTTAAAGAGGAAAGTCTACAGTTTATAGTTTTTATAAAAAAAAGTTATATTAACGACCTTTTTTCAAAAATAATAGTGGTTAAATTAAAAAAATGGTAAGAAAATCTGAAATTTTTAGTTGAGACAACCATAATTCATGATTGGAGAGAGGTGTGGAGCAGTCGTTGGTAAGGCCATGAAGTTCTGCATACAATGAGCTCTTAAGTGTGACCGTACACCCTGTAGTTCATAAGAAACAGGGTGTTTTGTGAAAAACTGGCTTTTTTTTTATTCACCCTGTAGCTCCTAAACGGTTGATATGGGCCCCAGCAAAACCCTCGACAATACTTCCCAAGCCATGAAACAGAAATCTATATGAGTGCGTTCGGAGTCCGTTTTCTAAAATGTTCAACATTGATGCTTATGGAAAAGTGCCAAACATTGACTTTATATATGCCATAGAGCGTAAACTACTATCCATACAGGAAAATAGTATTCTAGTATTTTAAAGCTTGGTTCCTTACCTTCCCAAAGGCTACACTTTCTGTATACCTTACTTAACAAAATAATAACATAGTTTTGATTACAAAGTAACCTTACCATTTTACGCTCAATACCTCTCTGCTGAGTGATAATTGCATGTTTATATGTGCAGCCGTAGTCCGAATCTGTAGGCAGCTACATTCGATATCATCAGCCCACGGCATGCCATGACGGCACAGCGACATTACAATGATTACTCAGCTGAGACTTTTTGTTTGAGGAATCGTAGTCATTTGGTTAAGATAATTTTTTTAAAATAATTTTGTTAGGAAAGGTATGAAAATTTTATTACGGTTCGGAAGATAAGAAAGCAAGCTTAAGATTAACAGAACGCCATTTTTCGGTATGAATAGCAGTTTAGAGCGGAGGAGCTATTCAAATCAAACTTTTGTCAGTTGTACATAAGAACACTGCAAATATTTTAGAATGTAAGGACTCCGTTGGGCCTGGTATGTGGTAGGGAGGGAGTCTGTTTCATGGCTTGTGAAGTATTCTCGAGGGTTTTGGTCCCAGCCATACAATTTGTTGTTCGTATAAGTGAGTACTATCACCTCCCGCTTTACTGACCTCCTAGTGGGAAACACCCTGTATAGCGTACAGATTACATAGGCACACTTATACAAGTTATTCCCATTACGAACCACGTTCCGCCATTTGTGTCCGAATGTATAGGAAAGTACGGTACAGAGAATACCATCTTCTCTCATCCTGTCTTTTCAATATAAATGTATATACGTTATAGGCGTAACCCCCGCAAGATACAAGCCATGAACAAAGTCGAAAAAAGAAAGCAGCGGGCCGGTCAGCAGGCGACATCCACAGTCTTCTTGCCTTGTTGTTATGGTAGTATATTTAGAGTGAATGGTTAGGACGTGAAGTCCAAACTGCCAGCATGAGCTGACAGATCACTCGATGACAGCGATAGCACAGGGCGGCATGCTAGTACCTCGGCTAAGAGTGGCGGAGAGTGTGGGGAGGTTCCCGAAAATACCTGCCGCTGTCATCACCCATAATTAAAAAAATTCCTCATGCCTTGAACCAACAAGCCAGCACACACTCGGTCCTGAAGGGACCCTTACGTCACTTACCTGTATACTACTCTCGAAGGCGCAGATGTTTAGACCTTTACTGCATGCCCCAACCTCCCATTTGACACTGAGGGCAGCGAGTTCACAGTGTCCCTAGTGACGACCTGAAACCTTAGAGGAGGAGCGGACCTAGTCGACCATCATCCTGAAAGGGCTCCGGGAGAGTGAAAGGAGAAATAAAAAGCCGTTGCAGCGTCATGACTACGTTATAAAACCTTTTCATTGTATCTCTAAGTATTCAATGCACAATTTGTCCGGCTACGGTATAACAAGTACCCTAATTCATACATATATAGTATTGCACACAAGTTCCACCTCTACGTTACTATTATTACAAAAATTCTTCGAAACATTTCAAAATCTGATGACCCGTCATGCGGACATCCAAACTACTAAATAATTTTAGCAAATCCTTTAGGAACAGAAATTACTTAGCCTTAACTAAGCTGGAGGCGGGTACCCAAACTGAAAGCCAAGTTCATATGGAAGCATATTCATGTATATAATCGACAGTCAGGTCCTCATTTCTCTTCTCTAAGAGGTGTACTTACCCGCAATTGAATCTTACTTAGAAATGTAAATATATATAGAAATGATAGTCCAGTTGCTTCATTTGTTTTCGTAACTATGTAATTAAGGTAATCAAAATCCTAATTCTAGTTCTTCAAGCGATATATGGTATATATAAAAATAATATTTAATATTCGTTAATTCTTCTTTAACCTCTAAAATGTATATAGATGTATAGATGTGAACGCACTCGAGTTTTGGTATCTTTCAAAAAAATTTGTTCCTATCTATACATGTATATACATACGCGATAGATTTTGTGTTGCCGTCACAAAAAGGTATGACTAAAATTTAATAAAAACTCTATTTCTATCCCGTTAATAGGAACGGTTACGTACATTAATGGTATTCAAATTCATTTTACTTTCTTTTACCGTTTTCCCTAAATATATATAAGTCCAGACGTGAACGATATTCGAGTTTTCCTTTTACTTTGTATCTTTCCTTTTAAAAAATGCGATTATATACGGGATTTAACAAAAATTGTCCTAAACTAATCTTGGTCTGTTCTCATTGAAGCGACCTTGTGCGATCAATAAGTCATTTCAATTCAAATCTTAATAATTTTGAACATTACTTACAGTTTTCTTTAATTTGTGGTGCTCCATCGAAGAGGCCTCTTATATGCTCAGCTGCTTCCTATGAAGAAAAGACGTATTGATCGTAGATTTTTCCTTTTTTTCTTTTTGTGCCTATCATAAAAAATCGCAGCTTTGACGAAGGCTGGTATGTTTGTGAACTTGGTCGTCTGGTTGGTTACCCCCCTTTACAACTGAACTTGTACTTAATTTTGGGAGATGCTAAAAAGGTTTTTGTTCGGTTTAAAAAGAGAAATATACTAGAAACTGCAATAACTTAACTTATCTGCCCCGTTACACAGTGCACAGCATCAGTAAAGGTTGAATCATGTCCATCAGTGCCCTCCTTGGAAAGCATTCCTATCTCTATGGTTAGAGTTTCACAAGATTCTCCGATTAAGTGCCCACAGCTAGCGTAGTAATAATTTAATTCTTCCAGTGTTTATTTCTACCAGATGTTAAAGTGATATTGCCATCGAAAAATTGGTTATGTACTCAAATTCTTCCCAAACTTTCCTTATGGATCAGGTAGAAGAACGAAACCTCCTTTGTTCAAATTATTGGAGTCTGCGATGTCCTTTAATACTGCGGGATGCCTTAGGTCGTGGCTGTCGTTTCCCTACCTTTTCTAGCGTAATTACAAACTTTTGTAAAATTATTAGGTCACAACTCGACCACCTCCGCAACAAAATTCCTTTTCCTCCGTCCTAGCTCTTCCCTTTTTTACCGATTTCGTTTCTTTTTCTAGCGATACTTTTCGATTTTTAAAATTTTCCTCACCAAATCTTGTCCGATCTGTCTTCTCTATATCACTCTTCTTCTTCCCCTTTTCCGGAAATTCCATTGCGGTGCTCGGTCCATTAGACTCGAAACGTGTGTCGAGTCTCGACAATCGCACGTTCGTCGTGTGGCTCACGCTAGGTGCTGCTGCTAGCCGTCGTGTAGCATATTGCTATAGGCAATATGCTATGACCATAATAGGGCAGAGTGCTCTAAACCACCCGTGGTTCAGACAACGCTGAAAAATGGTCGACTGAGCTAGCCGGTCTTAAACATAGGCCTCATCGCTGCGGGCGCTCAATGTGTGTCTCGACCCACGACCCAATGGGATTCCTCATCACTCGGGTTCCATTTGTCCGATGACGCATCGAAGACACATCCCTGAAGTCTCGTCAGTCCTCGATCAGACCTCGACATCCTTCTCCGTGTGGGAAGCCAAAATTACATCGACAAGCTGGTAACCTAAAAAATCCAGCCGGTCGATGCCTCTCAGCCTTCCCTCACCGAGATGCTGAGGAAGCCCTGCGATCAGTAACCTAAAGAACTGCTCACTAAGCTTTCCCGGCGCAATATCTCACCCCGATCTCAGACCGCGATTGTTCAAGGGCTTAGTGGCTTAGTTTCTCATCCCATCTGGTGTGTTCCTTCTAGATATATGCTCTAATCCCCGACAATAGAGACCTATTTACTCGCTCTGAGGCGTTTGCTTGCGGCGAGTAAACTACCGTTCGCATGTGCTTCACCCCATATTTTTCCAGTAATCTGGTGAACTGAGTCGAGCAAAACTGGACTCCGTTGTCCGAGACGATCATTTCCGGGACTCCGAACACGTGGAACACTTCAGTCTCAACGAATTGGCACACATTGAGTGAAGACGCTTTTTTCATAGGTTTGAGAATCGGAAATTTTGAAAGGTGGTCAAGAACTATTAAGATGCAGACGTTTCCTTTCACTGACCTGGGATATGGACCTAGAAAATCAATGTACAGCTTTTGCCATGGTCTTTCTATCACAGACTGGACTCTCATAGGTGGTCGTAAAATAGTATTTGGAGCTTTCGTTTCCTTACACACGTCATAGGCGCCTACGTAATTTCTGACATCAACTGTCATTCGCGGCCAGTACAGATGTCTTCGCAGACGTTCCAGTGTTTTCCCTATACCTCCGTGTGAAGCTAGGGGCGGATCATGAGCTCTTGAAATGACGTCGGTGACAAGCCCTCGTGGGATGCAAAGCCTCCAAGCTTCTTCCTCCTGAATAGGATCGCCTGTTCTCGGAACAGTCCGGATATAAACGAAGTCATCCCTGACGCAAAGATCTGGTAGTTTGCCAGAAGTCGTTTTAACTTTATGCCTCAGTTCCTCATATTCCAACGAGTTGAAATATGGCGAACTAAGGTCAACTTCCGGGCCAGGATCTGCGTTTGTGTTCAGGCTGTCACAATGAATGCGTGACATCAGGGACGATGTTCAGGCTTCCTTTTCTGTGCTCAATAGTGAAGTCGAAGCCCTGAAGCTTCAAACTCCACCGTGCAAGTATACCACTGAGGTCCTTTTGGGACATCAGCCATTTCAAGCTCGCATGATCAGTCACTATCTTAAACGGCATAAGTTCTATGAAGGGCCGGAACTTCTGCACGCTCAAGAGTGCAGCTAAGCATTCTTGCTCTGTGACGGTGTAATTTCTTTGCGCTGAGTTCAACTTTTTCGAGACGTAGGCTATTGGCTTCTCGTGGCCATCGTCATCTAGTTGAAGCAGCACTCCTCCAATACCTTGTTGGCTCGCATCGCACTGGATAATGAACGGTTTGGTGAAGTCTGGACTCACTAGCAACGGAGCAGAAGCAAGTTTTTTCTTTAAAAGATCAAGAGACGTCTGGGCTTCAGGCGTCCATTTGAACTGACTGGGGTTTTTCAAAGTGTCTGTAATGGAGGCAGTCAAATCAGCATAGTTCGGAATGAACCGTCTATACCATCCCGCCATACCTAGTAGGCGTCGGGCTTGCCGAACAGTTTTAGATGACGGATAGTCAACTATGGCTGAAATTTTGTCAGGGTCAGTTCTCATACCTCCCTTTCCTACAATGAATCCCAAGTATTTAGTCTCTTTGATACAAAACTTACTCTTCTCGACGTTGATAGTGAGGCCAGCTTTCCTCAAACAATCCGCTACACGGGCTAGCAGCGTGAGATGAGTATCGAAGTCTGAAGACAGAATTAATAAATCGTCTAGATAGACGAGAACATTCTCACGAAGATCGAAAGGAATGACTTTATCCATGAGGCGGCACATAGTTTGTGGAGCGTTGCATAGGCCGAATGGCATCACTGTGTACTGATAGAGAGGATGACCAGGTACTGTAAAAGCGGTCTTCTCTCTGGAATCAGTGTCTAGTGGGATCTGCCAGAATGCGTCTTTCAGGTCCAGGCTCGTTATGTAGTTTGCCGGAGGAAGTCGACCCAGGAGTGCGTCTATCTGCGGCAGCGGATAGGCGTCCTTCTTCGTAACCGAGTTGACCTTCCTGGCGTCAAAACAAAGCCGGACCTTTCCAGGCTTCCTTACCAGAACGACTGGAGAGCTCCAAGGACTCTGGCTCTCCTCTATCACACCCAGCGATAGCATTCGCTCTAATTCAGCATCCATTAAACTTTGCACTGCCGGCGAAATCGGATAAAAGCGCTGTTTTATCGGGGCGGCGTCATTCGTTTCAATCTTGTGAGTGACCAGTGATGTTTTCCCAAGGCCTAAAGAGGCGAAAGAGGGGAAAAGCTGTTTTGTGGCTTTTAAGCGTTGATGATCAAAACCGGAAAGGATATGGCAATCGGTGTCAGAGATAGCTATCCCACTTGGATTCACTTCTGAGACTATACCCAGGACATCTGGAGCCAACCCAAATAGACGCCAGAAGTCTACTCCCAGATATAGTGCCTGTGTGATCCCAGGAACCACGTAAAAACGCACGTTTTGGGTCTTACCACGGAAAGTGACGTCCAAGTTCACATGACCATGAATAGTCGTCATGGCACCATTAGCTACTTGGACCTGTGTCTGATACTTCTTCCATTCGACATCTGCTTCCGCAAGCTTCTCTAGAGCTCCCTGGCCTAGAATACTGACAGTGGCACCACTATCAAGTAATCCATTTTCAGTTCGCCCGAGCAGCTTTACTTCGGCGTACGGTCGAATGTCGTCTGGCACCGACACGGAAATCTGTGCCAGTTTTTTCCTTTCTTGTTTCATTCGTCGACGGTATTCCCGCCAACGAACGGTTGATCGTTTCTTTTTCGGTCGCATATCCCGGCCAGGAAACATTATTTCAGCTAACTCCGCTACTGAGTAGAAGATTCGGACTCTGGCTGCTTTGTATTTCTGCAGACGCGTATGATACGGCGTCAGCGGAAGTAAAACTTGCTCACGCCCACTCGTCATATCAGAGCTTGGTGGCCGTTTCAACACAGAAATGACAGGAGGCCAGATCTCCTGCTCAGCAGCCTTGTCAGCTACACGTGCTATTGGTGTCAACGGGACATCGAAGATTAAAGACTCTTCTAGAGAAGTGTCTAGCAATGTCATGGGCTCCCCAGAAGTGGAAATGGGAGCTTGAAGATCTGCGGAGAAGTGCATTTAGTTCTCCGCCTCTGCCAGTGAAGTAATTGTACAATCCGGTGCTTTTCTGATATCACCAGAGTCACTGAATGATATCAGAGGACATGTTAGGGAGTTATCACGAGTGTCTACTAATGGAGCGGGCTTTCCTCCTTTTTCAAGGCTGGAACTGGAGGGTTCGTTACAGTTGCTGCTTGCGACGTTGACGCTGGTCGGGAAGAGGTGTTGGTATTCCCGAACCGTCTCTCGTTTTTCTGTCTGCAGTAGCGGCAATCAGGCTTGAAAACGTTCTTGCGTCCGCATCCATAGCAGAACACAACTTGACTCTCTTGTCTACAATCTTGATAATAATGACCGGACTGGTTACAATTCCAGCATGCAATAGCGTTTTTGACTGAGATGCGCGATACGTCACCTAGGCTGTGGTCACTGCCTGTCGCTGCTGCCAGTTCAGGGTCCAAGTTCTGAAAATTGTCAACTTCGTGCACTCGTTGGTTCCGGTAAGGATTCCAACTACCAGCTGTAGCAATACGTGTCTGCGTAGCTTGTATACGCTTAACCAGCGATCTCAGCTGTCCTATAGTATCAGTGGGGTGCAAACATATTTTTTCCTGGATGTCAGGCAGCAAATTGGATTTAACAATCTCTAGAAACTCTTGGTCTGGCATGGCGGTCTGTAGCTGGTCACGCAGCAATACTAAATGGTGGTGGTACATAGCGAGTATTTCGCCAGGTTTTTGCTTTCGAGACATAAGCTGTAATCGTATTTTTAAATCATCGTTGGGCACTCCCCATTCCATGGACAATCCCGTTTTGATGAATTCCCAAGTTGGAAAAGGGTTATTCCTCAGTATTGACCAGTACCAATCTTTAGCTAGTCCTGTTAATAACGTAAGCATGTTCCTTACCAGCAGATCGAAATCCCCTTCCAGAGCGGAGTGCGTGAGCGCTTCGACTCTAAAAATGAATTCGTCTACCGAGAGCTCTGCGTTATTTCCATTGTACGTCACGTTCCATCTACGGATGGGACTTCCGGATCGTCGCTGTCCTACATGTGCAGGAACACGAATAGGTGGTGTTGGTTGAGGTTAAGCGAGGTTTGGCATAGGCTGACCAAAGGCTGAAGGCGGTCTATGGAATGATTGTCTCCTCGTATTGGGAAAATCGTTCGACGTTCTTGGATTACCCATAGACGGGGGCGGTCTAGAGAAATCCCTTGGCGGCATTGCAGCTGTGATCTGTTGGCGAATATTATCTACGAGCTCAATCCGCAAGACATTGAAGCTCTGTTCGAGACCTTCGCGTACCAAGTCTTTCATTTGAATGCGCAGGCCTGCCAGCAACGCATCCGTACCAGCTGAGGTGTGGCCTTGGGCTGGTGGTAATGGACTGTCTTGCCGTGAGTTGGGATTAGTGAACGTCCAGGAATGCAAATTGGGCATTCCTGGAGACAAAGAGCGTCTATTAGGTGGTGGTAGGTCGAAAGTAGGCAGATTGAAGCTCGGCACGTCGTGCTTAGTAGACTTCACAGGCTTCACCTTCTTCGGTCTCTTTGGGATTGCACCTGTATATTCGATAAAGTCTTGTTTTGTAATATGGCACCGACAGTTAGGACAACTAGCATGTTCACCTATCCAATGCTGCAGGCATGCCTGGTGAAAAATGTGTTCACATACGGTTATTACAGGCTTCCTTTCGACTGACCAGCTTGCATCACGACAGATGGAGCATGGTTCAGGTAGCATGGACATACCGTTTATCGCAGGTGGTGGCGTTCTTACTGTAGCCATAGTGAGTCAAAATTGAGAACATTTTGCAAACCAAAGGTTCGAAGGAGGATGTCAGAGAAATTTAAAAAGTCAAAAATCGAGATCAACAGGCTCAAACAGGATCGAAGCTAACGAACTACTAAATTTATTAGCGCGTACCTTGTAACTAAAAATAACCAAACGTAGCTAACTAAATTCAAGAAGATAATTATTATCGCTAAAATTTTATATACAACAGTTACATACTCGTAACATAAAATTCCATTGTTGGTATGTAATATGTGTATATGCAATAAGCAACGAAAAGCCTTCGGATGTAGGAAAATATTGTATATTCCTATGAAAAACGAATTACTGGGCCGATAAACAATATAAACTTCTCTTCTACAAAGTCCAAAATTTCTCATAAATTTACAGTTTTGTCTTCTAAATAGTTACCATAAGTAAAAGAGGAAGCTTCTATATACTATTAAGAGACTTCCGCGCTATTTTATACGCCTACTAAATTTGAAAATTTGAAAGTTGGGATGAGATACTATAATCCAAGGAAATATCTTCCCAAGCGTCCGAAGAAATTTTAAAAAAAATTTGGCAAAACAAAGATTCGAAGCGTTAATTTAAGCTTCTTAAATCGAGATAATATGAGGATTGAATCCCCAGAACAAAAACCAATGTCAGGAAGCGTCAATAACTTCGTCGACTAAAACTTCTCATAAATTCTGCAAACTACAAAGAATCAAAAATAATCGCAAAGACAAGTCAAACGTTTCAACAATTTTCAAAGATCAGACAATTTCTCCTTCACTTCCAGGAGCTAACTCTCACATAAGGTATCAGGCCGCTCTCCCTCTTCCAAGGCCAGAAGCAGATATAAGCAAGTGACGTGAGTGTGTGCATTGAAAAAGTGAGAGCTCTTGCAGAAATCTGGGAAGAGTAAAGTCGGAGGTATCAAAGACTGAGAATGCTGCTAGAGATTCTTCAGCCAGGCAGTTAGCAGTATGCCAACTCCTGATCACTGAAGATCTCCAGCATCAATCCCATCCTCTGAGAACTCGTTCTCTTCTCCTCAGCGAATCTTCGTGTCCAGCTAGTTCGCTAACCGGGCAGAGTCATGAGTCTGGTCAACTAATTAGCTGGAAGCCAAGGAGTTGTCTCGCAGATTCATAACTCTGTCCAGCCAGTTGGCCAACAGAGACATGTCTCCACAAGAGCTCAAACGAAAAATTTCGTGAGGCCACCTACCATTTCCATGGCAGAAGGCCAGCGGGAAAGATCAATTTCAAAAACTTTCAAAAACAATAAAAAAATTCAACAACTGTTCAGGCTTGAGGCTTGACCGGAGTCAAACCTAAAGCTGAATTTCAACTTTCAATAAAAACTTTCATTACTCAAACGATTCAAAAACTTTACGTTACTCTACTTTCAAAAACCTTAAAAACTTTTTTAAAAACTTTACTTTACTTTACAATTTACTTTACAAAAAAAATTCAAATAACAAACCAATTGGACTCAAGTCTGCCTATAACTCCCACTGATTATGAGATTACCGAGTCAGACTATGTAGCTAACAGCCAAAAGTCCATATCTCAAGTAATCTCAGTCCTCAGTCAAAGTCATAATCAGACCACCGAAGTCCAACTGAGGTGGCCCCGCGTTGGGCGCCATTTTGTTATGGTAGTATATTTAGAGTGATTGGTTAGGACGTGAAGTCCAAACTGCCAGCATGAGCTGACAGATCACTCGATGACAGCGATAGCACAGGGCGGCATGCTAGCACCTCGGCTAAGAGTGGCGGAGAGTGTGGGGAGGTTCCCGAAAATACCTGCCGCTGTCACCACCCATAATCAAAAAAATTCCTCATGCCTTGAACCAACAAGCCAGCACACACTCGGTCCTGAAGGGACCCTTACGTCACTTACCTGTATACTACTCTCGAAGGCGCAGATGTTTAGGCCTTTACTGCATGCCCCAACCACCCATTTGACACTGAGGGCAGCGAGTTCACAGTGTCCCTAGTGACGACCTGAAACCTTAGAGGAGGAGCGGACCTAGTCGACCATCATCCTGAAAGGGCTCCGGGAGAGTGAAAGGAGAAATAAAAAGCCGTTGCAGCGTCATGACTACGTTATAAAACCTTTTCATTGTATCTCTAAGTATTCAATGCACAATTTGTCCGGCTACGGTATAACAAGTACCCTAATTCATACATATATAGTATTGCACACAAGTTCCACCTCTACGTTACTATTATTACAAAAATTCTTCGAAACATTTCAAAATCTGATGACCCGTCATGCGGACATCCAAACTACTAAATAATTTTAGCAAATCCTTTAGGAACAGAAATTACTTAGCCTTAGCTAAGCTGGAGGCGGGTACCCAAACTGAAAGCCAAGTTCATATGGAAGCATATTCATGTATATAATCGACAGTCAGGTCCTCATTTCTCTTCTCTAAGAGGTGTACTTAGCCGCAATTGAATCTTACTTAGAAATGTAAATATATATAGAAATGATAGTCCAGTTGCTTCATTTCTTTTCGTAACTATGTAATTAATGTAATCAAAATCCTAATTCTAGTTCTTCAAGCGGTATATGGTATATATAAAAATAATATTTAATATTCGTTAATTCTTCTTTAACCTCTAAAATGTGTATAGATTTATAGATGTGAACGCACTCGAGTTTTGGTATCTTTCAAAAAAATTTGTTCCTATCTATACATGTATATACATACGCGATAGATTATTTTGTGTTGCCGTCACAAAAAGGTATGACTAAAATTTAATAAAAACTCTATTTCTATCCCGTTAATAGGAACGGTTACGTACTGTTTAATCTTAAGTCGTTTTTCTCATGCTTAATCAAATCAACAAAAACAATTCATCAATTCATTTGCATGCATTGCACGAATCATTGACCTTCTTTTAGAAAGCATAAAGGCATTCGCTGACAACACATAAATTGGCTTGTAACAAGAAAATAAAAACGCGCAACCAGCACAGGTCATTCGCTTTAATAATTTGTAAATGCGCTAATTTTGTGTATGTCAGCAATGCGTTTACTGCTGTAATGATTATTGACCCTAGCTTTAAGTAACTCTAGTTTTTTTGTAAAGCTTGTATAAATATCGTGCAAATTAAATTAAATATATCAGTTTTCATTATCATATACAAGGTGTTGTTTTACCAGTGCTTTCACTTTGTGAGTCTCAATTAAGATTGTTTTGGTACAAGAACCGAAACCAATCAACAAGTAACTTACGATACAAGCATCGTAAGCATCATCATATCACCATCTTCATTGCGACGGACAATAAATTACTTACTGCGTCGGTACAAGAACCGGACACAGCTCCAACAAATTCGTTCACGATACAGGTATCGTGAGCTCATCTACATCCCATCAGAGTAAAAGAACTTTGATTTACATTTGGTGACCCCGACGTGATCATTTGATTTGATCATGAGTTTAGAAGACCGTATAACTTCGCAGAAGAAGATTGGAGGCGAAATACAAAAGATAATCGCCAACTATAAGACGGATCCCGCGGACAAGAAAACTTTAGATTATCTAAAGTCAAGATCGAATGCCCTAAATGCTTGCTGGAATGAATTTTCTTCAACGAACGCAGTCATTATGAAGCAATCGGGAGACATATCAGATCATCCATACATCTCAACTGGTTATTATGAAGCGATAAAGAAGGTCTATGAGCAGATAATCCAAGATATGAATGAAAAGATTGAGGCAATTAAAAAATTCACTCAACCCTTAGAAGAGAAGCGTGAGCCAATCGATAAAGCGGATAAGGCATTGAAAGACACTAATAGTGAAGATAATCTAGCAACAACGCAATGCAACCATACAGAAAATAAGAATGAGAATTTAGGTGCAAGCATCTCCGGAATTTTACATAAACAACGATCTGTTTTAGCTGTATTGCGTAAAACAGTAGCAGGATTAGCTACAATCAAGGAAGATTATACAGAGCAATTCTGCCAGCTTAAGATCAAAACAATAGAACAATACTTACATGATGTTCAAAGGCTCCACTACAAAATCTGGGATAGTGTCGATGATCCCACAATAATAAGTTATGATGCAGAGGAATACTTCAGTTTAGTGGAAGAAGTTCAAAATACTTTGGCGCAACTATACAATTATGTGGGTAGTAAGAGCAATGACCACAAAGCAGATGTGAGTACAAACTCTGTGATGAAACTGCCTAAGATTGTTCTGCAACGTTTTGATGGCGATTACTTGAAATGGCGGCAATTTCATGATCTTTTCACTGAAGTAGTGCACAAGCAGACAATGTCGGAGTGCCAGAAGATGTGGTATCTCAAAAGCAGCTTATCAGGCGAGGCCGAGAAATTAGTGCGACATCTTACTATTTCGGATACAAATTACTCTGCTGCGTGGAAGATTATCACCGAAAGGTACGAGAACCCTAGGTTATTGGTAACTGCACTACTAAATAGACTGCTGTCGCAGACCAGTATAACCAACGAAAGTTCTTCTGCCATAAAGGCCCTGCATGACACAACCCAGGAATGCCTACTCGGCTTAGAAAACTTGGGAATAAACATCAACCATTGGGATCCACTGTTACATCATCTATTGATAAAGAGACTGGACCGCACTACACACACGCTTTACGAGCAATCTTTGCCCCAGCCCAGAGCACTGCAATCTATGAAGAGCTTCTTAGTGTTTTTAGAAACGCGCTTCCAATCATTAGAGACCTTAGGAAACAAAGGTAAACCCACTGAAGATTATAACCGAAGAATAGGTGTCTCAAGGGCTTTTGCTTCAACAGTGACCAACGGATCAGTTTGCACCATGTGCAAAGGTAATCATCAGCTGTTTGCATGTCGGAGATTTCAAGAATTAACTCCACTCAAGCGCATTGCTCATGTGAAAGGAGTCAATGTGTGCTTCAATTGTCTCAATGCAGGTCACCGGGTCGATACTTGTACAGCCCGAGCATGTACCAAGTGTTCAAAAAGACATAATACTTTATTGCATACTGATAACGCCTTTTCCAAATCCGGATCATCATATACGCAAAGCAAAAATCCTCAGAGTCAAGTTACTGCTGCACACCCAGCAAGTAACAAATTATCATCAACACATTTCAATCAGGCACACGATCAATCAATATCGTTGACAACGAAAACAGCTCAGTCATTGAAGGGCTATGTTCTCCTCAGCACAGCAGTCGTTAATCTAATTAACAACAGAGGTAAAAAAGTGGAATGTAGAGCCATCTTAGACTCAGGCTCTCAGTTGAACTTCATGACCGAGAAGATTGCGAAACAATTAGAATTAACAGAAATTCCAGAGCAATTACACATTGAGGGCATTGGTCAGCGGAGACAACAATCCCATAGTCGAGTGAACGTACTGTTGCAATCTAGAATAAATAATTTTACTACAAGACTCGAAGCCCATGTGCTATCAAAAATCATTTCAGTTCAACCCACTAAGTCAATAGATACTTCAGCTTGGCCGCTACCTCAAAACATCGCGTTAGCTGATCCAACCTTCGATCGACCTGGGCCTATTGATCTGTTGATTGGTGCAGAGATTTACTATTCACTCTTGTCAATTGGCCAGATAAAGTTGGGTGAAATGTTACCAACACTTCAAAACACTGTTTTTGGTTGGACTGTGGCAGGGAAGATCAATAATATGTCTCAAGCTGACGCAATCTGTGGAATATGCAGCGACGATGAAAGATTAGACCAGCAAATTGAGCGTTTTTGGAAGCTGGAAGAGACTGAAGGGTCTTCCACGAATTTTACCACGGCAGAGAAACGGTGTGAGATACACTTCAATCAAAACACAAGAAGAAGTTTAAGTGGACGTTTTATCGTAAGTCTCCCATTTCTAGTTCAGCCTACTAGATTAGGGGAATCGAAAGACATTGCTTTGCAAAGATTTAGATCATTGGAACGAAAGTTAGCCAATAATGAGATCGTTAAAACACAATATGTGGAATTTATGGAGGAGTATCTTCGCTTGGGTCATATGCGGGAAGTCAACATCAACATCATCAAGGCACCATACTATTTCTTACCTCATCATTGTGTCATGAAGCCGGATAGCAGCACCACAAAACTTAGAGTGGTATTCGACGCTTCAGCAAAAACATCGAAGAACATATCCTTAAATGACATACTATGCACGGGTCCAACTATACAGGATGACGTCTTTTCCATTCTTTTACGTTTTCGATTACCACGATTCGTATTTACTGCTGATATCGAGAAAATGTATCGGCAAATAGAAGTTGAAGAATCCGATAGTAAATATCAACTAATTTGGTGGAGGCCTGATCCAAGTGAATCGCTTAAGGTCTACCAGCTGTCAACGGTAACATATGGAACGACGTGTGCGCCATACCTAGCCACTAAATGTCTGCAAAGATTGGCAGAGGATCAAGCTCAGACTTATCCTGTGGGTTCGGAAGTACTCAAACGTGACTTCTACATGGATGATGTTCTCACCGGTGCAGACACCTTATCAGCAGCTCTTGACATCCAAACTCAGCTCCAATCGATACTTAGCACATCTGGCTTTAAATTAAGAAAATGGTGTGCAAATCACCAGCGCCTGCTGCAGAGCATACCTCCAACAGATCAAGAGCTCCAACTAGATTTCAACAATAAATTGGACGAGCATATTAAAACGGTCGGTCTGATCTGGCTTCCTAAGACTGACTCTTTCCGTGTAAAGACTGCACAAATTGAATCATGTAAGGTGACAAAGCGAACAACGTATTCGGATATTGCTCACCTATACGACCCATTAGGTATTATGGCTCCAGTTGTGGTGAATGCTAAATTATTTCTTCAAAGGCTGTGGACACTCAAACTTGATTGGGATGCAGCGTTACCCCAAGAATTACATACGTCATGGATTAAATTTCGATCAGGTCTAAAGTTATTGAGCAACATAAATTTTCCAAGGCATGTATTTTCTCATAGAATCCCCAAAATAGTGCAAATTCATGTCTTCGCAGATGCTTCAGAGAAAGCATACGGTGCAGCTGCATATATAAGATCCATAGATAAGGACAACATTATTGTAGTGCGCCTATTATGCGCTAAATCTAGGATAGCTCCAATGAAACAAACCACATTACCTCGACTAGAGCTTTGTGCAGCTAAATTGGCAGCAGAACTGGCTAATCGCATCCAAAGGGACTTACGAATGAGGAAAGAGCTTATATTCCTATGGTCTGATTCCGAAATAGTCCTAGCATGGCTAAATTCTTCATCATCACACTTTCATACTTTCGTTGCAAATAGAGTCTCAAGTATCCAGGACGTAAGCGTTCCCACGCAATGGCGCCACGTGGGTTCTAAGGACAACCCTGCTGACATTCTTTCCCGAGGAATCGAGCCCGAAAAACTCGAAGGTTCCACACTTTGGTTTTACGGCCCCACCTTTCTACATGGCACTGAAGACCTTTGGCCACCACCATACTTGAAAACAGAAGAATGCAAGTTAGAGAAAAGGGGGTTCACGTTATCAGCCTCAGCAGCCGAAGATTCAACATCCATAATCGATAAAATCGATCATGGAAATTCGTTCAGGAAGTTATGTAATACGCTCGCTTATATTGCACGCTTTATAAATATCATGAGACATCGCAATCAACAACAAGCAAATAGTACGGGTAAATCACTCTCCATACACGAAATCAACGAAGCTCAAGTAGCTATAATAAGGCACATTCAAGAGCAAGAGTTCAAAGATGATCTCGACCATCTAAAACGCTTTGCAGAAGTTAACAAAAACAGCTCTCTTAGCAGTCTCACCCCATTCATAGACACTAGAGGACTCATCAGAGTTGGAGGCCGACTTGAAGCCTCAAACCTTTCATATGACGCCAAACATCAAATATTGTTGCCATACACACATCCTTTCACAAAATTACTGCTAAGCGAGCTACATAAAGATAACTATCATGTGGGACCTCAGGCGCTGTTGTCAATCGCGAGACAAAAATTTTGGCCAATAAAAGGCAAAACTCTGGTGCGATCCATAGTAAAGAATTGTGTACGATGTGCAAAGGCAGAGCCCAAGCTACTTTCACAGTTAATGGGCAATTTGCCTGCAGATAGAGTTCAGCCAGCAAGACCGTTCGTCAATTCAGGAGTAGATTTTTGCGGACCAGTATGGACCCACTACAAGATCAGAGGAAAAAGGCCACAGAAGTCTTACATAGCAGTATTCTGTTGTTTTGCTACCAAGGCAACTCATCTTGAACTAGTCACCGATTTAACAACACAAGGCTTCCTTGGGGCGCTTAAACGCTTTATGGGTAGACGAGGTCACTGCGCAAACATTTACTGTGATAATGCGACAAACTTTGTGGGTGCCAAAAACCAGTTAGAAGAAGTAAAGGACATGATTGGATCTGAAACTGCAATAGAAAAGATAACAAGAATATGTAGTACGAAGAACATCGATTTTCACTTCATTCCCCCTCGAGCACCGCATTTTGGAGGGCTCTGGGAAGCTGCGGTAAAGTCAGCTAAACATCTTCTCCAACGCACGTTAGCAGCCGCTTCACTAACATATGAAGAACTCGAAACAGCTATTGTCGAAATTGAGGCAGTCTTAAATTCCAGACCAATCACACCAATGTCCTCTGACCCTAACGATCTCAACGCCTTGACTCCAGGACACTTCCTCATCGGAGAACCCCTTGTTGGTATGATAGATTCCGACACCAAACCACTTAATGTAAACCTTATTACACGATGGAAACTCGTTACACATATCAAAAATGAGTTCTGGAGAAGATGGTCTGGCGAATATTTGAATCAGTTGCAACATCGATATAAATGGAAGGAGCGCTGCCAAAATGTTCAACCTGGCACTATGGCACTTATAAAAGAAGACAATATACCGGCATTAAAATGGCCGTTGGGTCGAATAATTAAAATCCACCATGGAAATGATGGCCTGGTTCGAGTAGCTGATATTAGAACTTCCAGTGGAGTGTTACGTCGTCCCATACATAAGCTGGCGCCATTACCTATCGAAAGGGACTACGATTTAGACGAAGCCACAGAACTGTTGCCCAACGTCAAAAACCAGCACAGTACTAAATTGAAGAATCTAGATCACTACAAATTGACAAGTACCCATAAACGACAACAAACTATATCTACTGCGAAGCATACCGATGGCAATTATCAGTCACCAGACACATACTCGTCCCCGAAGAAAAAGGCTCGCCGGTCACCAGGCTCAGCGGTAGTCACATTACTACTAACGTGCCTTTTGTTACCACTGACACATGGTAGTCCCGTTGAATTGAGTCCATTCCACTCACAGCCGGGAATATACTTTGAAAATTTGGGTGTTACAAACATTATCTCAAGTGAGTGGAATGTAATTGCTTACTACGACACCCAGCACTATTGGAATGAGTTCGAGATACTTGCAAATTCAACACGGACATTAAATTACATCTGTCATTTGATGACAGACAGGGACAGCTGTTTACGTACAGTCGACCACTTTCGAAACCTCATCGAAGATATATCAAAGACCAATGAGCTACTTCAACCCAAAGGTAATTCCACCACCAGAGTAAAAAGAGGAGCCTTGAATTTTGTGGGCAACATCGCAAGTGCACTTTTCGGAGTATTGGATTCGAACTACGCAGATAAAATGTCCGATACCATTGAAGATATAGAGCAAAATGAAGGGCACCTGATAGCTTTGATAAGGAACCAAACATCGCTGATAGATACCACATTAAATGTGATGAAAAAAAACCAGGACATAATAGATAAGCACTTTCAAGACTTAGGGGGGCATATCACTAGTCTCGCAAGAAAGGTCAACGGTCTAACAAAGGAACTTAAATAAAAAAGGCAGTCACAAGCATTCATATCTTTGACAATGCAGGCTACCTTATCCGCCATACGCTTCCAGCAAATCCAAGCCTCGATTGTAGATGTACTCGTCGACACTCACCATGGAAAAATCAGCCCACAGCTCATCTCACCACCTCAATTAAGACGAGAGTTGACAACTATTAAGGAACACATGTCATCGTCGTTACGGCTTCCAGTAACCCAGGATGAAGTATTAAAATTCTACAACTTGATGACAATCGAAGCAAGAATAGCAACAAGGCACTTGATATTCCGCCTCAGAATACCATTACTGACCCTTGAGGACTTTGAATTATTCAAACTTGTCTCTGTACCAGTATTGATCAACAACACCTTCTTCACCATTCATCCATCAACCCCATATTTGGTCATAAATATGCATCGGGATCAATATTATCCGATAACGGAATACGAACTTCAATCTTGCCCCATCATAGCTGAAGGCCAGCACCTCTGCCAACAAAAACACCCAATATATCGAAGAGGGTCAAACATCAGTTCCTGTGAAGTCGATCTAATTAACCACCTGCCGCAATCACCCTCCTGTCAAGTCTCAAGGGTTGGAGACGGACCCCACTGGATACAGTTGAATCAGCCAAATGAATGGATCTATGCTCTTAAGTCCAAAACCATACTTAACGTAGTTTGTGGAAATAACATCACGCAAACAATTCTGGAGAAAACAGGAATTTTGAAAATTCAAGGCGATTGCATAATCAAACAAGAACTGATAACAATACAGGGACATAGCATTTATCCATCAGTTTCAAGACTCTCCTATACGCCCACTGGAAATTTATCGGATGTTATAGCCACCCAACATTTGCTATCAGAAGATAACGAGACATATCACTATCATAGACATTGGGCAGGACTAGATGCCATACAGGAAAAGATTAAACAACTATACAACGAATTACCACCTAAGACCCATCTTCAAGCACATGATGTTCATCAATACACTATAGCATATGCCGCTTTGCTGCTCGTGGCTGCTTTAAGCACCATCATCATTTGGAAATTCAGAGCGACTATCTGCCAAAGAATCAAAAACCCACCAAAGCCATCACCAAGAAAATCAATCAGACGATTCGTGAACGAGCCTAAAACAAATCATCCTGAGTTTAGCGTAACCTTCGATGCCTAACATTAGAATAGTATATATAATATTGAACTCAATGTTCAAGGCGGTGGAGGATGTTTAATCTTAAGTCGTTTTTCTCATGCTTAATCAAATCAACAAAAACAATTCATCAATTCATTTGCATGCATTGCACGAATCATTGACCTTCTTTTAGAAAGCATAAAGGCATTCGCTGACAACACATAAATTGGCTTGTAACAAGAAAATAAAAACGCGCAACCAGCACAGGTCATTCGCTTTAATAATTTGTAAATGCGCTAATTTTGTGTATGTCAGCAATGCGTTTACTGTTGTAATGATTATTGACCCTAGCTTTAAGTAACTCTAGTTTTTTTGTAAAGCTTGTATAAATATCGTGCAAATTAAATTAAAGATATCAGTTTTCATTATCATATACAAGGTGTTGTTTTACCAGTGCTTTCACTTTGTGAGTCTCAATTAAGATTGTTTTGGTACAAGAACCGAAACCAATCAACAAGTAACTTACGATACAAGCATCGTAAGCATCATCATATCACCATCTTCATTGCGACGGACAATAAATTACTTACTGCGTCGGTACAAGAACCGGACACAGCTCCAACAAATTCGTTCACGATACAGGTATCGTGAGCTCATCTACATCCCATCAGAGTAAAAGAACTTTGATTTACATTAATGGTATTCAAATTCATTTTACTTTCTTTTACCGTTTTCCCTAAATATATATAAGTTCAGACGTGAACGATATTCGAGTTTTCCTTTTACTTTGTATCTTTCCTTTTAAAAAATGCGATTATATACGGGATTTAACAAAAATTGTCCTAAACTAATCTTGGTCTGTTCTCATTGAAGCGACCTTGTGCAATCAATAAGTCATTTCAATTCAAATCTTAATAATTTTGAACATTACTTACAGCTTTCTTTAATTTGTGGTGCTCCATCGAAGAGGCCTCTTATATGCTCAGCTGCTTCCTATGAAGAAAAGACGTATTGATCGTAGATTTTTCCTTTTTTTCTTTTTGTGCCTATCATAAGAAATCGCGGCTTTGACGAAGGCTGGTATGTTTGCGAACTTGGTCGTCTGGTTGGTTACCCCCCTTTACAACTGAACTTGTACTTAATTTTGGGAGATGCTAAAAAGGTTTTTGTTCGGTTTAAAAAGAGAAATATACTAGAAACTGCAATAACTTAACTTATCTGCCAAGTTACACAGTGCACAGCGTCAGTAAAGGTTGAATCATGTCCATCAGTGCCCTCCTTGGAAAGCATTCCTATCTCTATGGTTAGAGTTTCACAAGATTCTCCGATTAAGTGCCCACAGCTAGCGTAGTAATAATTTAATTCTTCCAGTGTTTTTTTCTACCAGATGTTAAAGTGATATTGCCATCGAAAAATTGGTTATGTACTCAAATTCTTCCCAAACTTTCCTTATGGATCAGGTAGAAGAACGAAACCTCCTTTGTTCAAATTATTGGAGTCTGCGATGTCCTTTAATACTGCGGGATGCCTTTTTTCAGCGCCTTAGGTCGTGGCTGTCGTTTCCCTCCCTTTTCTAGCGTGATTACAAACTTTTGTAAAATTATTAGGTCACAACTCGACCACCTCCGCAACAAAATTCCTTTTCCTCCGTCCTAGCTCTTCCCTTTTTTACCGATTTCGTTTCTTTTTTCTAGCGATACTTTTCGATTTTTAAAATTTTCCTCACCAAATCTTGTCCGATCTGTCTTCTCTATATCCCCTTTTCCGGAAATTCCATTTCGGTGCTCGGTCCATTAGACTCGAAACGTGTGTCGAGTCTCGACAATCGCACGTTCGTCGTGTGGCTCACGCTAGGTGCTGCTGCTAGCCGTCGTGTAGCATATTGCTATAGGCAATATGATACGACCATAACATTGTCTTACTGAAGGAGTTTTTCATATAAAAGTTGCTTGTATTTTGTTCAAACGCTATAATTTCCGTAAATTTGTTCTACATGCTATTTTTTTTTAAACTATTAGAAAGAAAACATATTTCGCTGCAATTTGTTTTAACTTCATTTTGCTGTGGGAGCGACAGTTTTGGGATTTAGGACCTGTTTAAGATGAAATTTTATTTTTTCCTCCATGACGAGTATACAAAATGCCGTGAGAGTGATCTCTTACTGCATGCAGTACCCGGCAGTTAAGGCCTTTTAATGTGTCGGTGCCTTCGGAGACCTCATGGCTTGTATTATATTCCGGGGGTTACGTTATAGGACGAACAGGTCACAGTTCTAGTACAAAATTTTAATTAGAATACTTGTCTTCTATATATCTTGGGACGTCACCACAATTTTCTCTCCAGAAACATTGTGGAACGTGGTTCGCACTAGAATAACATCCTTGGGTTCACCCCACGATATACAGAGTAACAAGGTATGATTGTCCGGGCTGTCAAGTGCGTGTGACGTCACACGAATCGACTCTTAATATGGGAAAAATAAAGTGATAATATTTATGTAATTTTATTCCACTGGATCCATTGAAAATATTTTAATAAATATAATATGAGTTACTTACCATAAATATACATTGAATTTGCTAGTTTAAACCTCATTTCAGGGAAATAAGTTCGGATCAAAACAAAGTGCCACGAAAGTTTTATCGATAAAAAATGCAAAATAAGACTGAAATACTTGTGATTTGCACTCCTAATTGATTATTTAAGATCTTTTTATTATTTCTATAGTGAATTTAGTTAGTGTTAATCGTAATTTTCTCAAATAGAAGGCAAATTTGCAATGCATCATAACGAACTGTAAAGAGTGGGGTTTGTGGCAAATTAAAATGTGGAATACAATTCTAATAATGTTCCTTCAATTTGTCTTTCTATTTAGAAGGTAAAATAGTACCTATTTTAAGATTTTAAATGTATCCAGTTGAATAAATTTACATAAATATTAACCTTAATAGTTTTCACTTTTTAAGAATCGCGTCATGCGAATCGATTAACAGAGAAAATGGCGAATCTATGGTGCAGGATAGTCATACCTTGTTAGTATGTATACCGTGGGTTCACCCTGCATGTCAACATGGTGATATATCGGCCTTCAATCGAAGATAAATTAATCGATGATTAGAAAAAACCGCGCGTAAATAAAGCCTGGGGCAAGATGTTATAACTTCGAAAGATTCGACGTTCGACAATTTATCGATAGTCGGTATGTTGTAACACTTTCGACAGGCGATAAATGCGATAGAATATCACTGAGTTTTGCTGAGAGTGATAGTACAAGCGAAGATTAAAAAATGTATGTAAAATTAAAGAAATTAGATTTAAATGTTAAATTTTTTTTAATTTATTCAATATAAATGATTTTATATATTAGTTATATAGACTCTTCAAACTGAAGCTATAAAACTTGTAAGAATATTTCTTGAATCCAAAAATGAATAAGGCAGTACATTTTGTTAGGCATATCCATAACATAATACCGCTGCCTTAAAAATTTTCTTTTGTCCCGGTAATTAATAATTTCTTTGTCATTTTTGTTATCCTCCACAAATAAGGCCACTGCGCCTGAAAAATTCATAAATTCCAATTTTATTATTATTAAAATTTATCAACAACTAGAAAAAGAATCTACAAATGTCATTTGTGCTAGGGAAAAAAATTCGGAAATAATTTCGAAACAAGCAAAATCGCCTGTCGAACGAAAATCTTATAACATACCGCCAGATCGAAATCGCCCGACATGTTATAACTTCGCATCGAAAGCGATCATCGAAGCGAAGATTTCGATCTGGCGGTATGTTATAAGATTTTCGTTCGACAGGCGATTTTGCTTGTTTCGAAATTATTTCCGAATTTTTTTCCCTAGCACAAATGACATTTGTAGATTCTTTTTCTAGTTGTTGATAAATTTTAATAATAATAAAATTGGAATTTATGAATTTTTCAGGCGCAGTGGCGTTATTTGTGGAGGATAACAAAAATGACAAAGAAATTATTAATTGCCGGGACAAAAGAAAATTTTTAAGGCAGCGGTATTATGTTATGGATATGCCTAACAAAATGTACTGCCTTATTCATTTTTGGATTCAAGAAATATTCTTACAAGTTTTATAGCTTCAGTTTGAAGAGTCTATATAATTAATATATAAAATCATTTATATTGAATAAATTAAAAAAAATTTAACATTTAAATCTAATTTCTTTAATTTTACATACATTTTTTAATCTTCGCTTGTACTATCACTCTCAGCAAAACTCAGTGATATTCTATCGCATTTATCGCCTGTCGAAAGTGTTACAACATACCGACTATCGATAAATTGTCGAACGTCGAATCTTTCGAAGTTATAACATCTTGCCCCTGAGTACATGTGACGATGTCGCGAGAAGCGGTCGCGAATGATGTTGCTGATGCTGACGCAAACGCAGTGCCTGTTGCCTATGTTGTTCCAATGATGACGCTCTAACAAGTGTTGAATTTTGAATTTTTTACATCATAAATAAATAAATTAACTAGTTATAAAATACTGTGGCATTACTTAAAACTTACAATTTTCACTCACAATTTCAATGTTCTGCAAAAATGAATTGCCCCAACTGCAGCTGTCAAGATGTTTCGCGCGTCTCAAGTTTAAATAGGTTTGTTCGATGAAAACACCGGGTAAGCCCCGGGCTACACCGGGCTGTACTAACTTGTTTTTTGAAAATCCTGGGCTTACACGGGGTTACGGAAACTTGTTCGATGAAAGCCCGGTGTTTCTGATTTCGTGCCCCGAACTTGCACTAAAAATTTCTAGGGGTAAACGTTTGACATTTGTCATTGTCACATGGAATTTGTTCGGTAATTGCGGTTGAGTGCTGATATAAAAGTGAAAAAATCGTGGAGCTCATACCAAATTCAGATTATATAAGGAAGTTGGATAAGAAATTAGATGACACAATACCCAATATGCACAAGGAAATTCGAATGAAAATTATATGGGGATATTTGAGGTGGCGATTAAGGTCGAACAACATGGATGAAATATTAAGATCTGCCTTTCTAGTAAGAAATTTGATCGTAGAAATGTTTGTTTGCCATTATTAACAAGTAATTTTTATAGACTACACGTTATCCCTGCAGCTACCAAGCAAATAGATTTGAAGCAAACAACATATAAGAAATTCTCTAAATTTTTAAATGAGATGTCAGGAAAGGGTTTAATAGTGGCTCGAGAAGAAGCCAACGGGATAGAGAAAATCATTTCTGTAGATTTTGATCATCCAAGCTATTAATTTTATACCTAGTGACAAAACATTGATGATAAAAGTGAAAGTAGTGCAGCAGTTTCTTACAGAAATGATGGAGCTATATGTGGTGACAGATGAACCAATTGTCATTTTTTCAAATTAAAGTAACAGAAAAGGCGATAATATCGATGTAAAAAAGCTAATAAAAGAATATGTAATTAAGAAAAAACTGAAAAATATTTTTTGTGCATTTTAATATTTATTTATTCTTAAATTTTTAATTATTCCACATATTTTATAAATAAATTTTCCCACATCACTGGAAATTAGAAGTTAAATTATGCTCAGGAGAACTGTCAGAGAAATGTCATTATTACATTAGATTTACTCGGTGTTTTAAAAACTTGTTCGATGAATGCACAAAACCCCGGGTAAATTTGGGGAAAATTGTAGGGGAAATTGTGCACGGTGTTTTTATCGAACAAACCTAATATGTTCCACTTTGAATTACAATTACGACTGATAAGTCAACGCTGAGGTGAAATTTATAATTATATTAAAGCTTCAACTGCTTGAACAAACCAGAAGTCCCGGCTCCTGTGATTGAACTGAAGTAGGCCGCATCCAGCAGCAACTGCATACTGAGCAGTTTTGTTCAGTCGCAATAGAATTCGAAGTTGCAATTGTATCTTTCTACATGCATTTACCATTTGGGCAAAGTCGTAATCGACTGATCAGTCGTAATTGTAATTCTGAAGAACAACGTCCTTATCGACACACTGAACCTAAGCTTGAGTACTTTCATATATTTAACTTTTGACAGTTTAGCAACAGCGTCCGCGACTCGCAACGCAACCTACGAGTGAAACTAGGAGAGGCCATTGCGTGTAAATATGCCTTTTTTGCGTGGCGAACGTGATGCTTTTTCTCATTTGTCTCACTTTCTAACATCCGGTTGTATCTCTGGCTACATGTACCCTAGGTGTGACTTGTGTTTATAATGTAATGAAATTTACCCTAGCGCAAAAGCCGTAGGTAAGGCAAAAATTGGAAGGGTACTAAATAGAAAAATATTTACATTCTTTTATGTGGGAATTTAGTAATACTGTACTTGTTTATTTTTTTAATAATAACCTGGGAATTAGAGTATTGGTAAATGTTTGTAATTTTGATAAAAGTAAAACAATTTTAATATACAGGGTGTTTCCCCTTAGGAGGTCCATAGAGCGAGAGGTGATAGTACTCACCTAGACGAACCAAAAATTGTATGGCAGGGGGGGGGGGGGTAATATCAACCGTTTAGTAGTTACAGGGTGATTCATAAAAAAAGCTAGGTTTTCACAAAACACCCTGTATATTAAATACTACAAGGCGTATGGTCACAACTAAGGGCTCACTATATGCAGAACTTCATTGCCTTTCCAACGACAGCTCAACCAGCCCCGCACCCCTCTCCCCTCAGAAGTTATGAAGGTCTCAACTAAAAATTTCGGATTTTCTTTCCTTTTTTTTTTCTTTGACCTCTATTATTTTTGCAAAATGGTCGTTAACATAACTTTTTTTATAAAAACTGTAAACTGCAGACTCTGCTCTTTAAGTTGACCTATTACACCCAATGTGCTATCTGCAGCCCTTTAAGAGTTATTAGCTCTAAACCTATTCTCAAACCTATTTTCAAACCTATTCTCAGCGATAATTTGTTCCCTTAGCACGTCATTTTAAAAAATATCGTCTTTTTTCGGTGTGACCTGAATAGGTTATGAGTTAATAACTGTTTAACGGCTACAGTTAACACATAGGATGTAATAGGTCAACTTAAAGAGCAGAGTCTGCAGTTTACAGTTCTTATAAAAAAAAAGTTATGTTAACGACCATTTTGCAAAAATAATAGAGGTCAAAGTAAAAAAAAAGGAAAGAAAATCCGAAATTTTTAGTTTAGACCTTCATAACTTCTGTGGGGAGAGGGGTACGGGGCTGGTTGAGCTGTCGTTGGAAAGTCAATGAAGTTCTGCATACAGTGAGCCCTTAGCTGTGACCATACGCCCTGTAGTATTTAATATACAGGGTGTTTTGTGAAAACCTAGCTTTTTTTATGAATCACCCTGTAACTCCTAAGCGGTTGATATTGCCCCCCCCCCCTGCCATACAATTTTTGGTTCGTCTAGGTGAGTGCTATCACCTCCCGCTCTATGGACCTCCTAAGGGGAAACACCCTGTATTTTCTTATTATGGATTTACCAAAAGCGAAATTTTAAGGCAAGTTATTGGGCAACCGAATATGGAAATAGGTTTACTGGAGAACCAGGAATCTTAAAAAGTTCTTTTGTAATGCTGCTGCTGGTATAGAATTTTGGGTCATACTTTCAAAAACCGCGCCAAAATCTCTGGCATAAACTTTTTTTTCCATCCGCCTGCAATGCGAATTTTTTATAGTAGTTATGTGCGTAAACTTACACGTTTTTGAGGCACGAAAATTGTTGTTGATGGGCTTAATTAGTTTCTTAAGGCTTAAACCTTAGAATATAGAGCAAACAGGAATTGTGATAAGCCAGATTTTGCGTAATGAATTCCTGGTTGTGTTGGTAGTCATGTATTTAGACGCCATCCCTATTCTAAACAACTTGTGAATTTGCAAAAAGTAAACAAAGGTTTTGTGCGGAGCATCTGTAGTAAAAAATGTTCTTTTTCTACTTTATTCTGAAACAATTCACATAATTAATTTATATAAATCTTTGCTTCTATTAACAAAAAAGATAATTTAGGTAGTGCAGTTGCCTCAAATAGGATTCCCTACTTTGTAATCCAATTTATATTTGCAAGCACTGACCGACACTTCATTTCTGTTTTTTTTTCATTGATATGAAGATTTTAACAGGCACTAGTGGCACTATAAAACTTTGCACTAAATAAAGTTCAAAGATAAATAGTTTTGAAAAGAATTGATTTGGTATTTTTGTTAAATTTCACAAAAAAATTTTAAGTTGACCAAATCTGCTCACAAAACAAAAGCACATTTGACAATTTCTCTATCCAGAATCTCACTTACTACTATGTATAGTCTCCTGCTCTTGACAAATTACGCTCATGTACACGAATTTAACACGATTCAACCATTCCTGTTTGCTATATATTCTAAGGTTGTGGCATACACTTTTGTGTTTTTTAGGTGGTAGCACGCCGCGGTAATTTTAAAATAATGGCTTTGAGGAAAAATTGATCGAGGAAATGCGAAATCCATAAAATAATTTATAGTTTACAAGCCAGGCAAGACAAGTGGACAAAAAAGACGTGGGTTGGATGGATATTTCAAAGCGTTTAATTTACTTAATTTCCGCATTTTCAGTTTTTTTCCACACTTTGGTTCATTGCATTTCTTTCAATATAATATAAAATATTTTTAATAAAAATCTCCTTTTAAAACACTCGAAACATTTAACAAATGAAATTTCAATATCTTCTTCTATCACAATCGTCGCTCACCGGCTGTCGTTGCAATTGTGTTCCCAATTTTTCGACTGCCTGTTGCGCACCAATATTTTCGCTGTCGTTCTGTCGCTCTGTCGTCGGAATTGTGTTTAAAGGCCGAAAAACACTGATGGCGACACGACATTTACGACGACAAATTAAATATTGACCTAATGTTGCTGTATAGAATGGCGCCGACCGATTTTGTCGCCGTAAACAGAGTTGGGGATGATTCAACTTTTGTCGACGTTGTCGTCGTAATTTGATTTTGACAGCTAAGAGGAGCAAGAGGAAGTGAAGTATTTTTATGCCAAAAGAAATCCTCAATATCGAAATACATATTTAAAAGAAAAAAATGGAAAGAAATTGGACAAAAGTTGAAAATAAATGGTAGACGATATTTTGTAATCCACATAAACTCAGTGTTAATCATACATTATTACAACTTTTTTTTTATATCTTTCCCATATTGTTAATAAATTTCAACAAATAATTTTACCACCTACATATCTTGATATACGAACATAATGGCCGGATTACATTAACAACGCCGACGTCGGCGTGGTCGTCGTTTTATGTCAAAAATATTTAAAGACAGTGCTACATGTAGGAAATGCATTACATTACCCACGCCGGCGTCGTCGGCGTGGTCGTCGACCCATCTCTAATCCTAATGTCGTTTTCGTTTGAACATCAGTTTCGCTCTGGAGGCAACCTAAGTGCTGTCAAAGCGTTCGTTTGAAGCAAAAATGACGTCACGGGTTGCCTCTGGTGGCAACCCAAAAAGCATCGTTTCACTCTGAAAATTTACTCGGGTACACTATGAGTTCACTCACACAAACAAAGTCTAGTTGTGATTTCATATTATTTAATTAACTTTAAGTCAACAATTTTTATTAAGACCACTACTATTATTATATTATCCTCAAAATTATTCGCAAACAAATTACCAGCCAGTTTTCGCAAAAAGTTCATAGCTACTTTGACGTTAGAATACATACACAAGCGAACTTTTTCAGGTGCACTCTGAATACGTTCGATTGAACGGGGTTGACTCCAGAGCGAACCTGGATGTTCAAACGAAAACGGCATAACGCTGCCATTGCTGCCAATATGCCAGATCTAAATCTATTATTAAAAAACATGACAAAATGAAACGATATTTAAATTTATGAAAATAAATGATTTTATATTAAAAAAATGTGGATTTGAAGGAAAAGAAAATATATTTTTTATTATTATTTAAAATTTTATTGCAAACCGGCAGAGATTACAAGCAAATAACTCAACTGTAAAATGTAAAGGAAATTAAGATATGGCGCTGCTGCCTAGTGTTAATGTAACTTGCCCGGCGTTTTGCTCGGCGTTTGACGACGACGACCACGGCGGCGTGGGCGTTGTAATGTAATCCAGCCATTACAATGTTGCGAGCTACGAGTAAAGGCTTAAGGCCGAAATACAATGATGCGGACACGACATTTACGGCGACAAGATATAAAAAAAAAATTGTAAAGGTCTAATTACCAATGATTAACGCCGAGTTTATGTGGATTACAAAATATGATCTATCACTTATTTTCAACTTTTCTCCAATTTCTTCTTTATTTTTTTTCTTTTAAATATGTATTTCGATATTGAGGATTTCTTTTGGTATCAAAATACTTCATTTCCCTCACTAAATTAATAAATTGCTCCTCTAAAGTAATTTTTTGCTCATTACTCTCAGCTGTCAAAGTCAAATTACGACGACAAAAGTTGAATTACACGGCCCAAACACGATACAACTGTTGGTCCAACGGCTGTTGAACAACCGTTTGACCAACAGTTGTATGGTAGTCCACACACAATACAACGGTTGGACCGATTTCTTCAGCTGTCAGCCTTGTGTAACTTTTCATACTGAGTATTACGAAATAGTTTCATCAGTAGTCAAAAAAAAGAAAATGTGCATTTGTTTTTCAGCTGTGATTATGTGTTTGAAAATTAATAATATATCAATAAACTCTTCCCAGAAGTCCTTATACTTAATAGACACCATGTTGGTTTGTCAAAAATGCAATTACAATAAAGAAATTCACAGATAATGAAATCGGATCAACGGTTGAACAACAAGCGCACACACTATACAACGGTCGCATATGCAACAGCGGTTTACCTGCATGCACATCCAACCATCCAACCGAGCTTGCGATCGTTGGATGCTTCGTACAATTGGCCCACACACCATACAACGGTTGTATGCCAACACAGATTGGTACAACAGTTGTATCGTCTGTGGGCCGCTTTATTCATTATTTCCAACTCTAGTTACGGCAACAAAATCGATCGACGCCATTGTGTATAGCAACACGGTATTGCCATTAGGTCAACATTTAATCTGTCGCCGTAAATGTCGTGTCCGCATCATTGTATTTCGGCCTTAAGCCTTTACTCGTAGCTCGCAACAGAGTCACATTGTAATGGCTGGATTACATTACAACGCCCACGCCGCCGTGGTCGTCGTCGTCAAACGCCGAACAAAACGCCGGGCAAGTTACATTAACACTGGGCGGCAGCGCCATATCTTAATTTCCCTTACATTTTACAGTTGAGTTATTTGCTTGTAATCTCTGCCGGTTTGCAATAAAATTTTAAATAATAATAAAAAATATATTTTCTTTTCCTTCAAGTCCACATTTTTTTAATATAAAATCATTTATTTTCATAAATTTAAATATCGTTTCATTTTGTCATGTTTTTTCATAATAGATTTAGATCTGGCATATTGGCACCAATGGAGCGCCAGCGTTAAATTTAGGAGAGATGGGTCGACGACGACGACGCCGGCATGGGTAATGTAATGCATTTCATACATGCAGTACTGTCTCTAAATATTTTTGACATAAAACGACGACCACGCCGACGTCGGCGTTGTTAATGTAATCCGGCCATAACAGCTTTAAGGCCTGAAACACAATTGCAGCTTTTCAGCCAGCTTTATGCCCAGCTTTCTGCTAAAGCTGACTGAAAAAGCCGAATTGAACACAACTGGCTTTTTTGACATTTGCAACTTTAACTTGTTATGTTGAGAATATTTATTAAGGAACGACAGTTAATGCTTCCGATTTTCCAAAATTACGATAAATGCATACTTTTTTGGATAGTTTTGAGATGTACCAATTATATGTAAAAATAATACCGAGTTTTTTTTTATGTCCCACAGAAACCTTTTACTAACTCTATAAGTTTTCTTCCATTTTAACATTTTTGGTAGCTGTTTACTTCTTCAATGTGTCAACAGAAGCCATTCTCATCTAATATTCGACTTTCGCACAGTTGACTACATTAAAAATTCCTTCAAGTTGGCAGTCATTGGGCTTGAAATTTGCAATTTGATCAAATCTCAAGCCAGCTTGAAGCTGGCAAAAAAGTTAAAGCTCCAATTGTGTTCTTTTACATTGATTTACATTGTCAACAAATCTCAAGCTGGCTGAAAAGCTCCAATTGTGTTTCAGGCCTGAAGCTGTGGTGTGGCAGTGGAGTCAGATTGCAAATTAAAAGAAATCAGACAAAACAAAATCAATATGTCTAGTTTAAAATCTAGGATGCAAGTTTTGTCGCTTTATAAGACGATATTGAGGGAAGTTGGCAAATTTTCCTCGTATAATTTTCGGTAAGTAAAGTACATACATAATGCATGTGGCTCCAACAATACTTAAAGGCATATATTCTAGATTGTACGCATTGAGACGTGTTAGGGATGGTTTTCGGGAAAGAAAACAAATTTCTGAACCTGTAAAACTGGAGGAACAAATAAAACTCGCTGAGAAAAATTTAGATATTATAAAACGACAGGTATTAAAAAATTATGATTCTTGTTTCTTGTAATGATTTTTTTCCTGTTAGGTGGCTATAGGCAATTTCTATTCTGCAGATAAATTAGTGATAGAAAAGTAATGTATATTGGCAACTTAATTTTTGGACCCAGTAAGCAGAATTGTATTAGCGTTATGTTATTTGTACAAAGAATAAAATTTTTTTAAAATAGAAGTCTTAAAATCACAAGTTATCCTAATGTGACTTCATGTTAAAAGTCGAGATACCCACTGCTATTGCTAATAAATCAGTTTTATACCCTGGATGTTACCTGTAGGTATACTAAATTTGTCATTCCGTTTGGAACGCACAGATAAAATGGTAGAGCGAAATGATTTGACACCCACGCATAACATTAAGTTCTTTTGATTTTGCATGTCCGTCCGTCTGTGTGTCTGTCTGTACGCACGATAGCGCGAGAACGCGTATACTTAGCTGAAATTTTGTACACGGACTTAAAAAAGAAAGTAAAATTAAGTTCGAAAATGAGACAAGCAACTCCTTCGTGGGTTTGTCATACAAAAATTTCGTTTTCCGCTGATCTATTTGGGACCAATTTTGGACACGGGCTGAGAACTCTGTCGACATAGAGAGCTGAAATTTGGTACATTGTGTTTTCATAGTAATAGCAAATAAGATTTTAAAAATGGACTAAATCGGGCAACCCCTCCTTGGTGTTGCCATATAACATTTTTGGATTTTTACGTATACAGTGAAAACGATCTGCCCTAGACTGTTTTAATGTACTGAAAAGTTCTTCAGAATGTGAAATTCTATGATAGTGGTTATAACCGTTTCTACTTTCCGACGAACCGTTTTCAGAAATATATGCGAAAAACCATACTTGCACAGACAGGTGACCATACATACGGGCATTCAACTAGGTTAGTATAAGAATTTGTCAGTAATTCTAGCTTTTTTACATCTTTTTTTAATT
Organism: Dioctria linearis; assembly: GCA_963930735.1. Lineage (NCBI taxonomy): Eukaryota > Metazoa > Arthropoda > Insecta > Diptera > Asilidae > Dioctria > Dioctria linearis. Next base: position 170,934,721 of record OZ005742.1, on the reverse strand, counting down.
TGGATTCGATACAGCGAAAGGAAGAAAATAATTCAATTCTAGGTGAAAATTGGATACATGCTTGGTTACAGTGTTTCACGATCTGTCAACCTTATCCACTTCGGTCTAGTCAAGCTGCAGGTATTTCGAATCATTTGATTTTTTCCTACGCTCCTCTTTAATTAGCACTTTACAGATTCAGAAATTACTGTATTTTAGCAAGATGTCCTTGAGCATATTGGCTGATCAGTTGTATTTAATACGACTTATCTCAAGTTTACTAAAAGCAGCATTTAACAGGAAGAAACTTCTACTTCCTGCCATTTGCGGTAGTGCCTGCTTAGACGCATCTTTTGTACTGAATTTTACGTCCACATCCTCTTTCAAGAATACCGTACGATAGCAAACCTGTCTTATTAGGTTTCTCAGTGATCAGCACACTTTAAGACCTTTTACAGTACCAACATTAATCGGCTCAACAAAGAACCTTTAACAATCAAATCAATAATTCCGCCCTCTCAGATCGTGGTTGATATATTAATAAGAATATGGGTAAATTAGAGCTTGATCTTCTACATAAAGCTCTTTTTCAAGCCCAATAATATCTTAACTTGCAGCTACTTGCAAATAAGAAACGACAAAAAATCAAACGACAATCTCCTGACCATTCAATTAATGTTAATTCTCGCTAGCTCAGCAATAATGCAATGTAATTCATCAAATAGTCCCCAAAATGTATCATAATATACCTTCCCGTTCAGCCCTTTAGGATTTTCTACTCCCGTAATTTAATATTTCTTTGCCTCAGCGTCCGGTCTACCTTGGAAAACCTTGCTGATATCGAGTACACGCTTCGATAAGCGATGCAAGTATCTCATGATGGACGAAACCACATCATACAGGTCAAATGGTGGAAATTCCGGGATATAATTCCACAGACTCGACCGCCTCATCTTAACCAAACTGCACTCATTGTGGGCAAGATACAACCTTTTCGGACAGTCAAGTCTTTTCCATCAACTCTTCATTGGACACGGTGTTATGGTAATCTCTGCTGGTAATTTTGGGAAAGAGTTTCAATGTTAATATGAGCGTTGATTCTGCACTCAAATCTGGAGGATCTGCTCACGGAGTGAGGGCTTGAGCTCATTAATCACGAGACAACAAGACATGGAGTATCCTCTGCGATAACGCTTGAACTTCTGATCTCGTCTTCAGACTTCTCTGTTATTTTCTGGGCAGTGTTGTGTTTCAGGTCATGAAATTGTGTTCGCTGCTTTTGACATACCTCCCAACAAGTGGCACACTATTCGCTATTTTTCTGCAATACACCTCGATTCACTGGTAGCTGAAGTGGGGAGCATGAGTTGGACGATAATATACAACAATATATACACAGATGGCAGTTTTAAGCTTTTTGGGAGCAGACAGAGCCCTTTATCATAGGCATGTACCTGGTAATACTTTTACTTTTATAAATGGGCGTTATCACTATGTTATGGTCGCATGTAGGAACCACAGCAGCACCTCCAGTCCTGCTATGGTCTCTGGTATAAGCGTAACTCTGAAATAGTGCTGACACCCACCACATAATAGCTGGCTAAGTTTTGTTGCGACCAGAGAAGAAAAATTTATTCAAAAGGAAAAGAAGAAAATCAATCAGGTGGAGCGTCGGAGGAAAGGAACCCAATCAAAATAAGAGAAGTAGTGTAGAATATTGATTAAGCTATAGCAGGCAGTGCATTGGTACGAACAGACCAAACGGAAAGAACAATCCAGTTAGGAGCATATAGACACAAAATTCGACAAAATTAAAGTACATACACGTTTTTTTACGTGGGACACTGAAGACGATATCAGATGGCGTCTCTACTGGCCGAATCTCGCAATCACGAAGCTGTATAGCCCCACGTATATACGTGCTCTTCCAACTGACGACGGGTACTCAGATCACAGGAGCACCTGAAATAGAAAAGTTTCCGTCCTTTATGTGCAAATAAATTAATTAGATTATAAAAAATTTCATCGTATGAATTATTATAATAAATATGAACTTACCTAATAAATATGAACTTTCACTGGAGCACCTGAAATAGAAAAGTTTCGTTAGTTACGTGCATTTACATTAATGATATTATCAAGAAAGTTCATCGTAGGAATTATTATAATAAATATGAACTTACCTACTGCAATCCTTTCACAGGAGCACCTGAAACAAATAGTGTTCGTCTTTTACGTGCAAGTTAATTAATTATATTATAATAATTTAAATGTAGGAGGTATGGGATATGAAAACAAGTTTTCTTCTTTTCACCAACGTTTCCCGTTGTATTTCAACGCTTCTTCAGGGCTATAAAAATACATAATAAAGAATTCATTTGACAACAGTAAGACATTTAAATTATCTATCAATTACCTCAAGAAAATAAACAAATTGTAAGGAGAATCCAAAAAATCTCAACAATTTTACGGCTGTCAGATAGCATCCTAGATAAAAATACAGGAAAACAGATAGTCTAGTACTAGTATAACAAAGTGGGAGTAAGACCTTATCAAAACTAAAATAACATCAGTCTCTTTTATCATAACTCATTAAAGTTTTTTTGTATGAGTTTAATAGTGTCCTATAGACTGGATTTAGGTTTAAAGTATCAATCCGAAAATTAATGTTGTTGTCATTGAGCTGTATGTATATCATTTCACTAATATTCCGTTTGTACCAATTATTTTCATATTCCACGATGTTTGTATTATCAAAATCAAAGATATGGTCTCTCTCTTCGAAATGATGCTTGGCTAGGGCTGTCATCTTTTTTTTTTGTGACTGTTGGTAGTTCTACAATCATAAACGTGTTGGTATAGTCTTTTCTTTAACAATTGTTTAGTCTGGCCAATATAACATGCTTCACATGACTTGCAATTAATTTTATATACTACATTAGACTGTAATTCATGTGGATCCCGATCTTTAAGTCTGGTGAATAGATTATGAACTTTCTTCGTATTATAGAAAACTACCTGTATATTCTTAGAATACGAGGACATTAAGTCTTTTAATTTATAAGATATCGGTGTCATAAACGTTAGTCTAATATATGTTTTATTTTGAATCGGTAGATTATGTATCAGCATTATGGATGTTAGTATTCGTTGCATCATATTGATTAATTACTCTATTAATGAAAAATATGGGGTAGTTGTTCATCAGTAGAATTGACTTAATTTTTATAATATTTTTTATTATATAGTGTTAAGAGCATATATTATAAACCTTATTCAACATATTCCAAATCACGTTTCGTTTTTGATGTAGAGGACAATCGGAGAGAAAATTCAATATTCTACCAGAACTTGTGGGCTTCATATACCAATCAGTATCTAAGGAGCCATCTCCTTTCCTAATTAGGCACACATCTAGAAATGGTAATCTATTATCTGACTCTCTTTTCAAATGTAAATTGCAGTTTCTAGTTAAAATCATTAAACTTGCTCACCACCATGTCTACTTTATCCTTAGGTACTGCTAAAATGAAATCATCAACATATAGCTTGAAGAAAGGTGTGGAAAATTCCACTTTCTTTAGGGTATGTTTTATTAAGTAGTTCATGACTATGTTGGCCATACATGGGCTAGCAGAATTACCCATAGCTGTTCCATCGAATTGTTGATACAGATTATTATTGAATTTGAAGTAGCTACTATTGAATAAAAAGTCGGTTACTTCTAGGAGTATATCTAATTCTAAATCCGTATATTGCGATAACGTTGTCCACTCCTCTTTGACTATGTGTATAAAAAGATCCTTAGGGATGTTGGTAAATAATGATATCACGTCAACAGAAATCAAAATATAATTAGTGGGTAATATGAAGTCACGAATACCATGCACCAATTGTATAGAATTGGTTACATTAAACTCAAAAGTCTTAATATAAGGAGTTAAGCTGTTATTAAGAAATATTGCCAAGTTGTAAGTTGGTGTGTTAACACAAGAGACTACCGGTTTCATAGCTAGTCCTGGTTTGTGAGTTTTTCTCATACCATATAATTTCGGTGGGACAGAATTTAGTTTTTTCGTTCTATTCCGTTGTTCTTGTGAAATATAATGATGTGTGTGTAATTTATTAATTAGCATTGTAGCTCTGTTCTGAAACTTAGATGTCGGATCTTTCCAATTATTTTATATAGATTGGTATCTTCTAACATTCTGTTCATAGATGTGATATATTCTTGTTTATACATAATTACTGTAGAATTGCCTTTATCACTATTAAGTATATATATGTCACCATTATTTTTTACAAAACTTTTTGTTCTATTGTAATCTTTTATCAAGTTATCGTATTTGTCAAAACGATTGATATTATTATAAAAATTGGTTATAATATTAACAGCTTTATTTCTCATGTTACCTTTACCTTGGAATTTATTATCTGTTATGAATATATATTATATTCTATGTCTTTGATGATATTAGGTATAGACACTCTTTTTTGTAAGAGGAATAGACATTTTTGATCCCGCTGCTAGAATTCTCTTAGTTTCTATTCGTATTTCAATATCGGTGTAATTGTGTATGAATTTTTCACAGACTTTAATATCTATCTTGCCCTATTTACTTTCTAGAGTTTTTATTTTCTTTATATTTACTCCTTTTATCTTATCAAAAATTCAATTATGTTTATTATTTACCCGGTCTTTGAAGTTATTAAAAAACTGAGGTTCGACTTGACTAAATAATTGTTCATAAAGAGCGTCTAAATCTCTGTTGACTTGTTGTCTTCTATTAATATCAATTTTTATTTCTAAATTTAAGACAGATCTTCTAAATCTAAACAAAATCTTGGTGACTTCATTATTGAACTTATGTTCTTCCTCTTTCAATGAGTATATACACTCAATTTTATTTATAATATGATTAGGAAATACCCTTTTCATCCTGCATTGAAGTAAGAAGATTCTTTTATTATTGATAGAAGCCAATTTACTAGGAACGCCTAGAATTTTTTTCATTATTATTACTATGTTGTCTCCATGTGAATTCTTAATTGTTATAAAGAAACCAGAAGTATCCATTAAGAATATATATGAGGAATTGTAGTATCCCTGAGTTTAATAATTTAAATGTAGCTGGTATTTGATATTAAAACAAGTTTTCTTCTTTTCACCAATGTTTTCCGTTGTATTTCAACGCTTCTGCAGGGCTATAAAAATACATAATAAAGAATTCATTTGACAACAGTAAGACATTAAAATTATCTATCAATTACCTCAAGAAATTAAACAAATTGTAAGGAGAATCCAAAAAATCTAAACAATTTTACGGCTGTCAGATAGCATCCTAGATAAAAATACAGGAAAACGATAGTCTAGTACTAGTCTAACAAAGTGGGAGTAAGACCTGCATCATAATATACCTTCCCGTTCCGCCCTTTAGGATTTTCTACCCCCGTAATTTAATATTTCTTTGCCTTAGCGTCCAGTCTACCTTGGAAAACCTTGCTGATATCGAGTACACGCTTCGATAAGCGATGCAAGCATCTCATGATGGACGAAACCACATCATACAGGTCAAATGGTGGAAATTCCGGGATATAATTCCACAGACTCGACCGCCTCATCTTAACCAAACTGCACTCATTGTGGGCAAGATACTACCTTTTCGGACAGTCAAGTTCTTTTCCATCAACTCTTCATTGGACACGGTGTTATGGTAATCTCTGCTAGTAATTTTGGGAAAGAGTTTCAATGTTAATATGAGCGTTGATTCTGCACTCAAATCTGGAGGATCTGCTCACGGAGTGAGGGCTTGAACTCATTAATCACGAGACAACAAGACATGGAGTATCCTCTGCGATAACGCTTGATCTTCTGATCTCGTCTTCAGACTTCTCTGTTATTTTCTGGGCAGTGTTGTGGTGTTTCAGATCATGAAATTGTGTTCGCTGCTTTTGACATACCTCCCAACAAGTGGCACACTATTCGCAATTTTTCTGCAATACACCTCGATTCACTGGTAGCTGAAGTGGGGAGCATGAGTTGGACGATAATATACAACAATATATACACAGATGGCAGTTTTAAGCTTTTTGGGAGCAGACAGAGCCCTTTATCATAGGCATGTACCTGGTAAGACTTTTACTTTTATAAATGGGCGTTATCACTATGTTATGGTCGCATTTCGTCATTACGTGTAAATAAATTAATAATATTGTAAAAAATTTTATCGTATAAATTATTATAATAAATATGAAACTACCTAGTGCAGTCCTTTCACTGGAGCAACGGAAATAGAAAAGTTTTCGTCATTTACGTGCAAATTAATTAATTATATTATCAAAAATTTCATCGTATGATTTATTAAAGTAAATATGAGCTCACCGAGTTTAGTCCTTTGCCAGGAGCACTTGGATTTTAACAAAAGTCATTGTAAAATGTGCATACGCATCATTACATTTTGTTGGAACTGATTTTGTGCCATCCGCCAGAGAGGTTCCCGGGATTCGCAAACGATTATTACACCAGTGACTACAGTTATACATTTGCAATTTTATCACTATGGATTTACTTTTATTTCTTCATATCTAAATTTTGCACCAGAAGTATTGGATCATGCCAGTAGAGTGTTAGATAGTTAAACTTATTATTATAGGAAGGCGATAGTATTTGAAAGATCCTTTCAACTAAACTTAACATCCTCGACTTATATCGAAGTTTTTTTTAAGAACTCTAGGTAAAATCATCCACCAGTTGAGCGTAATAAATTAATGTATTAGTATTACGGTCAGTGTGAGAGCTCAAGGATACCCTAGGAAAAGGAATAGGTGGCCTCTACACAAAGCTTTGTTTCTCTGTAGTACCCCTCAAGAAGGCCTTCTCGAGAGATATAACTACTGTTCAGTCCTCACACATACAACATATCCCACGATGAAAATTCTACCAACGTGTCAATTCCCCCGATGCTTTTCTTTATTGATGAGTATACATATCTCCTAAAATACGAAAATACGAAAAAAAGGGGACACAAAGTATCATTCAAATCAAATTATATAAAAATAATAGAATACTTATCTAATTCAATCGTCTGGTATATCAGTTCTTCGTTAGAAAGAACTTAGCAGATGCCTTCTAAACAAGGTATCTAATCCAACCTGCATAAAAGGCCGCCACCATTTGATCTAAAAAGAGAAAGTAATCAAAAATCCACTTAGAAACAATCAAAATTAATTAATAAATACAAAAATACACAAAAGCATACGTACCGTCTAATATTTTCAATTGTCGATGACATCAAGTGACATTACGTCAACCAGCTGTCTGTGGTACATTCAGAAATCACATCAATCGTTGCTAGAGCAACACCAAGAGGCGAAAAGATGTAACTGGTTACATCGGCTATATAAAGCCGATGAATTTCAGTAGATTTCAGTAGAGTTGATCTGTATCAGAGCTAACCTGAGTAAAAAGAATCGTGCTTCCTACCTTTATCCACAGAAGATAATTCTGGTCAGGGATAACCTGAATTTCCTTTCCTATCATACAGAAGATAATTCTGGTCAGGGATAACCTAAATTTCCTATCATACAGAAGATAATTCTGGTCAGGGATAACCTGAATTTCCTTTCCTATCATACAGAAGATAATTCTGGCCAGGGATAACCTGAATTGCTTATTATACAGAAGATAATTCTGATCAGGGATAACCTGAGCTTCTTATACAAAAGATAATTCTGATCAGGGATAACCTGAGCTTCACATCCTTTTACACAGAAGATAATTCTGGTCAGACAAATCTGAGTCTGAATTTTTTCATAGAAGTTTTTTACTTCCTTGTCCACACGTACCATAAGTCTGACCAGAGACAAATCTGAGGCTGAATCTTTTCATAGAAGTTTTTTACTTCCTTGAGCCCACACGTACCATAATTCGGACCAGAGATAAATCTGAGTGTCTGATTATTTCCTTGTGCCCTCATGCACCAACAAGGCATTTTGCAATTACTAAATATTGAAATTTAATTTGATGACAGTTGCTCAGATCTTTTTCTTCCTTTTTTCAGAAGTTGTAGCGTTCTGCCCTCACGCTACTTCATAAAAATTTTTTTCTCCTCCCACTTTAAATATAGTCTTTTTTTTCTCTTTTGTCCCTCTTTCTTCCCTTCTATATTCTCCTTTTCATTATTGTTATTCATTTTCCTTTCACTTATTGTGATTTCTTATCAGCTGAAAAGGGGCATAATATTTGGTTTTTTGGGTTTTTCTTCCAATCATGAATTCGAGAAGATAGCCCTTCGCTACTTTCCTCATACTCCTACGCACTAAAAGGAAATACCCACCATAACAATACCTACCTGCGCACCACCCGATGATATCATCATCATATTAACAATCTGAGGGAATTTCTTTCAAAAGTTGAAAAATAAAAAAAAATATTAAAAAGGTTGTTAAGCCCCGCAAATATTAAAAGGTGGCAAAGCCCTGAACCGAAACGCATTACACGAAGATGTGTGTGTGTGTACGGACTTCACAAAAAACTGTGAAATATCGCGTGACTGAAAATTTGTGCCCAATCGTCACTTAACAGCTCATAGCAGAAAGAACATTCGAGAGATGTTCTGTCGCCTACGGCTAACGAACGGCAATCCCCACATTGAACCCATACACACATTGGTCAGCAAGCAGGCAATCGCTAGCTGCGATCGAGTGGCAACCTGTATGGAAGGTACGACACACACAGAGAGCCTAGAGTTTAAAGCGGGAGACAAATTTGCGTGGAATACAAAGGTTGTATGGGTAGGCTGTTCGCCGGCCGATGAAAAAAATTGAGGAAGTACGGGGGAATGAGGTCGACTAGACTTCACTTAGTAAGTAGCAGTGGCCGAGATGAGACTGCGTGAAGGAAGTAAGATATAATTCAGTGCAAAAAGTTTTTTTTTTAAGACTCAAACAAAATTGTCATAAAGTGTGTATATCTGCGGATCACTTATTTTGGTGAAAAGATTTTTCTTCAAAAATCCGAGTGAATTTTCACCAATTGCGCATCCATACTGGTTATCTGCAAAGGAAAAAAATTTCCAGAGGAAAAGACCGATTCTGCGCGTACAATATCTTGCATAAAGAGCGTCACTAAATGTGGAAATGCTGACAAGCTATTCAACATACCTACCAGCGATTCTGCGCATCATTTTGTTTCTTTTTGAAAGGATTTTCTTCGGATAAATCCAAGTGAATTTTCATCAATTATTGAATTGGAGAAGTTCGATCCTGCGCATTCAATATCGTTTTATGAGGAGCGTCATTTAGTGCGAAGATTTCTTCTATAAATTACTCAATGGACTTACCGTCGAGCATTCATATTTTCGCCTGCCAAGATAGTTATTTTGTAGTCAAACGATTTTGAGTAAATCCATGGAATTTTCACCAGTTACTGAACATACTTACCGGCGACCCGGCATTCACATTTTTTTGACCGCAAGGATAACTATTCTTAGTAAAGAAAATGTTAGGTAAATTCAACTGAACCTTCGCCAATTATTGAAGATGCTTACCGGCGATTCTGCTCGTTCATAATTTACTATCTACAAAGCCGATTTTATTCAGTGGAACAGTTCTATATATAGAGTTGATCTGTATCAGAGCTAATCTGAGTAAAAAGAATCGTGCTTCCTACCTTTATCCACAGAAGATAATTCTGGTCAGGGATAACCTGAATTTCCTTTCCTATCATACAGAAGATAATTCTGGTCAGGGATAACCTAAATTTCCTATCATACAGAAGATAATTCTGGTCAGGGATAACCTGAATTTCCTTTCCTATCATACAGAAGATAATTCTGGTCAGGGATAACCTGAATTTCTTATTATACAGAAGATAATTCTGATCAGGGATAACCTGAGCTTCTTATACAAAAGATAATTCTGATCAGGGATAACCTGAGCTTCACATCCTTTTACACAGAAGATAATTCTGGTCAGACAAATCTGAGTCTGAATTTTTTCATAGAAGTTTTTTACTTCCTTGTGCCCACACGTACCATAAGTCTGACCAGAGACAAATCTGAGGCACACGTACCATAATTCGGACCAGAGATAAATCTGAGTGTCTGATTATTTCCTTGTGCCCTCATGCACCAACAAGGCATTTTGCAATTACTAAATATTGAAATTTAATTTGATGACAGTTGCTCAGATCTTCTTCTTCCTTTTTTTCAGAAGTTGTAGCGTTCTGCCCTCACGCTACTTCATAAAATTTTTTTTCTCCTCCCACTTTAAATATAGTTTTTTTTTTCTCTTTTGTCCCTCTTTCTTCCCTTCTATCTTCTCCTTTTCATTATTGTTATTCATTTTCCTTTCACTTATTGTGATTTCTTATCAGCTGAAAAGGGGCATAATATTTGGTTTTTTGGGTTTTTCTTCCAATCATGAATTCGAGAAGGTAGCCCTTCGCTACTTTCCTCATACTCCTAGGCACTAAATGGAAATACCCACCATAACAATACCTACCTGCGCACCACCCGATGATATCATCATCATATTAACAATCTGAGGGAATTTCTTTCAAAAGTTGAAAAGAAAAAAAAATATTAAAAAGGTTGTTAAGCCCCGCAAATATTAAAAGTTGGTCAAGCCCTGCACCGAAACGCATTACCCGAAGATGTGTGTGTGTGTACGGACTTCACAAAAAACTGTGAAATATCGCGTGACTGAAAATTTGTGCCCAATCGTCACTTAACAGCTCATAGCAGAAAGAACATTCGAGAGATGCTCTGTCGCCTACGGCTAACGAACGGCAATCCCCACATTGAACCCATACACACATTGGTCAGCAAGCAGGCAATCGCTAGCTGCGATCGAGTGGCAACCTGTATGGAAGGTACGACACACACAGAGAGCCTAGAGTGTAAAGCGGGAGACAAATTTTCGTGGAATACAAAGGTTGTATGGGTAGGCTGTTCGCCGGTCGATGAAAAAAATTGAGGAAGTACGGGGGAATGAGGTCGACTAGACTTCACTTAGTAAGCAGCAGTGGCCGAGATGAGACTGCGTGAAGGAAGTAAGATATAATTCAGTGCAAAAAGTTTTTTTTTTAAGACTCAAACAAAATTGTCATAAAGTGTGTATATCTGCGGATCACTTATTTTGGTGAAAAGATTTTTCTTCATAAATCCGAGTGAATTTTCACCAATTGCGCATCCATACTGGTTATCTGCAAAGGAAAAAATTTCCAGAGGAAAAGACCGATTCTGCGCGTACAATATCTTGCATAAAGAACGTCACTAAATGTGGAAATGCTGACAAGCTATTCAACATACCTACCAGCGATTCTGCGCATCATTTTGTTTCTTTTTGAAAGGATTTTCTTCGGATATATCCAAGTGAATTTTCATCAATTATTGAATTGGAGAAGTTCGATCCTGCGCATTCAATATCGTTTTATGAGGAGCGTCATTTAGTGCGAAGATTTCTTCTATAAATTACTCAATGGACTTACCGTCGAGCATTCATATTTTCGCCTGCCAAGATAGTTATATTGTAGTCAAACGATTTTGAGTAAATCCATGGAATTTTCACCAGTTACTGAACATACTTACCGACGACCCGGCATTCACATTTTTTTGCCCGCAAGGATAACTATTCTTAGTAAAGAAAATGTTAGGTAAATTCAACTGAATCTTCGTCAATTATTGAAGATGCTTACCGGCGATTCTGCTCGTTCATAATTTACTATCTACAAAGCCGATTTTATTCAGTGGAACAGTTCTATATGAATTAAACTATATTCTTTTTTCTAAAGGTGCTCCAGACACTCGGTATTTACAAAGCCAATTTTAGTCAGTGGAACATTACTATAGAAATTAAACTACATTTTTCATAAAAGTGCTCCATACACTTATTATTTACAAAGCCAATTTTAGTCAGTGGAACATTACTGTATAAATTAAACTAAATTTTTTTTTCTAAAGGTGCTCCAGACACTCGGTATTTACAAAGCCAATTTTAGTCAGTGGAACATTACTATAGAAATTAAACTACATTTCTCATAAAAGTGCTCCATACACTTATTATTTACAAAGCCAATTTTAGTCAGTGGAACATTACTATATAAATTAAACTAAATTTTTTTTTCTAAAGGTGCTCCAGACACTCGGTATTTACAAAGCCAATTTTAGTCAGTGGAACATTACTATAGAAATTAAACTACATTTTTCATAAAAGTGCTCCATACACTTATTATTTACAAAGGCAATTTTAGTCAGTGGAACATTACTATATAAATTAAACTACATTTTTTTTCTAAAGGTGCTCCAGACACTCGGTATTTACAAAGCCAATTTTAGTCAGTGGAACATTACTATAGAAATTAAACTACATTTTTCATAAAAGTGCTCCATACACTTATTATTTACAAAGCCAATTTTAGTCAGTGGAACATTACTATATAAATTAAACTACATTCTTTTTGCTAAAGGTGCTCCAGACACTTGGTATTTACAAAGCCAATTTTAGTCAGTGGAACATTACTATAGAAATTAAACTACATTTTTCATAAAAGTGCTCCATACACTTATTATCTACAAAGCCAATTATATTCAGTAGAGCAGTACTATAGAAGTTAAACTACATTTTCCATAAAAGTGCCCCATACACTTATTATCTACAAAGCCAATTATATTCAGTGGAGCAGTACTATAGAAGTTAAACTACATTTTTCATAAAAGTGCCCCATACACTTATTATCATCTGCAAAGTCAATTGTATTCATTGGAGAAGCTTTACGCACTACTCAGTGAGAAAAGCCTCATCCGGTATTCCGTAACTACCTACAAACCAGGCTGTCAGGTGGGAAAGTCCGCATAATTGTTCGAGAAGTACCTGAGAAGCTAGTGAAACCAGTCACAGACAAATGGCTAATCAACCTCACCTCACCGTTCACCGCTGGCGCTTGGCGAAGGTAAATCAGTAAACCAAGAAGGAAAAGAAAAATCGTAAGTTTTGTTGAATTTGTCCTCCAAGAGGGTTCTTATCTTGTATATATATATATTACATACATTTATATCTATATTATTACTATCCGTAGGCTTCATATTATAACATGTTTATTCATACATATATATATCCATACACATGTTTAGGATAGATTTCGTGCAGTATTGAAATAGTATGCATAGACGTAGCGCCATAATGAACTTGTATTGGCAGAGGCGCTAGGTACTTTCCTCCTTACGAGCACAGGTTAGTAGGATGAGCTGCTAGCTTAAGTTAGGCTTAAGGTCAAGAAGAGAATCAATATATATATTATAACGTTCAATTCAAAGTTCCGAATTTCTTTTGCTTTTTTTTATTTTAAATTGATGCTTAATTTTCAGAGATCCATATTTTATTTTGTGAATACAGGTGTGACGCCAAAGGCAGGGTGAATCGGATGGTGAGATACCTGGCTGGTCTATTCATAACAATTGTGGTTTTCCCGTAATATGTCAGCCTAAGCTGCGCGCATGGGAGGCGTGACGACGGCATTGTAGTACACCCACTTACGCGCACACACATATACTCGATTGGGGCTAAGATTTTTTTTTATTTGGTTATAACGTCTTAGCCAGGGAGGATGGGGGCGCTGGGCCCGAGCAACGTCAAGCCTGGACTGCACCTACACCGGTAGTCCATCCTTCTCTCCTCCTCTCCTCACTGCGTCGAAGCATTCCATTTCAGCACCCCGGTTGGTAATGTGATTTTGTTTTTTTTCTTTTTCTTTTTCCTTCTTTTTTTTCAGCTTTCAGATTTAAGAGGAGTCCGTCCGTCCGTCCGTCCGTCCGTCCGTCCGTCCGTCCTCAGTCAATTTCATTAGTCCGTCCGTTTGTCCGTTGTCCGCACTATGCAGTTAGGCACAGCTTACTAGCATCAAAGGGATGTGGGTGCCCCCCCCCCCTAATCCGGCTGTACACTAGCGGGCAAATGCTGTGCCGCCGCCCACGTGGTCCCCGCGATGTTTTTGTGGCAGGAGGTGCCGGCTGCAGCATCTGTCTACACTCAGGTCGAAGTGAGTGTGGGCAGATCTGTCCGCAGGCATACATTCGTCTGTTACAAAGTAAAGCAAGCAAGGAGGTGCATCATTTTTTTTAATTTTAATTTTTAATTTGTTGAATTTTATAGTGAATTGTACTAGTTTGTAGGTTAACTTTACATTGAATTATTTTATATTGAAACTGAATGGTGATATTAGGTTAAGTAAAATTGAATTTTTGAATTAAAGTTTTATATATGAATTTTAAAACTGAGTTGTCCATCAGAAACCGGCACTCCCTTCCTTACGTTCGAGACTAGATCTCACAACTACCTTGAAGAATTCTTGTACTCACTGCGATAATAGTCCTACGGGTTTGCTTTCGCTCAAGGTTAGATCAGTCTGCATCATTTATATTGTACATGCTTCGGGGGTGTATATAAGATTGAAAAAAAACAAAAAACAAAAACAATCAGCTCGGTATTTAAAAATTAAAAGTCATACTATGGAATAAGAAAGCTGTTCGTTTCTCTCCTCTTTCCTCTCCCTGAGACTCTTTCTTCCTTCTAAAAGGTGAACAAATAGGAAATCTTAATCATGGTGTAAGGATGTCATGGGCGGCCGGGGACGGCAAAAGGATCATGCCATCTGATCAGGTGAGTGGTGTATGAGGGCCTTCCGGACCTGTGTGTGGCGGTTTTTGTGTTCTTGTATAAGAACTCGTTCAGCATTTGTTTTCATCCTTCTCATGGCACGATATCCTTTTTGCTTATGGTCAGGTGCTAGGCAGGTTTCCTTTTTGAACCCACCCGCACTCTCCGCCATTAGACCGAGGTGCTAGCGTGCCGGCCTGCTAAACTGTCACTGGGTGAGCTGTCAGCTATTGCTGGCAGTCGGACTTGACGTCCTCCAGCTCGCACTTTTTCATAGTACCATAACGGGATATCATGTATCTAAGATGGAGTTCTACGATGTTATGGAACATATGTTGAGTGATTGGCTTGGGCGTTGTTATGGTAATTGAGTGATGGGCTTGGACGTGAAGTCCAGACTGCCAGCATGAGCTGACAGATCACTCCGTGACAGCGGTTCTCAGGTCGGCACGCTAGCACCTCGACTAAGTGGCGGAGAGTGTGGGGTGGGTTCACCAAAAAAAGCTGCGCTGTCACGTTGCCATGAACAATAAGAAATCGTGCCTGTCCTCCTGTAACGGAGACCAAAAACAAACGAAAATGCACACATCATGATCCAGAAGGGACCACATACGTCACTCACCCAAATATAATCCTAAGAATCGGATGGCCTGATCCTTTGCCATCCCCGGCCTCCCATGATATCCTGGCTGCTCGGTTAAGATGTCCCTTCGTACCTGTTTAGAAGAGAAAGAGAAACCTCGTGAGAAGGAAAGATAAGAGAAACAATCGGAGAGTTAGCTCAAATAAAAAATATTTTGTTTTTTTTCTTAAATTCACCCCCGCAGAATTGAACACTTTGGTTGTTGTGTGTTTTTCTTAAATTCACCCCCGAAGCTTTATGCGGCGAGCTAGACAAACACTTCTCAGTTAGATACAAACACATCTCAGTTAGATGCGCGAAGATAAACCCATGGGGACCACCACACTGGTGCGAACGCGTACACTATAAACGGACGGGGCTATAACCGAGACTATACGCAGATATTATTGATTGCTGTGAAGTACATGGGTACTGTATCTCGAGAAGGCCTTCTTGAGGAGTACTAACGCTAATACTAAAAGGACTCCTATGGGTTACCTTTCTACCCTTACATAACATACATTCTAATAGTATTACAGATAATCTAAGTTACGAGACTACCTTTCAGTCCTACTATTAATTGTAACTATTCTGGCTTATAATTTATAGCCGCTGTGACTCATAGAGCGATGAATGACAATGAAAGGCACAGACAGCACTAGGTAAATTCATATGTATCGTATGTATCTAATCTCGTCACCTGATGAATATATACATATATAACTCATACTAATAGTATCTTATCATTAATGCCGACCGTTATAATAAATTTCCGTTTATTTAAGGTGCCCCTGCGATACGGATAGCACTAGGTGAGTTCATATTTTCCGCAAGATGTACATTTTAAGTAGCAAATATATTCATTGCGACATTCTTATCTAAAGTATTTGTCACTTCGCGAAAATTATATAAAAATTTCTATTTCAGGTGCCGTATGAAATGATGGCACTAGGTAAGTTCATAGTTTTCACCAGATGTATATTTTAAATGATAAATACATTCATTACGACGTTCTTATACTAAGATTTTAATCACTTCGCGAAAATTATATAAAAAATTTCTATTTAAGGTGCCCTATGGAATGATGGCACTAGGTAAGTTCATAGTTTTCACCAGATGTATATTTTAAATAATAAATATATTCATTGCGACGTTCTTATACTAAGATTTTACTCACTTCGCGATAATTATATTGAAGTTTCTATTTCAGGTGCCCTATGGAATGATGGCACTAAGTAAGTTCATATTCTCCGCAAGATGTATATTTCAAATAGCAAATATATTCATTACGGCATTCTTATCTAAAGTATTTGTCACTTCGCTAAAATTTGTATAAAAAAATTATTCTTGTGAGAGTGATTTTCATTAATAGCTATCCTTATTTCACTTATAATGTAAAATTTTTGAGTAATACGCGCACTGATAAGCCTTTTCAATCAAAAATTTAGATTATGTGTACTGACTATCATGTATTTGACGTAGTAGTCGGTCAG
Organism: Dioctria linearis; assembly: GCA_963930735.1. Classification (NCBI taxonomy): domain Eukaryota; kingdom Metazoa; phylum Arthropoda; class Insecta; order Diptera; family Asilidae; genus Dioctria; species Dioctria linearis. Next base: position 170,917,972 of record OZ005742.1, on the reverse strand, counting down.
TACTATCAGTGGTTTTAGTCCAAAAAAAGGTTTAAACAAAATCTAGACTACGACGGGAATATCGATCCTAAATTTCTGACAGCGCGCACTACTGTTCATGTCTTGGACATTCCGTTAAGGTTTTTAGGGCACAAAATCTAGAATAATACGGGAATATAGTTCCTAAATTTCTGATAGCGTGTGCTGACAAGAATGTATTGGAAATTCCGTTAATATTTTTAGTCCACAAAATCTAGAGCAATACGGGAATATAGCTCCTAAATCTCTGATAGCGTGATCTGATATGCTTGTATTGGAAATTCCGTTAATATATTTATTTCACTAAAAATCTCTTAAATAACTCGGGAATATTGATCATTATAAAATCCGCGATTGCACTCGCCTAGTCTTAAATAAAGAATCTGGACTTATTTTGGTGAATTCTTATCTGCCCCTTTCTGCTGAGCGTTGAATGCTGCGTTGGCCTCAATGCCCTTTTGGCGGATAGAATAGAACTGGCCAACTTTGTGCGAGGTTTTCAACAAATAATAATAATAAAAAAACTTATCTGTAACTTCCTGCTGTCGACTTTCTCCCCTAGTCTGTTCTTTGATTTGGGGCTTCTGCTAAAATGTTCTCCCAAATTTTCCTTTAAGGCTGCGCATTTTATCTCAACCCTTTTCTTTTCTGAATAGCTTACTATATTCCTCAATTCGAGTGCCTGTTGACGTCGACTCTCTATCCACAATTCACTTTTTGTGCTTCTTGGTTTTGTTCACTTATTTGTGCCCCTTTTTTTCTTCCTTCCCACTTCAACAACACATTGCTTACTCTCCGAATCAAAAACACCCAATCCCCTGTCACCTATTTCCGGCATCTTCGTTGCCCGTTTCTTTTTGTTCCACCGCATGGTGTCCGCTGTTCCATTGACAGTCATGGGTGGGTAGGTGTCTGTACTACAGCAATGCTAGGTTTACACCTGCGACCATAACAGGGCAGGGTCGTGTGATGCACCTGTGTGACAGACGATCCTGAAAGATGGTCGACTGAGCTAGCCGGTCTTATCACTTAAGCCTTGTCTTGAGGCGCCCAATGTGTGACTCGACCCACGATCAGCACAGATTGAAAAATTGTGAAGAAGAGATAGAAAAGTAAAATCCTCATAACGAGGCTAATCCAGAAGGGATTAGAGATGAAACATCTACACATTCAAGGTAGAGATGGGCAAGACTAGGATCATCGTCCTTTATAAAAATTTTGCTCGACCACCGCAGATTGAAAAATGATGAAAAAGAGATAGAAAAGTAAAATCCTCATATCGAGGCTAATCCAGAAGGGATTAGAGATGAAAGATCTACACATTCAAGGTAGAGATGGGCTAGACTAGGATCATCGTCCTTTATAAAAATTTTGCTCGACCACCGCAGATTGAAAAATTGTGAAGAAGAGATAGAAAAGTAAAATCCTCATATCGAGGCTAATCCAGAAGGGATTAGAGATGAAACATCTACACATTCAAGGTAGAGATAGGCTAGACTAGGATCATCGTCCTTTATAAAAATTTTGCTCGACCACCGCAGATTGAAAAATTGTGAAGAAGAGATAGAAAGGTAAGGCTGGGTGGGTACTAAGCGGTTCATTGGTACCCTGTAGTTACCAGTTAAGCTGGCCGAATGCCTTTTTAGGGCCACCTGGAAGAAGACTAGCATCATATATACTTATGTTTGGTCACTATCTGGTTATGGCCTGATATCCTTAGCTTGGAAGACGCCGATGTGTTTTCCTTGGAGGTCTTCGAGTTCATACAAGGAATTCCCTTTTCGAGATCTGATTCGACATTTAAGGAACTTGCGACTTAGCTTAGCACTGATCTGATTTTGAAAATTCCTCTTTATGAAGTTCCGCCGATATTCTTCCTGACCTATTTTGAATTCTACAGGTTTTGAGCGCAGGTTATAAACTTTTGTGCCCTGCTCGAATGCATGATTTAAGTTTTCTTGGACCTGGGCCCGAATTAACTGCACTTTGTCGGTCTCATCTATTGCTATGCGTTCGCTCAACGTGCCTAGAGTCCTCAGTAGTTTATAAGAATTTGCGTGTTCCACCATGTGAAATCCAAAAAGTACTTTAGACGGAGAGAAACCAGTCGCCTGGTGTACTGAGCTCCGTAAGGAGCTGGCGATGTAACTCAGTTTCTCGTCCCATTTATTATGTTCGTTGTTGAGACATGCTCGGATTCCGGATAATATGGACCTGTTGACCCGCTCGGATGCATTGGCCTGTGGGGAGTATAACGCAGTTCGGAGATGGTGTACGCCGTACTTCTCTAATAATTTCGTAAACTGGGCCGACCGAAATTGGGATCCATTGTCTGTTATTACTGTTTCTGGAACTACAAACATGCGAAAGAGCTCGGTTTCCACACACTGACAAATTTGCTGAGCAGAGGTCTTTTTAATAGGTTTTAACAAGGGATATTTCGAGAAGTGATCCAGGGCTATGATCATGCAACTGTTTCCTTTTGTCGATCTGGGGTACGGACCTAGTAAATCGATATATATTCGCTGCCATGGCCGTTCGGTCTGGGACTGATTTCCCATAGGTGGTCTTAAAATAGTATTTGGAGCCTTTATTTCCTTACACGCGTCACATGAGCTTATATAATTTCGAATGTCGACGGTCATTCTTGGCCAACATAGGTGTCTTCGTAACCGTTCCAGAGTCTTTCCTATGCCTCCATGAGAAGATAATGGCGGATCATGCGCTCTCGAAATGACGCTGGTGACCAGCCCACGTGGAATCCAAAGCTTCCAGGCTTCTTCCTCCTGGACTGGATCCCCTGTCCTTGGAACTGTTCGGATGTAGAAGAACCCTCCTCTGACACATAGATCTGGTAGCTTGTTTGAGGACGATTTTACGCGCTGCCTCAACTCCTCGTACTCCAATGAATTGAAGTGTGGACAGCTAAGGTTGACCTCGGGACCAGTCTCTTCTTTAGCTGTTAAACTGTCACAGTGTATTCGTGACAATGCGTCAGGTACTACGTTGAGGCTTCCCCTTCGATGTTCTATGGTGAAGTCAAAGCCCTGAAGCTTCAGACTCCACCGAGCCAGTCTACCGCTGAGGTCCTTTTGGGACATCAGCCATTTCAAGCTAGCATGATCCGTCACGATCTTGAACGTCATTAGTTCTATAAATGGGCGGAACTTCTGGATACTTAGGACGGCTGCCAAGCATTCTTGCTCAGTGACGGTGTAATTACGTTGTACTGAGTTTAATTTTTTTGAAACGTACGCGATAGGCCTTTCGTGGCCTTCGTTATCCAGCTGCATCAGTACTCCCCCTATTCCTTGTTGGCTAGCGTCGCATTGGATGACGAACGGCTTGGTGAAGTGCGGACTCAGCAGTAATGGAGCAGAGGTTAGCTTTTTTTTCCACTGCTCAAAAGACGTTTGGGCTTCCGTGGTCCATTTGAACTGACTGGACGTCTTCAGGGTGTCAGTTATTGGGGCAGTCAGGTCAGCATAGTTTGGTATAAACAGTCGATACCATCCTGCCATACCCAACAGGCGTCGGACCTGCCGAACGGTGTTAGGTGTCGGGTATTCTACTATAGCTGCGACCTTGTCTGAGTCGGTCTTTATGCCACCTTCTCCGACTATAAAGCTCAAATATTTAGTCTCTTTTATGCAGAATCTGCTCTTCTCAACATTAATAGTGAGACCAGCCTTCCTCAAGCAATCCGCCACTCTGGCTAGCAACGCTAGGTGTGAATCAAAGTCTTGAGACAGAACTAACAAGTCATCCAGGTATTCCAGGACGTTGTCTCGAAGATCGAATGAGATGACCTTGTCCATAAGGCGGCACATAGTTTGAGGAGCGTTGCATAGTCTGAAGGGCATCACCGTGAAATGATAGAGTGGGTGACCAGGCACTGTAAAAGCGGTCTTCTCACGGGACTCTTGGTCTAGCGGGATCTGCCAGAATGCGTCCTTTAGGTCCAGACTTGTGATGTATTTTGCCGGAGGCAGTCGGCCCAGAATTCGGTGTATCTGTGGTAGCGGATAGGCGTCTTTCTTCGTGACTGTATTTACCTTCCTGGCGTCAAAACAAAGTCGGACCTTTCCTGGCTTCCTTACTAGGACTACTGGAGAGCTCCATGTGCTCTGGCTCTCTTCTATCACTCCCAGTGATAACATTCGCTCCAATTCGGCGTCCATCAGACTTTGTACTGCTGGTGATATAGGATAAAAACTTTGTTTTATCGGAAGTGCATCGCCAGTGTCGATCTTATGGGTAATTAGATAAGTTTTGCCCAAACCTAAAGATGCACAAGATGGAAACAACTGTTTGGTGGCTTCAAGGCGTTTCGACTCTTGCTCCGAAAGAAGATGGCAGTCAATGTCTGAGGCCGCTAACAGACCTGGTTTCACCTCCGCAACTGCACCCAGGACATCTGGAGCTAACCCAAATAAGCGCCAGAAGTCTATCCCCAGGTACAGAGCTTGAGTGAGTCCCGGAACCACGTAGAGACGGACGTTCTGAGTCTCACTTCGGAAAAGGACATCCAGGTCTACATGACCATGAACACTCGTCATGGCACCATTAGCTACCTCCACTTGAGTCTTGTATCTCTTCCATTAGACCTCCGCCTCCGACAACCTCTCAAGAGCTCCCCGGCCTAGGATACTGACAGTGGCACCACTGTCTAATAGTCCCGACACGGTTTGCCCGAGTAGGTGTACTTCAGCATACGGCCGAATGTCATCTGGTGCCGACACTGTGATGTAGGCCAACTTCTTCCTCTCGGCTTTGACACGCTTGATATGTTCGCTCCACCGAACAGTCGATATTTTTCTGGTTGGGCAACAGTACAGGTTTCTCATGACCTCAGAGAAGATCCTATTTTTCACGGCGCGATAGTTGTTCAGGCGCTCGTGGTATGGCGTCAGTGGATATTGAGCCGGCTCACGTCCACTCGTAATTACAGAGGTTGATGGCCGTCCCAATATCTGATAGGTGTGACTCTGGACCTCCTCCTCAACAACGCTCGTAGGCTTTGTCGCATTTGGCATTAATGGAACGTCGAACGTCTAGTAGGTGATCGCTAGTGGAGCTATTATCCCCAAGGTGGGATTTGTGACTTCTATGTCCAATACGGGCGAGTGCTTTTCGGAATCATCGATTTCGACTTTAAAACTGTTAGCGATTTTATCTGGAACGTTTTCTGGATAATTTCCCCAGGAGATTAAGTCCGGAGTTGCTGGTGGACTTATTGCTGCGGGGCTTGACTGCTCTCTGCCACTGCAGTCGTTGGGACTGTTGTCTGAGATACTGGACCAGGGGTCGGAGTTGTCCGAGGATACCTCGTTGCGCTTGGCCGAAAGCTGGTGTTAATGCTTCCGACCCGTCTCATGTTTTTCGCGGCGGAAACTCGACAATTAGGCTTTATTATATTCTTCTGACCGCAGCCATAACAGAAATATACTGTCGGGGTGCGTGGACAATCTGTATAAAAATACCCCGTTGGTCACAGTTCCAGGAGATGGATTCCGTTCTAATAGGAGTTCTTGTTTGTAATTCAGCCACTTCCAACTCTGGGGAGTCGGGAAAGGCTTGGTCTTCTGGTGTTACATTGCTTAGTTCATGGACTTGGTACCGCGCATTTCTCCATGGCTGCATGGCATTAGGGGCCGTTAGAGCAAGGGCTCTATTATTCCCAATAGGACTATCTGATGACACAATTCGGTCATGAGTAGCTTGTATCTGCATCACCAACGCCCGCAATTGGGTTATTGAGTTGGCAGATGTAGGCAGATTTGACACTGAATGGCCGGGAGCAGATTCGTTTTAATAATGTCGAGAAATTCACGTTCCGACATAGGATTCTGCAGCTGGTTTCGCAGTTCCACCATTGCTTGGAGATACAGGTTAAAATTCTCTCTGGTTTCCTGTCTCCGGTTCATAATCTGACGCCGTATCCTGATGTCGTCCTTAGGGTCACCCCACTCAGTTAATAGGGCAGCTCGAATTTGTTCCCAGTTAGGAGTTGGATTTATTCGTCATAATGACCAGTACCAGTTAGTCGCTCTGTCACTGAACAGGATGTGCAGCTGCCTGACCAAGAGGTCGAAGTCACCGTACAAGGTGGTGTTCGTTAGCGCCTCTACCCGGAAGATGAAGTCTTCCACGGATAAGATGGAATTGTCCCCGTTATAGACTAGCCTCCACCCCTTAATAGGGCTTGACGAACGCCTAGGCCAACGTTGAGGCGATGATCGAGGGACTCGTTCTGCTTCTCTAAATGGTTCTTAAAAAGAAGGCATTCGAGGAGGAGATCGTGGTGGTACTGACCTCTGGTCTTGGCCAGCGCTATTCGGCTGACTATGGTTGAATGCTTGATTAGAATTTCCTGGCAGCTCTTGAGCTCAAGACCCGGAAGCAGTGGTTGCGACATGCGTGGCATAGCAGGGGGTGGACGAGTGACATCTATTGGTGGTCCTGTAGGACGGGATGCACGTAGGGATTGAGACTGTAGTTCGGCTCGAAAATCATTGAGGCAACGTGACATCTCACCTCTGACTAGGTCGGCGATTTGTGCTTGTAGACCTGCTAGATTTAAATATGTTTCACCTACTGCCGGCTCACGTCTGAGAGCACCGCGCGCTGGGCCTGGTCTTGGTCCCCCCCCCCCCCCCGGTCTCTTCATTTGAGCGATTTCGCTGCGGGCTTGTAGGTAGTGAGGGTAGCAGCATCGGCGACGAGGTCATCTACCGTGATGCAGAAAGAAGAGATTCTTGACCGAATGCTCTGGTTATTGGGCGGTTGCCTGTCGGGCCAGTACATGTATAGAAGTCAGTCTGATTAACAAACAGCCTACAATTGGTACAACTGGCCTTCTCTTTAATCCATTTCTGGAGACACTTCTTGTGGAAGATATGCCCACAACAGGTGGACACCGCTCGTGATTTAATCGTCCAGTCTGTATCCTGGCAGATTGAGCAAATTTCTAATGGCACCACTTCCGGCGGAGTTCTTCACAACGCCATTGTGACTGATCGAGGCGCACAAGTGTCGTAAGGATTTTCAAAGTGAACCTAACTCTTATATTTGATTAAGAAGGACGCGTATTGGCAAAAAATTTTTCTACAAAGAAGAATGAGTATCAAACAATTTAGAAACACTTCTCTCACAAGAGGGATATGTATCAATCAATTTCAAAAATATTTCTTCCACAAAAACGAATGAATATCAAACAATTTAGAAAAATTACTTCTACCAAGAAGAATGCATATTAAACAATTTAGAAAAATTTCTTTTTTAAGAAGAATGTATATCAGACAATTTCAAAAATTTTCTTCCCCAAAGAAGAATGAATATCAACAATTCAAAAAAAATTTCTTCTACAAAGAAGAATGTTATCAAACAATTTAGAAAAATTTCTTCCATAAAGAAGAATGTATATCCGACAATTTCAAAAATTTTCTTCCCCAAAGAAGAATGAATATCAACAATTAAAAAAAAAAATTCTTCTACAAAGAAGAATGTTATCAAACAATTTAGAAAAATTTCTTCCATCAAGGAAGTATGAATATCAATCAATTTAGAAAAATTCCTTCTACAAAGACGAATGCATATCAAACAATTCAGAAAAATTTCTTCTATAAAGAAGAATGTATATCAGACAATTTCAAAAATTTTCCTTTTACAACGAAGAATGTACCGACGCAATCAAAAAATTTGCTTCCCCAAAGAAGAATGAATATCAACAATTCAACAACATTTTCTTCTACAAAGAAGAATCTTATCAAATAATCTCAAAAGAACTTTTCTTTCTACAAAGAAGAATGTACTCAAACGATTTCAAAAATTTTCTTCTACCGAGAAGAAAGTATATAACTAAAGTTTCACACGGATTAATGGCTTGTCCCTCTATCTCCTTCCTCCCCCGAGGCTCTCCTATACAGTGAATACCACATTGGTATACATAATTTGAGGACCCGAAGAAAAGTCGGTCGTCGCTATCAAAGATTGAGAACGCCATCAGAGATGCTTCAGCCACGCAGCTAGCAGTATGCCAACTCCTGTTCACTGAAGGTCTTTGGTGTCGCTCCCACCCTCCAACAGCCCCTCCCTTCCTCCCCTCAGGGCAGGGTCTCCTTCGGAGAGTGACTTAATGTGTGTGGCGAAGTAGTCGGACTGTAAAACTGATTCATGTTCTTCACTGAAAGTCTTTGGAGGGGTTGGTCAAGGATGCAAGGGACTGAGAGCGCCACCAGAGATGCTTCAGCCAGGCAGCTAGCGGTATGCCAACTCCTGATTAACGAAGGTCTCTGGTGCCGTTCCCACTCCCCCACAGCCACTTCCTTCCCTTCCCAGGACTGCGCTATCCATCTGGTTCTCTAGCTAGGCAGGGCCATGCATAAGTTCGACCACCTAGCTTAAGCCAGAAGTCATCTCTCATACGCCTGATCCTGTCCAGCCAGATGGCCAGTCTGGACAGGCCTCTGTGAGAACTGAATAAAAACTTGAGTGAGGCCACCCGCCATTTCCATGGCTGAAGGCCAGAGGGAAAGATATACAAAAAATTCATAAATTTAAAAAAAATCAAAATTCAACAAACTGTTCAGGCTTGAGGCTTGACCAAGGTCAAACCGAAAGCCGAACTTCACTTTCAAAAAGCCTCCAAAGACGTTACTTTACTCTACTTTAATCAAAAATCCAAAACTCTAAACTTTTCAAAACGAGATCAATACTTTAAAAAATTCTACTGTTACTCTACCAAAATTCACTAATAACAAACCAGTTAGACCCAGGTTTACATATAACTTCCACTGGATATGAGACTTGAGGTCAATCAACTAGCAGACACCAGATGATTGTCTCACTCTAAATCTCAGTCCCCAGTAAAATTTATACGTAGACCACCGAAGTCTAACTGAGGTGGCCCCACGTTCGGCGCCATTTGTTATGGAAAAAACTTATGTTTAGAGTGATTGGCTTGGACGTGAAGTCCAGACTGCCAGCATGAGCTGACAGATCACTCCGTGACAGCGGTCATCAGGTCGGCACGCTAGCACCTCGACTAAGTGGTGGAGAGTGTGGGGTGAGTTCACAAAAAAAAACCTGCGCTGTCACGTTGCCATGAACAAAAAGAAATCGTGCCTGTCTTCCTGTAACGGAGACCAAAAACAAACGAAAATGCACACATCATGATCCAGAAGGGACCACATACGTCAGCGAAGGCGCAGATGGTTTGCCTTCTGTGCGTGCCTTAGCCACCCATCTGACTCTGAGGGCAGATCACGTTATAAAATTCGTTATATTTCACAAAAAAATCATTTATAAACGCATACAACGTATACTACAAAGCAAGTACTGAAACTTACTGTGTGAGAGGTTAATGACAAACTGACAAAATATTCTAATCTTAGTTTCCATTAAAGCTTAACATAATGATTCATTTGGAAAGGAAAGTTTAATCACTTCATGGCAATACGCGAAGTTCCTGTCCCCTTTTTTCTTTTTCCTCTCATCAACTTAACCATTATATTGCGATTAAGACTTCAATTTAGGTATTTGCTGATTCGTGAGAAATTAATTCAATTCGTAATTCATTTTCTAGCTAAATTTTTTTTTAAATGTTATATAAATCTTTATTGCGTTTACTCGATAAGTCAACTTCGTTCCTTAAAGGTTAGTATGAATATATATGGGTACATACCTATGCACTTAGCATTCCTTAAAGTTAGAATGAATATATATATGTATATACCTATGCACTTAGCATTCCTTAAAGTTAGAATGAATATATATATGTATATATAAATGGATATACCTATATAAATGTTCTATATGCAATGATAGTTCGCTATATGTGTACACATATATGTCTATGCTCGGTTCATCCGTATAATTTGAATATCTATTTAATTTTCCCTTTCTCTTTTTCTCTGATAAATCCTGAGCGCGTTTTATAATAATCCAAATTATTTTGTTTAGTGACTAATATTAAACATCTAAGTTTCTAAGGCGTGCAGCAGTTATTAAATATGTATTTTAGTTAATAAGGGAATTGTTACCCTCAATATCTCATTGACGTGAAAAGTTTAATTTAAATCACATACAAAAAAATGCAAAAATATATAACTATTAAGTCTTTATAGGATTTTTTTTCTCATTCAATTAATTTCTCTTTGACTTTCATAAATGTATAATTCTTTTTTTCTTTTTTTATTTTCTTACAGGAATAGAAGAGTATATTTGGGTGGGCAATTCCCAACTTCGCATAGTCCCAGGAAATCTATGGATTATTTTGATCGAACTAATTTATAATTTTCAGGTTATGTCTCTTTGGGCCTGTCCGAAATTATTAATAAAAATTTAAAAACACCAATAAAAATGTTCACTTCCTATGTGGTTATTATTTTGTTAGTACATACTAAAAATTTCCCCAACCAGTTCCGTTCATCGGAATGCCTTTGCAAACAGGAGCCATTAGGTGCAAAATATATACATAGACTTGTCGGACTCTTAATTCTATCCTGCTACCTGACTTATTAGCTCTGACAACCTCACTTGCCTGTCTCACTTCTCATGAAGAAAGTTGTTAGTTAATTCTTAATAACTAGTAAGGCCTTAATTAAGCAAATTCTTAACCTAACAATAAGCGTGCCGAGGTAATTACTTGATTCGCACGACTTTCGGCACCTGTGTATGTCTGGACATGTAGCATACTGCTGCATGCAGTATGCTATGACCATAACAGGGCAGGGTTGTCTAGCCCCCCCTGTGGTCCAGACAACACTGAAAAATGGTCGACCGAGCTAGCCGGTCTTAAAACATAGGCCTCATCGCTGCGGGCGCCCAATGTGTGTCTCGACCAACGACCCAATGAGCCTTTCTCATCACTCGTATTCGACTATGATTGTCGCCCCACTTGGCCGATGACGTTGTCGATTTCATTTCCTAACTTGCTAACAGCCGTATCCAGGTTTGGATTCCAACAGGTATATCACCCACCATTGACGGGGCAATAGGAAGGCTTCGCGATATCCTATAGTTTACCAGTGAAGCTGGCTGGATGCCTTCTTAGGGCTACCAGGAACTGTTGACCGAAGAGTGTTCGATAAGGAGGGAAACCAGTTGCTTGGTGGAAAGAGCTCCTGAGGGAACTAGCTATCTGGCTCAGCTTCTCATCCAATTTTGTGTGTTCCTTCCGAATGTATGCTCTAATCCCTGACAATAGAGACCTGTTTAATCGCTTTGAACCGTTTGCTTGTGGCGAGTAAACTGCCGTTCGCAAGTGCTTCACCCCATATTTGTCCAGTAATCTGGTAAACTGAGCCGAGCAAAACTGGACTCCATTGTCAGAGACTATGGTTTCCGGGACTCCGAACACGTGGAACACTTCCGTCTCGATGAATTGGCACACATTGAGTGTAAACACACCTCACAGGCGCCTACGTAGTTTCTGACATCAACTGTCATTCGTGGCCAGTACAAGTGTCTTCTCAGACGTTCCAGTGTTTTCCCTATACCACCGTGTGAAGCTAGTGGCGGATCATGAGCCCTCGAAATGACGTCGAAGACAAGCCCTCGTGGAATTCAAAGCTTCCACGCTTCTTCTTCCTGAATCGGATCGCCTGTTCTCGGAATAGCCATCCATGACGCCAAGATCTGGTAGTTTGCCAGAAGTCGTTTTAACCTTATGCCTCAGTTCCTCATAATCCAACGTGTTGAAATATGGCGAACTAAGGTCAACTTCCGGGCCAGGATCTTCGTTGGTAGACAGACTGTCACAATGGATGCGTGACAGCGCATCAGGGACAACGTTCAGGCTTCCTTTTCGGTGCTCAATAGTGAAGTCGAAGCCCTGAAGCTTCAAACTCCACCGAGCAAGTCTACCGCTTAGGTCCTCTTGAGACATCAGCCATTGCAGGCCCGCATGATCCGTCACTATCTTAAGCGGCATCAGTTCTATGAAGGGCCGGAACTTCTGTACACTTAAGATTGCAGCTAGGCATTCCTGCTCTGTGACGGTATAATTTCTTTGTGCTGAGTTCAACTTTTCGAGACGTAGGCTATTGGCTTCTCGTGGCAATCGTCATCTAGTTGAATCAGCACCCCACCAATACCTTTTTGGCTCGCATCGCACTGGATAACGAACGGCTTGGTGAAATCTGGGCTCACTAGCAACAGAGCACAAGTAAGTTTTTGCTTTAGTAGACCAAGAGACGTCTGGGCTTCAGGTGTCCATTTGAACTGACTGGGGTTTTTCAAAGTGTCTGTAATGGAGGCAGTTAAGTCAGCATAGTTCGGAAGGAACCGTCTATACCATCCCGCCATACAGGTGACGGATAGTCAACTATAGCTGAGATCTTGTCTGGGTCAGTCCTAATTCCTCCTTTCCCGACTATAAAACCCAAGTATTTGGTCTCCTTGATGCAAAAATTGCTCTTCTCGACGTTGATAGTGAGGCCAGCTTTCCTCAAACAATCCGCTACACGGGCTAGCAATGTGAGATGAGAGTCAAAGTCTGATGACAGAATCAGTAAATCGTCCAAGTAGACGAGAACTTTTTCACGAAGATCGAAAGGAATGACTTTAACCATGAGGCGGCACATCGTTTGTGGAGCGTTGGATAGGCCGAATGGCATCACTGTGTGATGACCAGGTACAGTAAAAGCGGTATTCTCTCCGGAATCAGTGTATATTGGGATCTGGCAGAATGCGTCTTTCAGGTCTAGGCTCGTGATGTAGTTTGCCGGAGGAAGTCGAGTCAGAAGTGCGTCTATCTGCGGTAGCGGATAGGCGTCCTTCCTCGTAACGGAGCTGACTTTCCTGGCGTCAAAACAAAGCCGAACCTTCATAGGCTTCCTTACTAGAACAACTGGAGAGCTCCAAGGACTCTGGCTCTCCTCTATCACGCCCAGTGATAGCATTCGCTCTAATTCAGCATCCATCAAACTTTGTACTGCCGGCAATATCGGATAAAAGCGCTGTTTTATCGCGGCGTCATTCATTTCAATCTTGTGAGTGACCAACGATGTTTTTTCTAGGCCTAAAGAGGCGAAAGAGGGGAAAAGCTGTTTCGTGGCTTCCAGACGCTGTTGTTCCAGACTAGAAGGAACATGGCAATCGGTGTCAGAGGTAGCTGCTAGACTCGGATTCACTTCTGCTACTATACCCAGGACATCTGGAGCCAACCCAAATAGACGCCAGAAGTCTATTCCTAGATATAGTGCTTGTGTGAGCCCAGGAACCACGTAAAAACGCACGTTTTGGGTCTTACCACGGAGATTGATATCCAAGTCCACATGACCATGCACAGTCGTCATGGCACCATTCGCTACTTGAGCCTGTGTACGATACCTCTTCCATTCAACGTCTGCTTCTGCAAGCTTCTCTAGAGCTCCCTGGCCTAGAATACTGACAGTGGCACCACTATCAAGTAATCCAGTCTCAGTTCGCCCGAGCAGCTTTACTTCGGGATACGGTCAAATGTCGTCTAGCATCGACACGGTAATCTGCGCCAGTTTTTTCCTTTCCGGTCGCATCCGTCGACAGTATTTCCGCCAACGAACGGTTGATCTTTTCTTTTTCGGTCTAATATCCAGGTCAGGATATATAATTTCAGCTAACTCCGCTACTGAGGAGAAGATTTGGTCTCTTGCTGCCTTATATTTCTGCAGACGCGTATGATACGGCGTCAGCGGATGTAAAACAGGCTCACGCCCACTCGTCAGATCAGAGCTTGGTGGCCGTTTTAAAACAGAAATGGTAGGAGGCCAAGTCTCCTGCTGTCGGTTTTATCGGGACATTAAAAATTAAAGACTCTTATAAAGAAGTGTCGAATAAAGTCATGGGCTCCCCAGGAGTGAAAATGGGAGCTTGAAGATCTGCGGAGAAGTCTATTAAGTTCTCCGTCTCTATCAATCGATCGTTTGTATAATCCGGTGGTTCGCTAATATCATCAGAATCACTGAATGATATCAGTAGACATTTCAGGGCTTCGTCATGGTCTGCTAATGGAGCGGACCATCCTCCTTGTTCAATGTTTGAACTGGAGTATTCGTTACGACTGGTGCTCGGGACGTTCACGCTGGTCGAGAACAGGTGTTGGGATTCCCGACCCGTCTCAAGTTTTTCTATGCACAGTGTCCGCAGTTGGGGTTAAAAATGTTCTTGCGCCCGCATCCGTAGCAGAACACTTGCTGTCTTACTTGCAGGCAGTCCTGGTAATAGTGACCATGCTGATCACAATTCCAGCACAATACTGGGTGTCTGGTCGCAATGGATGACACGTCACATAAGTTGGGGTAACTGCCTGTTGCTACTGACAGTTCGGGGTTTCCAGTCTGGAAGTCGTCAATCTCGTGTACTCGTTGGTTCCGGTAAGGGTTCCAACTACCAGCTGTCGCAAGTCGTAGCTGCGTGGCTTGAATTCGAGTAACGAGCGATCTTAGCTGTCCTATCGTATCGGTAGAATGTAGGCATATCTTCTCCTGAATCTCAGGCAGTAAATTAGATTTGACAATTTCCAAGAATTCTTGGTCTTGCATGGCGTTCTGCAACTGATCACGCAGCAACACTAAATGATGATGGTATTTGGCGAATAGTTCACCAGGCTTCTGCTGTCGCGATATCAGCTGCAAGCCGATTTTTAAATCTTCCTTGGGCACTCCCCATTAAATTGACAACCCAGACCTGACAAATTACCAGGTTGGAAAGGGATTATGTCTTAATATCGACCAGTACCAGTCCTTCGCTGGTCCCGTCAATAACGTGAGCATGTTCCTTACCAGGAGATCAAAATCTCCATCTAGAGCGGAGTGCGTGAGCGCTTCGATTCGAAAAATAAACTCATGTATGGACAGCTGGGAGTTCTTTCCGTTGTATGTCAGGTTCCATCTTCTGATCGGAATGCCTGATCGTCGTTGTCCTACACTTGCAGGGATACGAATAGGTGGAACTGGTGGAGGTGGTATAAAATTTGGTTGGTCTAGGCTGACCACTAGACTGACCAAAAGGTGATGACGGTCTGTTAAATGAATGCCTATGCGTGTCGTTGAAATCGTGCGGTGGTATCGGTTCACCCATAGAGGGAGGTGGCCGTGAAAAATCGATTGGTGGCATTGCAGCTGCTATTTGCTGCCTAACGGTACTTGTCAATTCAGTCCGTAATGCATTCAAGCTCGAGGCCTTCTCGAACTAAGTCCTGCAGCTGTATGCGCAGACCTGCCAGCAGGGCTTCAGTCGCTGCTGAGTTCTGTCCACTGCCAGAAAGCAGTGGGCTATTTTGTCGTGACTTTGGAAGGGAAAAGGTCGTGGAATGCGGATTTAACATTCCAGGTGATAGAGATCCTCGACTGACTGGTGGGATCGTTAAAGGTGATAAATGAAACACGGGGGCTGCCGTTCGGGGATTCTGACTAGCAGGCTTCGTGTGTTTCCTCTTAGGGACAGCACCTGTGTACTCATTGAAATCGTACGGAGTAAGCGGCTGTTTACAGTTCGGGCAGTGGGCTTGCTGTCCGATCCACGTCCGCAGACACGTCTTGTGGAAGACATGTCTACAGATCGTTTTAACGGACTTCCTCTTGCCTGACAGTCTCCCTCTTGCCTGACCAGTCTCCCTCCTGGCAGATGGTGCACTGGTCTGGCAACGGCATCGGTACACCAGTTGCTGGTGGTGGTATTCGTGCGGTAGCCATTGTATATTCAGTCAAAGGCTACTACAATTTCAAAAGTAACTTTTTCCAAATACTTCAGAAGAAATGCACAAAAGGTAACAAAAATTATCTTACTGTTAGTAAGTTAAGCGTTAAAAAAAAATTAATTGAGATCGGCGAAATTGCAATATAGGCGAAATTTCCCCATGGATATACTATATTCACCCTAAATCGTCGAAGCCATAATAAGGGACGACGCTTAAATTCAAGCTCAATAACAAGAGACGTATTACTAAAATTGTTCGAAGCAAAATTACACTAGAATCTACAGTATCAAAATGATTCCAATAGCGAAATTCAATTTAAAAAAATCAGCAATCCAAAATAATACTAATTCTTTCGATTTGGACGTTCCAAAAAAAAATCAAACGAAAGAGAAAAAAAAATCATACTATTTCTCCCTCCACTTCCAGGAGCTACTCTACACATAAAAGTCTCCAGGTCGCTCTCTTTCATGTCAAAAAAATATTGATACCGGCAAGCGACGTGAATGTGTGCATGAAAAGATGTATGAGTTCTCATAGAAATCTGGGAAGGGTCGGGTTGAAGAAGCTAGAGACTGAAAACAGTACTAGAGATTCTTCAGCCAGGCAGTTAGCAGTATGCCAACTCCTGATTGCTGTCTCCAGCATCACTTCCATCCTCCAACAACTCTTTCCTTTCTCCTCACCCGATCGTCATATCCAGCGAACATTCCAACTGGGCAGAGCCATGAATCTGGCCAACTAGTTAGCTGAAAGCCAAAAAGGCGTCTCACAGATTCACGACTCTGTCCAGCCAGTTGGCCAACAGAGACATGTCTCCGCGAGAGCACAAACAAAAAAAATTTTGTGACGCCATCTACAATTTCCATGACAGAAGGCCAGCGGGAAAGATTCTTAAAAAAAAATTCCAAACAAAATTCAACTGCTCAGACTTGAGGTTTGACCAAAGTCAAACCCAAAGTCGAACTTACAATTCAAAACTTCCCAAAAAGAAATTACTCTACGTTACAAACTTTCAAAACTTTCAAAACTTTCAAAACTTTCAAAACTTTCAAAACATTACGTTACTTTAATCGTTACTAAAAATTCAAAATACCAAAAAACTTTACTTTACTTCCAAAAAATTTTTATTAACAAAACAATCGAACCTCAGGTCCACATGTATTCTCCACTGGATATGAGACTACCGAGTCAGACGATTTAGCTACAAGCCAAATGTCCATATCTCAAGTAGCCTCAGTCCCCAGTGTCAAACACATTTGAACACCGAAGTTGACTGAGGTGGCTCCGCGTTGGGCGCCATTTTTGTTATGGAACATATTGTTACGTACCACAAAGTGACACAAGCGACATCTATTGGAAATGGAAGCAACTTTAGGCTAGTGACATCTTAGTAAACCTTGGGTTCGGAAAACGGAATATTCAGGATAGTTATAGGATAATTCGTAGAGTATAAATACGGCGTTTCTCACACCCAGGAGGCGAGTATTATTTCAGACAACGAAGTGAACGAAGTAAACTATTTGGATTGCGATAATTAGAAGTACAGTACTAGCGATAAATAAAGAGTTGATTTGATAATTATTTGTGAATTTGTGAGAGTAAACAGTAAAGTTAAATAAAGAAAGAACTTTTGAATTATATCTGAAATTTTGTGTTATAAATAACGAACTAAGGCCACGCTCGTAACAATATGTTGAGTGATTGGCTTGGACGTAAAGTCCAGACTGCCAGCATGAGCTAACTCAATGGACAGCGTGGACTGCAATATCAATATCTCATTGATGTGAAAAGTTTAATTTAAATCACATACAAAAAAATGCAAAAATATATAACTATTAAGTCTTTATAGAATTTTTTTTCTCATTCAATTAATTTCTCTTTTACTTTCATAAATGCATAATTCTTTTTTTCTTTTTTTATTTTCTTACAGGAATAGAAGAGTTTATTTGAGTGGGCAATTCCCAACTTAATGGTACATCAATATATCGTATTGGACGATACATTGATGTATTGGTATTAATTGACCCTGAAAAAAACATTTCAATTTAATTTCCTTTAAAATCTCATTCAAAATTTTAAATGCATTTAGAAATGCATTCCCATATTATAACAAAATGCAATTTAGCATAAATTGCATTTTGTTATCAGACACACATTCCACTCACACGGTATGCACACTTACCTACATACAGTGTCTCCTTACTTTTTTTTCCGCATGTACACTCTACATACGTACAATACCTATTTTTTCAATCTAATTGTATGTACATACATACATACAATTATCACAATTATTCGCGCCCAAAAATGACAGAAATTAGACAAATTCTGGCCGATTATCACAGAGCGAATAAAAGTAAAAGGACTTCAGATTTTACTTCTGGAAACTCCAACAGTTGGAAGAACTATGGGCTTCATTTGAAAAAATTGAAACCCTGATTCAAGATCATGAAAATTTTACTGAAACTCATGATTATTTTAAACAGTCATGCTATGACAGAACGGAGGACTGGTACAATCTTACAATAGCAACTCTGTCTGATAGGTTGAAATCCATATCAGTCCACACAGAGCGCAAAAATAACCCGTTTTACGTCCCACCTCCAAAAACTTCTCAAAAAACGACTGCAGCTGATAACCAAGACAGCACAGACAAAGATCAATCAAATACAGTACGGCTTCGATTACAAGAAGATAGACAAAAAACATTATCCCATATTATCCAGTCTATAGATAATAATTCACTTGCAACTGCAACCCAGGCATATCTAATCCAAAAATTAAACTCGTTGCACAAATATTGGGATGATTTTGAAGAAACACACAATGAAATAATCTTAAATGTTGGCCCAAACGACAAAGACAGCGAAAACTTCGCAAATGATGTTTATATAAACATGGAAACATCATTCTCAGACACTGTAATTGCGCTGCAAGAGCAATTGGACTCGCGATTCCAAAATGTGACGAATACTAGACATAACTTCACAGACCATCACCATAATGTCTCTTTTAGAGACCAGTCGCATTTCTCCTTATCAGACGCAAGGTCATTAATTCCAAATTTTAATGGAAATCCCAAAGATCTTCACAAATTCCTTTCAAGCTGTGATGATATATACGCAACAGCATCGACGGCGAACGAAAAACACTCCCTCCTTAGCTTAATAAGGAGTAAATTATCTGCCGAGGCATACGATATCTTCAGGTACAATCAAGTCGAAGATTGACCTACTCTAAAATCGATTTTAAAACAAACATTCGAAGAAAAAATTTCCAGATCCGCCCTACAATCGCAATTAAATAATTGCAAGCAGAAAATAGGGGAAAGCGTAATGGATTTTCTCCAAAGACTTAACACAAGTCTGTCCAGACTAAATGAGGCAACCCACTCTTACACAACAGATAAGGTACTCCTAAAATCTTTATTAAAAGATAATGAGAGCCAGGCAGTAAGAGCAATAGAGGACAGATTATCCAATCAACAACTCCAATCTTTAGCCAAAGTGCATTCCGAAAAATCCTTTTCTGTATTAAAATCACACATCTTGGAGCATGCATCACGCTTAGAGCAGAAACAACTTGTTTCCCAAGCACAAAACAAGATACATCAAACTCCATTTGCGCAAGCAATAAATTCAAGTCTTCGCTGCTTCAAATGCAATAGACTGGGGCATGCTGCATCAAGCTGCCCAGTGATACAACGCTCCACCCAAAACTTCAACGCAGTTCCGAAGCTAAACTCGCAATTACAACGTCCTCCAGATTTTAAGAATGCTACATCTCCATCACAGGTCCCTAGGTTTCGATTTTGTCATAGGATGGGCCATTCTACTGAAGAATGCAGGACAAGAGCTGCGAATAATAATCGCTTTAACGACAGCCCAGGAAATCAAAATAATTTCCAAAAGGTGAGCAATACTCCACCAACAAACACGGCTGACAGACAGCCTCAAGATAGGAACTGGCAGCAGCCAGTATTCCGAGAAAGTCGAACTTCACCGCCGAGATATAATAATGCCAATATCTCGGCTAGGTCACCTTCTCCAAATAGGAAGAATAATCGTACTGCATCGGCATCCAGGCAGGGAAACTGGATTCAGCGGGGCACGGCACAAATTCATCGAAAGCCCGAGGCAATATCGACAGGAAACTAGACGAAAATAAATCAATACATATCCCCGTCCAAATAAATAAAAATTCACTAACGCTTTCCTTGCCTGTCGACATCTGTTCTGCTCCGAAGCTTACCTTTTTGATTGATACAGGAGCAGAGATCAGCTTAATAAAACTCCATCCACTGAAACCAGACAGCATCTGCTACAGAGATGCTGTCTGCAATATAAACACATTATTCACAGAGTCTACTTCTACAGAAGGACTCATTTTCGCGAAATTAACACTGGAATCTGCGCAAAATAACTCCATCCTAGAACACCCATTTCAAATAGTGGGAAATAACTCCATCCTCTCATACGATGGCCTGCCTGGTCATGATTTTTTATCTCGATACAATGCGAGTATCGACTATAAAAATAAATTCATTTCTCTGGAAGTTAATGAATCTGATTCATCTTATCCATATGAACAATACTATTCAAACTACCCATACGTTTATTTGAAAAGCGAAGACCCAGAAAAGAGGTCTCAAACTATAAGTTTGTTATATACAGGAATAACATTCTCCACTAAGGACATTAATATAAATCTATCTCCTTCAATTGCTTCGAAAGGCAATGCAAATCGATCGCCAGCACATGCTTCACAAGAAATGAAGCATAAAGGTAAAAATCTATCTCCATCTATAGCCACACAAGAGGCTGAATTAAATAAAATTCTATCCCCGTCCAAAGCTTCACAAGATATGAAGCAACAACATAAAAGTATATCTCCATCTACACCCGCACAAAAGGCTAAATATAATAAAATTCTATCTCCTTCATCAACAAATTCACAAAAAGTGAATTCCAGAAATAGATCAGAAAAGAAGTCAAAGAACTTCAATAAAGTTTTATCTCCTTCAAATTCTATCGAGTCGAAATCATCGAATAACTCCTTCCAAATTCCACAAAAGTTGGAATCATATCTCCTTCCAATTAAAAATCCGAAAGAATCGGATAAATTAAATAAAATTAAAATTCCGGCTCGATCAGAATTCATCATTGAAATTCCAACTCCTTCTATTCAACACGAATCGGTCTGTTTCAAGAAGGAAATAAGGCCAGGTTTATTTCTTGGAAATTCGATAGTCGAACCAGTCAACGGTATGGCAAAAGTCCTAATCCTCAACACAAATGAGGAGGACGCCGATCTGGCACCTTACGAGGTGAACCCAGTTTACCAAGACTTGGACGACTTTGTGGTAATCTCCACAGACTCTGACACAGATCCAATTAAGGGCAGAATAAATAAACTGCAAAACCTTATCAAATTGGATCACTGTAACTCAGAGGAATCTGAGAGTGTTCGCAATATCTGTAGGGAATTCAACGATCTCTTCTTCATAGAAGGGGATTTCCTTTCATATACAGATGCGATTACCCAGAAAATCGAGACACTCCAAGACAAACCGCCCATCTATACCAAGCCTTATCGACTTCCCGAAGCAAGCCGAACTGAGATAAACCGGCAAATACAAGAAATGTCAAGAGTCAGACATCATCAGACCTTCACATAGTCCCTGGAATTCTCCACTTCTCCTGGTTCCTAAAAAACCAGATGAGAATGGAAACAAAAAGTGGCGAGTAGTGGTAGACTTTCGTCGTATTAACGACATTACTATTGGTGATGCGTACCCACTACCTAATATCACAGATATATTAGACCAGTTGGGGAAGTCGAAATATTTTACCACACTCGCCTTAGCCAGTGGATTCCACCAGATAAAAGTGGACTCGAAGGACAGGGAGAAAACTACCTTTAGCACACCCTATGGCCACTACGAATACAATCGTATGCCATTTGATTTAAAAGGAGCCCCTGCTACTTTTCAACGAGCCATGAATAATGTCTTATCTGGCCTTCAAGGCATCTATTGCTTCGTATATATGGACAATATTGTAGTCCATGGATACAATCTCAAAGATCATAATACAAGACTCACAGCAGTATTTAGCCGTCTCCGCAATTTCAACCTCAAACTTCAACCCGACAAGTTCCACTTCCTAAGAAAGGAAATTATGTATTTAGGGCACATAATTACAGAAAATGGAGTCAAACCAGACCCAGCAAAAATCAAGTCAGTTCAGTCCTATCCTAGACCCAAGAAGGAGAAAGATATTAGAGCCTTCCTTGGTTTCGTCGGCTACTATCGCCGCTTTATACCAAACTTTTCAAAAATAGCTAAACCACTTACAAATCTTTTAAAAAAAGATATCCCTTTCAAGTTCGACGCAATTTGTGATGAAGCATTTTGCGAATTACGCAATAAACTAATTTCAGCACCAATTTTATCATATCCCGATTTTGACAAAGAATTTTTTGTCACCTCCGATGCCAGTGACTACGCTATCGGAGCAGTTCTTTCTCAAGTTGATGATCAAGGAGATCATCCAATCGCCTACGTGAGTCGAGTTTTCAATGGTGCAGAGACTCGTTACTCAACAATAGAAAAAGAGCTCTTAGCCATCGTTTTCGCAGTTGAGCAATTCAGACCATACGTTTATGGTAGAATGTTTACAATTATAACTGACCATAAACCATTAGTATGGCTCATGAATCTGAAAGATCACTCCTCAAGACTGATGAGATGGAGAATACGTCTTGAGGAATATGACTACAAAATAGCCCATAAATCAGGTAAGCTCAACACAAATGCAGACGCTCTCAGTAGAGCTATTCCGGATAATAGCGAAAATTTCACAGAACCTACCACCTACGTAAATGTGGTTACAAGGAATCAAGCTAAAGCTCAGGCGAATTCGAACACTCCCAACACGAGTAAACAATTCCTCAGTCATAATAACTGAGACAAATTTTCCTCTTCTACTAACTAAGTATGCGAATCCTAAATTTTTCATCTTGCCAATGCAAGATACAGAACTTGAAAGAGTGTTGGATTGGAAACTCAAATTTTCTGATAAATCTTCATCTTTAGGAAAGGAACTGAACTTCTTCAAAAGAAAAGACTCCATAATAATTATTTCTAAAACTAATTTACCTTGTCGATCCCAAAGAGATAGATCAGACCTCGAAAAGATTTTAACTAAGATCTGCTCATACACAGAAGCAAATCAGTCAAAACAAATAAATATCTCCTTCCCCATATTAGATCCACAGAATCTAATAATTATTAAAAACATTTTTACCAAGGTCTTCACTACAAAACAAATAAACATAAAGCTCCATCAAGATTCGATTAAATATTTATCCGACATTAATGACATCGAACAAGTTTTAAAAGATTTTCATTCACTACCGACGGGAGGCCATCAAGGCGTTTCCCGTACAATTAAAAGAATCAAAAAGCAATTCTACTGGCCTGGCATGTCAGACGACGTGCTCAAATATGTAAGGAAATGTAAGCTTTGTCAGGTGAACAAAGTATCCAGAAACCCTAAAATTCCAATGAAAATCTCGAGTATTAGCTCCAAACCTTTCGAAAGAGTGTACCTAGATGTTGTAGGACCTCTCCCAATTTCTCATTCTGGAAACAAATACATCCTTACATTTCAAGACGACCTTTCAAAATTTTCTGAGGCTATTCCCATAGTCGACACCGAGTCCAAGACATTAGCGGAAGCCTTCACGACAACGATAGTTTGTCGACATGGTATTCCAGAAAGTATCCTCACAGATCAAGGTTCTAACCTCATAAGTGGCATGTTCGCCGAGGTATCTAAGTTGCTGAGAATTAAAAGGCTCAAAACTACTCCATATCACCCTCAGACAAATGGTGCATTAGAGAGAAGCCACAGGACCTTAGCAGAATATCTCCGATCTTATGTAGCAAAAGATCCACAAGACTGGGATACATGGATTCCTTATGCCATGTTTGTCTACAATACCACTCCTCATTCGAGTACTAATTATACTCCACGCGAACTCCTTTACGGATTCCCAGCTGAAATTCCAAACAATCTGAAATCTTCTCGAACCGTTTGCTACAATTACGACAATTATGCAAACGAGTTAAAAGCGCGTCTACAGCACAGCTTCAAAATTGCTAAAGACATAGCCATGGCCAATAAAGAAAAATCAAAACTACAATATGACAAAAATTCCATCCAGAAATCTTTTATGGTAGGCGACAAAGTCTTACTAAAAAGCAGAGTACGAGATAACAAGTTCTCACCACTATGGTCAGGTCCGTATGAGATCATGGAGATTAATTCCCCTGAAAATTCCACTATTAAAATCAATAATAAAAACAAAAGAGTCCATAACAATGACCTAAAACTTTTCTCAGAGTAAAAACTTCATCATCTTCAAATATCATTCAGAGATATTAACATAGTGTCATCTTCCAGGTTCCCAAAATGATGCATATAGCGTTCATTCTAATTTTCATCCCCATAATCTACGGCTCAGGAATAGAGATAAAGCAGCTAATTGCTACTGCAGGCATTTACTTCGAAGAGATTGGCAGAGCCAACCTCTACACCAACGAATGGAAAATCGTCACCTATTACGACCTGGCGAATTTTAAATCAGAATTCAACAACATCCAGTTCATCGCCCAACAAATTACAGCGACCTGCCAGAAACTAGACAAACACTCAGCCTTGAGCCACACTTGTAACGGTACGTTGTTACAAATAAATCTTATATTAGCAAACATAGAATATAAGAATATGTTACTTGTGACCCAAAATAGGAAACAAAGAGCACTATTTAATGCAATAGGCTCAATCTCCAAAGCCCTTTTCGGCACATTAGACGAAGATGATGCCAAGCTATATGATATGATGAACAAATCCGTAACCTCACCCTTAACCAAAACTCCCTTCTATCACTTATGAAAAGCCAAACTGCGATAGTCGAAGCAACCGCAAGTATTTTCAACAAAACTAAAACCGCAATTGAAAAGGAATTCCTAGTCATGCATAAAAAATTGATATCGATACAGATAGCCGCTTCATCATTGGAAAGTAGAACACTTGATAACAAGCTATCGATCGAAGTCGAATCACTTATTTTCCTAGTTTCGTTAATGGCATTCAGATACCAGAACACTCAGACAGAGTTAATAGACATCCTAACAGATTCAAGACACGGAAAATTTCATCCTACACTTATATCACCTAGACAAATTGAAGCACTTTTATTGAACATCAGGCAGGAATTACCAAATTCAATAATGTTTCCCATCAACTCCAGAGAAAATATTATTACACAGATATACAAATTAAGTACAATAGCCGCAAATACCTTCAACAATAAAATAATTATAGAGCTCAGAATTCCCCTTCCTTTCAAGGAACCATATCAAATTTTTAAAGCAATGCCATTACCTACACCCCCCAACGGATCTTTCGTGTACATTAACCCATTAAAGGAATATATCCTTATAGACTACAATCGTGAACATTATGTCGAATTAACACAACATGATATTCATAATTGCGCAACGTTGGACCAAATGCATTTTTATTGCGAAATTTCATGCCCCATCCTGAACTCAAATTCAAAAATAAACCAATGTGAGGTAAATCTGATAAAAAAGGAACCGATCCTATCAAAATGTAAAATCCTTGCATTTGAACAGAATTGCTATTGGATGCAGTTGTCGCAGCAGAACGCTTGGCTTTCCTCCCAAAAAGATTCCATCCACATAGATATTATTTGGGAAAATTCCATTAGCTCACAAGTTCTGCAAGGAACAGGAGCAATGTATATCTATCCAGATTGCTATGTACGAAGCAAAGAATTCATCTTGCACGGACATAGCGTAAAAGTTTCAAAATTTAGTTCTTATTTTATCCCAACAATAAACATTTCCAGTATAATATCGAATATGACGTCCTCCTCAATAGGATCGCATATAAAAATACATACTTTAAATATTACAAACAATATGGATCTAGATGAACTTCTAGAATCCATTCGTTTCCAAAAACATCAAGAATTAATTCCTCTCAATCCCATAAATAGTCATCATATTCATCATTACGCACTGTCATATTTAACAGTGTCTTTGATCGTATCTATTCTCTGCATATATCTATACATGAGTTATAAATCAAGGGCCCGCAAAGCTAAAAATATTCCGCCGGAATCTAAATTAGAAGATATGCCTAGAGCTGCACAACGAAAACTTACGTTCAAGATAACCCCAGCACCTAAAAGGAAATCGGCTGAAAACGTTTAACCTGCGAACGCTAACTAACGGACACAGTAATAACCTCTTCCTAATTTTTACCATCATAAAAATCCCCATCCTCATTGAGAAAAGAACAAAAATGGGTATATGTATTAACCGGGAGTTTAAGAAACAAAAACGAAGCAAATGTAGTTAATATTTAAAATAACGTAATCGAATAAATAAATAAAGAAAAAACAAGGATTCATTATAAGAATCAGAGAGAAAAAAAGTATAAAAAGAATTATTTGTGAATAATACTTATTATAGTACCCATTATTCTATTATCTAAATAAATTATAAAAAAAAAGAGAATATAAATATCACCTGTTGGATAAGAAATAAATAAATAATAGTAATCATATATAAATATATATATATATATCAGAAAAAAAAACAAATAAACAAAAAAACCATCTAAACGAAATCAAAGAGAATATTACACTAACAATATAGCACAAAACTGCAAATTTGCACAAATCAAGTTGACAACGGCGAGAATCCTATAGGGGTATTACAAACACAAAAAAAAAAAACAATCAACTTTACAACGCAAAATGTGGGCCAGGGAGACGAACAGGAAAAGTAATTTAGTAACAAGATCTTTTTATGATAAACCTTTTTTTTATTAAACAATCCGTATTAAAAACATGAAGGGAATGAAAAATTCAAAAGAAAAAGAAAATTTTTTAAACACTAATTATGATGTCTGCCGGAATCACTCTGCCGCAGGAGCGGGGGCCACCAATGGAGAGTGGACGTCCATAGCACTCGGGGTGGGGTAATAATACGACCTGCCAATAATCACCAGGTTGGCCCCAAAAACAAACAAAATAGAAAATTAGTAAACAAATCAAAACTAAATGGTCACAAAAACTTGCCCAGCGCCGACAATTACATATCGTACTGAGGCCACAAAGAGAAACTCCAAGTGTGGTACTGTAGGACACGGGGCTCGGCTCCCCAAACGGTCAGCGTATCCCGGCCCGGACAGGCGAAGTTGCCCTTCCATCGGGCCCAAACCGACTCAACATAAATTCCATCGATCACCACCACGTAGTCTTTGGGAGCCCTATAAGGCGCTCTCGAGATGGCCACGGCAAAAATCATGTTGGAACTAACTAAACTTACGGCGCGCAAAATCTATTTATCTAATTAACGATTAATACCAAATTATTTCATACAAATTGTTACAAAATTATAGAAAAAGTGTTTAACTATCGATACCACATTATTTCATACACATGTTACAAAATTAAAGAGAAAGTGTTTAACTATTAATACCCACTTACTTTGTTATGATCAACACCCTTATCAACACAGCACCCTTAGGTTCTCACGCCGCTGTCCATACCTACTTGACAAGGAATCAGTTTTCATTAATTTTCTTTAAATTCTTAAACCTTGTCACGTCTAAATTATGTTCACATAAATTTCGTTTCAAGAAAGTGCTAAATAAACACTCTAGTGTTTATTTGAACCATGCACATAAAATATCCACCATAATTACAGCTCTGCTGACTTCGCTTCTTGCTTCAAGTGAAAGATCAGATTTCCAAATATGTGAGACAGCGCGTGGGAGCCGGGGCGATAAGAATTAAGAATTAACAAGGGTGTATAGATTTTTAGAGAGACGGATCGAGTATTTCCGAGTCCGTGATAGTGAACACACTAAGTCGGTAGCATCGTACAAAATAGTTAAAAGAAGTATTCTTGATTTTTTTTACAAATAAAGTTTTAAAAGTTATCAAAACAAAAAAATAAAGTCTTTTTCTTTACTCAAACAAGTGCTCCCGGGAGAAAAACCCGTAAAAATATAACAACTTCATACAAGTGTTATAAAATCATAGAAAAAGTGTTTAACCATTAATACTAGATTATTTCATATTTCATATAAATGACATAAAATTATCAGAAAAAGTGTTTAACTATTAATACTAGATTATATCATATTTCATATAAATGACATAAAATTATCAGAAAAAGTGTTTAACTATTAATATCAGATTATTTCATATAAATGACCTAAAATTATCAAAAAAAGTGTTTATCTATTAATATCAGGTTAAGTGCTCTCCGATCCGAGCACGGCACTTAAACCACAACATTTTTTTTTCCTGTCAAGAAAATAATGGGTACTATAATAAGTATTATTCACAAATAATTCTTTTTATACTTTTTTTTCTCTCTGATTCTTATAATGAATCCGTGTTTTTTCTTTATTTATTTATTCAATTACGTTATTTTAAATATTAACTACATTTGCTTCGTTTTTGTTTCTTAAACTCCCGGTTAATACATATACCCATTTTTGTTCTTTTCTCAATGAGGATGGGGATTTTTATGATGGTAAAAATTAGGAAGAGGTTATTAATGTGTCCGTTAGTTAGCGTTCGTAGGTTAAACGTTTTCAGCCGATTTCCTTTTAGGTGCTGGGGTTATCTTGAACGTAAGTTTTCGTTGTGCAGCTCTAGGCATATCTTCTAATTTAGATTCCGGCGGAATATTTTTAGCTTTGCGGGCCCTTGATTTATAACTCATGTATAGATATATGCAGAGAATAGATACGATCAAAGACACTGTTAAATATGACAGTGCGTAATGATGAATATGATGACTATTTATGGGATTGAGAGGAATTAATTCTTGATGTTTTTGGAAACGAATGGATTCTAGAAGTTCATCTAGATCCATATTGTTTGTAATATTTAAAGTATGTATTTTTATATGCGATCCTATTGAGGAGGACTTCATATTCGATATTATACTGGAAATGTTTATTGTTGGGATAAAATAAGAACTAAATTTTGAAACTTTTACGCTATGTCCGTGCAAGATGAATTCTTTGCTTCGTACATAGCAATCTGGATAGATATACATTGCTCCTGTTCCTTGCAGAACTTGTGAGCTAATGGAATTTTCCCAAATAATATCTATGTGGATGGAATCTTTTTGGGAGGAAAGCCAAGCGTTCTGCTGCGACAACTGCATCCAATAGCAATTCTGTTCAAATGCAAGGATTTTACATTTTGATAGGATCGGTTCCTTTTTTATCAGATTTACCTCACATTGGTTTATTTTTGAATTTGAGTTCATGATGGGGGATTAAATTTCGCAATAAAAATGCATTTGGTCCAACGTTGCGCAATTATGAATATCATGTTGTGTTAATTCGACATAATGTTCACGATTGTATTCTATAAGGATATATTCCTTTAATGGGTTAATGTACACGAAAGATCCGTTGAGGGGTGTAGGTAATGGCATTGCTTTAAAAATTTGATATGGTTCCTTGAAAGGAAGGGGAATTCTGAGCTCTATAATTATTTTATTGTTGAAGGTATTTGCGGCTATTGTACTTAATTTGTATATCTGTGTAATAATATTTTCTCTGGAGTTGATGGGAAACATTATTGAATTTGGTAATTCCTGCCTGATATTCAATAAAAGTGCTTCAATTTATCTAGGTGATATAAGTGTAGGATGAAATTTTCCGTGTCTTGAATCTGTTAGGATGTCTATTAACTCTGTCTGAGTGTTCTGGTATCTGAATGCCATTAACGAAACTAGGGAAATAAGTGATTCGACTTCGATCGATAGCTTGTTATCAAGTGTTCTATTTTCCAATGATGAAGCAGCTATCTGTATCGATATCAATTTTTTATGCATGACTAGGAATTCCTTTTCAATTGCGGTTTTAGTTTTGTTGAAAATACTTGCGGTTGCTTCGACTATCGCAGTTTGGCTTTTCATAAGTGATAGAAGGGAGTTTTGGTTAAGGGTGAGGTTACGGATTTGTTCATCATATAGCTTGGCATCATCTTCGTCTAATGTGCCGAAAAGGGCTTTGGGGATTGAGCCTATTGCATTAAATAGTGCTCTTTGTTTCCTATTTTGGGTCACAAGTAACATATTCTTATATTCTATGTTTGCTAATATAAGATTTATTTGTAACAACGTACCGTTACAAGTGTGGCTCAAGGCTGAGTGTTTGTCTAGTTTCTGGCAGGTCGCTGTAATTTGTTGAGCGATGAACTGGATGTTGTTGAATTCTGATTTAAAATTCGCCAGGTCGTAATAGGTGACGATTTTCCATTCGTTGGTGTAGAGGTTGGCTCTGCCAATCTCTTCGAAGTAAATGCCTGCAGTAGCAAATTAGCTGCTTTATCTCTATTCCTGAGCCGTAGATTATGGGGATGAAAATTAGAATGAACGCTATATGCATCATTTTGGGAACCTGGAAGATGACACTATGTTAATATCTCTGAATGATATTTGAAGATGATGAAGTTTTTACTCTGAGAAAAGTTTTAGGTCATTGTTATGGACTCTTTTGTTTTTATTATTGATTTTAATAGTGGAATTTTCAGGGGAATTAATCTCCATGATCTCATACGGACCTGACCATAGTGGTGAGAACTTGTTATCTCGTACTCTGCTTTTTAGTAAGACTTTGTCGCCTACCATAAAAGATTTCTGGATGGAATTTTTGTCATATTGTAGTTTTGATTTTTCTTTATTGGCCATGGCTATGTCTTTAGCAATTTTGAAGCTGTGCTGTAGACGCGCTTTTAACTCGTTTGCATAATTGTCGTAATTGTAGCAAACGGTTCGAGAAGATTTCAGATTGTTTGGAATTTCAGCTGGGAATCCGTAAAGGAGTTCGCGTGGAGTATAATTAGTACTCGAATGAGGAGTGGTATTGTAGACAAACATGGCATAAGGAATCCATGTATCCCAGTCTTGTGGATCTTTTGCTACATAAGATCGGAGATATTCTGCTAAGGTCCTGTGGCTTCTCTCTAATGCACCATTTGTCTGAGGGTGATATGGAGTAGTTTTGAGCCTTTTAATTCTCAGCAACTTAGATACCTCGGCGAACATGCCACTTATGAGGTTAGAACCTTGATCTGTGAGGATACTTTCTGGAATACCATGTCGACAAACTATCGTTGTCGTGAAGGCTTCCGCTAATGTCTTGGACTCGGTGTCGACTATGGGAATAGCCTCAGAAAATTTTGAAAGGTCGTCTTGAAATGTAAGAATGTATTTGTTTCCAGAATGAGAAATTGGGAGAGGTCCTACAACATCTAGGTACACTCTTTCGAAAGGCTTGGAGCTAATACTCGAGATTTTCATTGGAATTTTAGGGTTTCTGGATACTTTGTTCACCTGACAAAGCTTACATTTCCTTACATATTTGAGCACGTCGTCTGACATGCCAGGCCAGTAGAATTGCTTTTTGATTCTTTTAATAGTACGGGAAACGCCTTGATGGCCTCCCGGCGGTAGTGAATGAAAATCTTTTAAAACTTGTTCGATGTCATTAATGTCGGATAAATATTTAATCGAATCTTGATGGAGCTTTATGTTTATTTGCTTATTAGCGAAGATCTGGACAAAAGCGTTTTTAATAATTATTAGATTCTGTGGATCTAATATAGGGAAGGAGATATTTATTTGTTTTAACTGATTTGCTTCTGTGTATGAGCAGATTTCAGTTAAAATCTTTTCGAGGTCTGATCTATCTCTTTGCGATCGACAAGGTAAATTAGTTTTTGATATAACTATTGATGAGTCTTTTTTCTTGAAGAAGTTCAGTTCAGTTTCTGAAAGTGGGATTTATTTGAAAATTTTAGTTTCGAATCCAACACTCTTTCAAGTTCTGTATCTTGCATTGGCAAGATGAAAAATTTAGGATTTGCATACTTAGTTAGTAGAAGGGGAAAATTTGTCTCAGTTATTATGACTGAGGAATTGTTCACTTGTGATGGAATTGGATTTTGATTAATGACACTCGTGTTGGGAGTGTTCGAATTCGCCTGAGGTTTAGCTTGATTCCTTGTAACCGCATTTACGTAGGTGGTAGGTTCTGTGAAATTTTCGCTATTATCTGGAATAGCTCTACTGAGAGCGTCTGCATTTGGGTTGAGCTTACCTTATGGGCTGTTTTGTAGTCATATTCCTCAAGACGTATTCTCCATCTCATCAGTCTTGAGGAGTGATCTTTCAGATTCATGAGCCATACTAATGGTTTATGGTCAGTTATAATTGTAAACATTCTACCATAAACGTATGGTCTGAATTGCTCAACTGCGAAAACGATGGCTAAGAGCTCTTTTTCTATTGTTGAGTAACGAGTCTCTGCACCATTGAGAACTCGACTCACGTAGGCGATTGGATGATCTCCTTGATCATCAACTTGAGAAAGAACTGCTCCGATAGCGTAGTCACTGGCATCGGAGGTGACAAAAAATTCTTTCCCGAAATCAGGATAAGATTGAATTGGTGCTGAAATTAATTTATTTCGTAATTCGCAAAATGCCTCGTCGCAGATTGCGTCGAACTTGAAAGGCGTATCTTTTTTCAAAAGATTTGTGAGTGGTTTGGCTATTCTCGAAAAATTTGGGATGAAGCGGCGATAGTAGCCGACAAAACCAAGGAAGGCCTTGATATCTTTTTCCTTCTTGGGTCTGGGATATGACTGAACTGATTTCATTTTTGCAGGGTCTGGTTTGACTCCATTTTCTGTAATTATGTGCCCTAAATACATAATTTCTTTCCTTAAGAAATGGCACTTGTCGGGTTGAAGTTTCAGATTGAAGTTGCGGAGACGGCTAAATACTGCTGTGAGTCTGGAATTGTGATCTTTGAGATTGTATCCATGGACTACAATATCGTCCATGTACACGAAGCAATAGATGCCTTGAAGTCCAGATAGAACATTATTCATGGCTCGTTGAAAAGTAGCAGGGGCTCCTTTTAAACCAAATGGCATACGATTGTATTCGTAGTGGCCATAAGGTGTGCTAAAGGCAGTTTTCTCCCTGTTCTTCGAGTCCATTTTTATCTGGTGGAATCCACTGGCTAAGTCGAATGTGGTAAAATATATCGACTTCCCCAACTGGTCTAATATATCTGTAATATTGGGCAATGGGTACGCATCGCCAACAGTAATGTCGTTAATACGACGAAAGTCTACCACTACTCGCCACCTTTTGTTTCCATTTTCATCTGGTTTTTTAGGAACCAGGAGAAGTGGAGAATTCCAGGGACTATGTGAAGGTCTGATGATGTCTGACTCAAGCATTTCTTGTATTTGCCGATTTATTTCCGTTCGGCTTGCCTCAGGAAGTCTATAAGGCTTGGTATAAATTGGCGGTTTGTCCTGGAGGGTCTCGATTTTGTGGGTAATCGCATCTGTATATGAAAGGAAATCCCCTTCTATGAAGAAGAGATCGTTGAACAGATATTGCGGATACTCTCAGATTCCTCTGAATTACAGTGATCCAACTTTATAAGGTTTTGCAGTTTAATTATTCTGCCCTTAATTGGATCTCTTTTAGAGTCTGTGGAGATGACCACAAAGTCATCCAAGTCTTGGTAAACTGGGTTCACCTCGTAAGGTGCCAGATCGGCGTCCTCCTCATTTGTGTTGAGGATTAGGACTTTTGCCATACCGGTGACTGGTTCGACTATCGAATTTCCAAGAAATAAACCTGGCCTTATTTCCTTCTTGAAACAGACCGATTCGTGTTGAATAGAAGGAGTTGGAATTTCAATGATGAATTCTGATCGAGCCGGAATTTTAATTTTATTTAATTTATCCGATTCTTTCGGATTTTTAATTGGAAGGAGATATGATTCCAACTTTTGTGGAATTTGGAAGGAGTTATTCGATGATTTCGACTCGATAGAATTTGAAGGAGATAAAACTTTATTGAAGTTCTTTGACTTCTTTTCTGATCTATTTCTGGAATTCACTTTTTGTGAATTTGTTGATAAAGGAGATAGAATTTTATTATATTTAGCCTTTTGTGCGGGTGTAGATGGAGATATACTTTTATGTTGTTGCTTCATATCTTGTGAGGCTTTGGACGGGGATAGAATTTTATTTAATTCAGCCTCTTGTGTGGCTATAGATGGAGATAGATTTTTACCTTTATGCTTCATTTCTTGTGAAGCATGTGCTGGCGATCGATTTGCATTGCCTTTCGAAGCAATTGAAGGAGATAGATTTATATTAATGTCCTTAGTGGAGAATGTTATTCCTGTATATAACAAACTTATAGTTTGAGACCTCTTTTCTGGGTCTTCGCTTTTCAAATAAACGTATGGGTAGTTTGAATAGTATTGTTCATATGGATAAGCTGAATCAGATTCATTAACTTCCAGAGAAATGAATTTATTTTTATAGTCGATACTCGCATTGTATCGAGATAAAAATCATGACCAGGCAGGCCATCGTATGAGAGGATGGAGTTATTTCGCACTATTTGAAATGGGTGTTCTAGGATGGAGTTATTTTGCGCAGATTCCAGTGTTAATTTCGCGAAAATGAGTCCTTCTGTAGAAGTAGACTCTGTGAATAATGTGTTTATATTGCAGACAGCATCTCTGTAGCAGATGCTGTCTGGTTTCAGTGGATGGAGTTTTATTAAGCTGATCTCTGCTCCTGTATCAATCAAAAAGGTAAGCTTCGGAGCAGAACAGATGTCGACAGGCAAGGAAAGCGTTAGTGAATTTTTATTTATTTGGACGGGGATATGTATTGATTTATTTTCGTCTAGTTTCCTGTCGATATTGCCTCGGGCTTTCGATGAATTTGTGCCGTTGTTTCTATTTGCCAGGGGCTGCCGAAATTGACCCCTCGCTGAATCCAGTTTCCCTGCCTGGATGCCGATGCAGTACGATTATTCTTCCTATTTGGAGAAGGTGACCTAGCCGAGATATTGGCATTATTATATCTCGGCGGTGAAGTTCGACTTTCTCGGAATACTGGCTGCTGCCAGTTCCTATCTTGAGGCTGTCTGTCAGCCGTGTTTGTTGGTGGAGTATTGCTCACCTTTTGGAAATTATTTTGATTTCCTGCATTCTTCAATAGAATGGCCCATCCTATGACAATATCGAAACCTAGGGACCTGTGATGGAGATGTAGCATTCTTAAAATCTGGAGGACGTTGTAATTGCGAGTTTAGCTTCGGAACTGCGTTGAAATTTTGGGTGGAGCGTTGTATCACTGGGCAGCTTGATGCAGCATGCCCCAGTCTATTGCATTTGAAGCAGCGAAGACTTGAATTTATTGCTTGCGCAAATGGAGTTTGATGTATCTTGTTTTGTGCTTGGGAAACAAGTTGTTTCTGCTCTAAGCGTGATGCATGCTCCAAGATGTGTGATTTGAATACAGAAAAGGATTTTTCGGAATGCAGTTTGGCTAAAGTTTGGAGTTGTTGATTGGATAATCTGTCCTCTATTGCTCTTACTGCCTGGCTCTCATTATCTTTTAATAAAGATTTTAGGAGTACCTTATCTGTTGTGTAAGAGTGGGTTGCCTCATTTAGTCTGGATAGACTTGTGTTAAGTCTTTGGAGAAAATCCATTACGCTTTCCCCTATTTTCTGCTTGCAATTATTTAATTGCGATTATAGGGCGGATCTGGAAATTTTTTCTTCGAATGTTTGTTTTAAAATCGATTTTAGAGTAGGCCAATCTTCGACTTGATTGTACCTGAAGATATCGTATGCCTCGGCAGATAATTTACTCCTTATTAAGCTAAGGACGGAGTATTTTTGTTCGCCGTCGATGCTGTTGCGTATATATCATCACAGCTTGAAAGGAATTTGTGAAGATCTTTGGGATTTCCATTAAAATTTGGAATTAATGACCTTGCGTCTGATAAGGAGAAATGCGACTGGTCTCTAAAAGAGACATTATGGTGATGGTCTGTGAAGTTATGTCTAGTATTCGTCACATTTTGGAATCGCGAGTCCAATTGCTCTTGCAGCGCAATTACAGTGTCTGAGAATGATGTTTCCATGTTTATGTAAACATCATTTGCGAAGTATTCGCTGTCTTTGTCGTTTGGGCCAACATTCAAGATTATTTCATTGTGTGTTTCTTCAAAATCATCCCAATATCTGTGCAACGAGTTTAATTTTTGGTTTAGATATGCCTGGGTTGCAGTTGCAAGTGAATTATTATCTATAGACTGGATAATATGGGATAATGTTTTTTGTCTATCTTCTTGTAATCGAAGCCGTACTGTATTTGATTGATCTTTGTCTGTGCTGTCTTGGTTATCAGCTGCAGTCGTTTTTTGAGAAGTTTTTGGAGGTGGGACGTAAAACGGGTTATTTTTGCGCTCTGTGTGGACTGATATGGATTTCAACCTATCAGACAGAGTTGCTATTGTAAGATTGTACCAGTCATCCGTTTTGTCATAGCATGACTGTTTAAAATAATCATGAGTTTCAGTAAAATTTTCATGATCTTGAATCAGGGTTTCAATTTTTTCAAATGAAGCCCATAGTTCTTTCAACTGTTGGAGTTTTCCAGAAGTAAAATCTGAAGTCCTTTTACTTTTATTCGCTCTGTGATAATCGGCCAGAATTTGTCTAATTTCTGTCATTTTTGGAACTTGTGACAAGCAAAGTTCATCGAAAGATTTGTTTTCGTCAGTCATGTTGGTATGTATGTAAGATGTAAAAATTAGGAAAAAGGGGAAAAAATATTTCAGCAAAATCTAAGGAGTATACGCTAAGATGAAGACAAAAACACGTAATTGTCAATTTTAAATGTACTCAGTTGTATGTATTGCAACTGCTAAACAGCAGGTTGAAAGAAATTTAATTCTGAAAAGTCGTATAGGATGAATTTTGTTCAAAAATGTATTGTATCTATATTAATATAAGAGACTGTAGTGCTCTAATAACTTGTCAAATAACTAAATCAAATCGAATCTGTAAGAATTTGCCTTGGTTGATTCTTATTCGCGAATATTTATTTGGTACAAGTCGGAGAATTGGGTTGAAATTTAGAATAATATTTATTAAAATTTTTGTAAAAGAAGTAAGGAAAAAATTTGCTTTTAATTATAATTAAATTTATATCTAATATATATGTGTGATTATAGTATAGAAGATGTGGTAAAAGTACATGCACAAATTGGTCAATTTATGAAAACAAAAAATCCTAATTTGTACGTGCACAAATTTTGCAATTAAAAAATATAAATTCTAAATTTGTTGTGAAATATGAAAAGAAAAATTCTTTTTTCTTAAAAATGTTGTCTTAATCTTTTGTAATTAAATAAAATGAGCAGTTGCATCAAAATTTCTATCTCCAACCAAAATCTTTCTCCTGATCAATAGACTTAAGAATTGCTATTGCAGGGGATTGATTATTGGTTTATCGAAGTCCTCTGGCCAGCAAGTTCACGAAGGCTTACCGCAGAGGTCGCTTCGTGGAGTAGCGTATTTTGCGTACACTCGCAAAAAATAAAATTTTTTTTTACACAAATCAGGAAAAATTTTGTAAGAGAAAAAAAAAAAAGAAAAATTGTTTTCTTTTTCTACCTTACTATTTATCCAAGTATTGGCTTTTAGTTCCGATAGCTGTAGATGATGTTGCTAGAGATGTGATATTTGGAGTCCTTTGTCAGGCGTTCTCGTTTTTAATAATGTTGCTGAGGAATGGAGATAATGATGATGATAGTGAAGATACGTCGCGCGTCCGGGACGACGATTTCTTGTAGTCTTCCTTCTGGAAATCGTCTTAGTGAGGCAGGGATGAAGCCTCCTTGGGTCCCACGGTGAGCGCTTAGGCGCTTAATCTTTTCACGCCTCTAAGTACCTCCTGGGTACCCGGGATATTATTTTTTTTTCTTTTATTTTAAGAAAAAGAATTATTTTTATTTATTTATATATTTTTTATTACACTGACTTGGGTTGAGTTCCGCTGCCACCAAAATGTTGTGGTTTAAGTGCCGTGCTCGGATCGGAGAGCACTTAACCTGATATTAATAGATAAACACTTTTTTTGATAATTTTAGATCATTTATTTGAAATAATCTGGTATTAATAGTTAAACACTTTTTCTGATAATTTTATGTCATTTATATGAAATATGATATAATCTAGTATTAATAGTTAAACACTTTTTCTGATAATTTTATGTCATTTATATGAAATATGAAATAATCTAGTATTAATGGTTAAACACTTTTTCTATGATTTTATAACACTTGTATGAAGTAATTGGGTATTAATAGTTAAACACTTTCTCTTTAATTTTGTAACATTTGTATGAAATAATGTGGTATCGATAGTTAAACACTTTTTCTATAATTTTGTAACAATTTGTATGAAATAATTTGGTATTAATCGTTAAACACTTTTTCTATAATTTTGTAACAATTTGTATGAAATAATTTGGTATTAATCTTTAAACACTTTTTCTATAATTTTGTAACAATTTGTATGAAATAATTTGGTATTAATCGTTAAACACTTTTTCTATAATTTTGTAACAATTTGTATGAAATAATTTGGTATTAATCGTTAAACACTTTTTCTATAATTTTGTAACAATTTGTATGAAATAATTTGGTATTAATCGTTAAACACTTTTTGGATAATTTTCTAAGTGCCCGCTCCGCTCGACGTTTTGAAAAACAACTCCCCGAGGTTTCGGCAAATTGCGCCCAGGTACCCACGATATCTGTAAAAGCTTTTTTAATTATCTTTTTGCTTTCTCACGACGTTGAAAAATCGTACGTGAGAAAATGCACAAAAGTTTTGATGCAAGCTATATGCATCTATGCAAAACTGAAATCCGATATGCACTTGTGTGCCCGTCTTGAAATATCATTTTAAGAGGGCGCGAATAATTTTTGATAATTGTATGTATGTATGTACATACAATTAGATTGGATTAAGTAGGTAATGTACGTATGTACATAGTACATACGGAAAAAAAGTAAGAAGACACTGTATGTAGGTAAGTGTGCATACCGTGTGAGTGGAATGTGTGTCTGATAACAAAATGCAATTTATGCTAAATTGCATTTTGTTATAATGTGGGAATGCATTTCTGAATGCATTTTGAATTTTTTATTGAAATTTAAAAAATGAAATAATTTTTCAGGGTCAATTAGTGGTACATCAATATATCGTATTGGACGATATATTGATGTATCGGTATTATGGTTGTGATTCGGGGCATTGGGCACCTGAGTCACAACATAGTCCCAGGAAATCTATGGATTATTTTGATCGAACTAATTTATAATTTTCAGGTTATGTCTCTTTGCGCCTGTCCGAAATTATTAATAAGAATTTAAAAACACCAATAAAAATCTTCACTTCCTATGTGGTTATTATTTTGTTAGTACATACTAAAAATTTCCCCTTTCATGTGTTCTTATCCTAGTTCTATCATGAATCTATACGCTGTATTGTCCAACCAGTTCCGTTCATCGGAATGCCTTTGCAAACAGGAGCCATTAGGTGCAAAATATATACATAGACTTGTCGGACTCTTAATTCTATCCTGCTACCTGACTTATTAGCTCTGAAAACCTCACTTGCCGGTCTCACTTCTCATGAGGAAAGTTGTTAGTTAATTTTAATAACTAGTAAGGCCTTAATTAAGCAAATTCTTAACCTAACAATAAGCGTGCCGAGGTAATTACTTGATTCGCACGACTTTCGGCACCTGTATATGTCTGGACATGTTTGTGTCCGCGCCTTGAACTGGGGATCTTCTGGACATATATAATATATATAAAAACTTACTCGGTTTCCTATTCTTACAAATTTCTTCTTTTAAGTATAGGTGCACGGCTTTGAAGGATGATTCTTTAACTACCTCGCATACGCCAATGTCCGCCAATTCTTCATTTGATGTAGATGAAAGGTATGGGGTTGTTTGATTTTTTTTCTTGCGCGTTTGGGGTAGAACTGAAGCAATCTTTGACGGGGCTGCTTAGGTGTCTGTCCAGCTTGTGGACATCTCAAATGGGCCGTATTCCGCCTTTCTCTTTCCTGTACGAGTTTTTTTCTTATTTTTTTATTATTGTCTTCAACGAATAAAAATAAATGTTTTGTAGTTACCTGTATCTAATAAACGGTCAAGCGCCCTGATTTTAAAGACCTGTGGGAATGTCCGTCAGGTGGATGTATTCCCTCTTGATCCGGTACATCCGCAGAAAAATCGGGCCAGCGCTGTATATCTTTACCTCACTTTAAGATGTACTCTCTATATTTGGTATATGATTACCACTCGGTTATCTTAACTCGCACAACCTTTTGACAAATATGGCTGACAGTTTTCTTACTTGCTGACTGTCAAACTCAAAAGTAAGTGGAAGCGCGCTTCTGTCTCAATTCGGTAGCATTCAGTTAGTCAAGTCACGCCGTCCATATAGGACGTAACTTGCGGGTAGATTGCTGCTGCTAGCTGTCATGCAGCATACTGCTGCATGCAGTATGCTACGACCATAACAGGGCAGGGTTGTCTAGCCCCCCTGTGGTCCAGACGACACTGAAAAAGGGTCGACCGAGCTAGCCGGTCTTAAAACATAGGCCTCATCGCTGCGGGTGCCCACTGTGTTTCTCGACCAACGACCCAATGAGCCTTCCTCATCACTCGTATTCGACTATGATTGTCGCCCCACTTGGCCGATGACGTTGTCGATTTCATTTCCTAACTTGCTAACAGCCGTATCCAGGTTTGGATTCCAACAGGTATATCACCCACCATTGACGGGGCAATAGGAGGGCTTCGCGATATCCTATAGTTTACCAGTGAAGCTGGCTGGATGCCTTCTTAGGGCTACCAGGAATAGATTTAGTACTACTAGGTCCGACGGTTACCGATTAACGAACTGTTGTAGACGGACAGACAAGGAAAAATCCTCCTAATGACGCCGATCCGGAAGGGACTATAAAAAGGTTATCTACTCATAAGAGGTAGAGGTGTGCTGATGAGATTGGATTCCACCCACCATTGACGGGGCAATAGGAGGGCTTCGCGATATCCTATAGTTTACCAGTGAAGCTGGCTAGATGCCTTCTTAGGGCTACCAGGAATAGACGTGACAGTCGATAGATGACGCTTAGAGAATGAATATCACTACCTGATGTCTTTGGCGTGATAGACTCTTATCAGTTTCCCTTGCAGATCTTCAAGCTCATATAGGGAGTTTCCTTTTTTGGCTCGAACCCGACACTTGACAAATTTTCGTCCCAGTTTAGCACTAGTCTGCTGTTGGAAGTTGCTTTGGGCAAAATTCCGTCTGAATACCTCTTGACCCACTTTGAAATCAACAGGCTTCGCCCTGAGATTATAGACTCTTGAACCCTGTTCAATTTCATTTTGTCTTCAGAAGCTACTCTCAGAGGCTCGTTAAGAGTCCCAAGGCTCCTTAAGATGGAATAGGAGCTGCCATGTTCAACCATTTGTTGACCGAAGTGTGTTCGATAAGGAGAGAAACCAGTTGCTTGGTGGAAAGAGCTCCTGATGGAATTAGCTATCTGTCTCAGCTTGTCATCCCATTTTGTGTGTTCCTTCCGACTGTATGCTCTAATCCCTGACAATAGAGACGTGTTTACTCGCTCTGAGGCGTTTGCTTGCGGCGAGCAAACTGCCGTGCGCAAGTGCTTCACCCCATATTTGTCCAGTAATCTGGTAAACTGAGCCGAGCAAACCTGGACTCCATTGTCAGAGACTATGGTTTCCGGGACTCCGAACACGTTGAACACTTCCGTCTCGATGAATTGGCACACTTTGAGTGTAGACGCTTTTCTCATAGGTTTAAGAATCGGGCATTTTGAAAAGTGGTCAAGAACTATTAAAATGCAGACATTTCCTTTCACTGACCGGGGATATGGACCTAAAAAATCAATATACAGCTTTTGCCATGGTCGCACTGTCACAGACTGGACTCTCATGGGTGGTCTCAGAATAGTATTGGGAGCCTTAGTCTCTTTACATACGTCACAGGCGCCTACGTAGTTTCTGACATCAACTGTCATTCGTGGCCAGTACAAGTGTCTTCTCAGACGTTCCAGTGTTTTCCCTGTACCACCGTGTGAAGCTAGTGGCGGATCATGTGCCCTCAAAATGACGTCGGAGACAAGCCCTCGTGGAATCCAAAGCTTCCAAGCTTTTTCTTCCTGAATCGGATCGCCTGTCTCGGAACAGTCCGAATGTAAACGAAGCCATCCATGACGCAAAGATCTGGTAGTTTGCCAGAAGTCGTTTTAACCTTATGCCTCAGTTCCTCATATTCCAACGAGTTGAAATATGGCAAACTAAGGTCAACTTCCGGGCCAGGATCCTCGCTGGTAGACAGGCTGTCACAATGGATGCGTGACAGCGCATCAGGGACAACGTTCAGGCTTCCTTTTCGGTGCTCAATAGTGAAGTCGAAGCCCTGAAGCTTCAACTCCACCTAGCAAGTCTACCGCTTAGGTCCTCTTGAGACATCAGCCATTGCAGGCTCGCATGATCCGTCACTATCTTAAGCGGCATCAGTTCTATGAAGGGCCGGAACTTCTGTACACTTTGTTATGTTTATTGCCAATAGAATGGCGCATACGCCAATATCCAAGATTCTGTTCATGATGAAATTTAATTTAATTTGATTAATTGATGAATATATGGCGTGTGGCCGCAATATATTTATAAAAGGCTAAAAAGCCTCATTCACCTATGGATCTGGCCAAATGCCTCAATCCGCACTAGATATATGGCTGGAGTGCCTCAATATCTATCGAGCTAAAATACTTGGCCAATTGCCTTGGTATTTTATAGAAACGATGTTTGGCTGAGAAGCCTCTTCATCCAAAAGGTTAGAGCCGCTGGCCAACTTGCCTCTGCGATCTGAAGAATAAGAACTACCTGTCTTCGCTATAGTCAATTCTTTATTCCTCGCGATTTTCTTAATGCTACCTTATTTATAATCAATAGTTATTGCTAAGTAAGCAATTTACATTAATTGCTAAATGTTACCTACAATCAATATCATTTACCTATCTTATTATGTGTATCGTAACAAAAGAGCGGTGACCTCACGTGAGTAATATTTTCTTTACCACTTGGTGCACTGTACATGCATATTATGTTTTTTTTGCTTGCGCTGGAATTTGATGCGCTTGACTTTTACCTCATAACGAGGTGTAAATGAATCACAAAATGATTACATACGAATCTGTATGTATGTAAATTATGTTTACTCGATGAGTTAATTGAACTCGGAGTCTTACCTTTTGAGAAGGTATGCGAACTTTAGCTGCAATCTTTTTTCTTATTTTCTTTTAGGGAGATGCGCATATGATTTACATGCAATTTATGATGCATAATTACAGATGCATTACAACTTAAGATTGCAGCTAGGCATTCCTGCTCTGTAACGGTATAATTTCTTTGTGCTGAGTTCAACTTTACGAGGCTATTGGCTTCTCGTGGCCATCGTCATCTAGTTGAATCAGCACCCCACCAATACCTTGTTGGCTCGCAGCGCACTGGATAACGAACGGCTTGGTAAAGTCTGGGCTCACTAGCAACGGAGCAGAAGTAAGTTTTTCCTATAGTAGATCAAGAGACGTCTGGGCTTCAGGTGTCCATTTGAACTGACTGGGGTTTTTCAAAGTGTCTGTAATGGAGGCAGTTAAGTCAGCATAGTTCGGGATGAACCGTCTATACCATCCCGCCATACCTAGTAGGCGTCGGGCTTGCCGAACAGTTTTAGGTGACGGACAGTCAACTATAGCTGATATCTTGTCTGGGTCAGTCCTAATTCCTCCTTTCCCGATTATAAAACCCAAGTATTTGGTCTCCTTGATTCAAAACTTGCTCCTCTCGACGTTGATAGTGAGACCAACTTTCCTTAAACAATCCGCTACACGGGCTAGCAATGTGAGATGAGATTCAAAGTCTGATGACAGAATCAGTAAATCGTCCAAGTAGACGAGAACATATTCGCGAAGATCGAAAGGAATGACTTTAACCATGAGGCGGCACATCGTTTGTGGAGCGTTGCATAGGCCGAATGGCATCGCTGTGTACTGATATTGAGGATGACCAGGTACAGTAAAAGCGGTCTTCTCTCTGGAATCAGTTCTAGTGGGATCTGCCAGAATGCGTCTTTCAAGTCCAGGCTCGTGATGTAGTTTACCGGAGGAAGTCGACTCAGAAGTGCGTCTATCTGCGGTAGCGTCCTTCCTCGTAACGGAGTTGACTTTCCTGGCGTCAAAACAAAGCCGAACCTTCATAGGCTTCCTTACTGGAACAACTGGAGAGCTCCAAGGACTCTGGCTCTCCTCTATCACACCCAGTGATAGCATTCGCTCTAATTCAGCATCCATCAAACTTTGTACTGACGGCGATATCGGATAGAAGCGCTGTTTTATCTGGGCGACGTCATTCGTTTCAATCTTCTGAGT
Source organism: Dioctria linearis (assembly GCA_963930735.1). NCBI lineage: Eukaryota > Metazoa > Arthropoda > Insecta > Diptera > Asilidae > Dioctria > Dioctria linearis. The sequence continues at coordinate 170,873,745 of OZ005742.1, read as the reverse complement.
AACCAGTGATGTTTTTTCCAGGCCTAAAGAGTCGAAAGAGGGGAAAAGTTGTTTCGTGGCTTCCAGACTGGAAGGAACATGGCAATCGGTGTCAGAGGTAGTTGCTAGACTCGGATTCACTTCTGCAACTATACCCAGGACATCTGGAGCCAACCCAAATAGACGCCAGAAGTCTATTCCTAGATATAGTGCCTGTGTGAGCACAGGAACCACGTAAAAATGTACTTTTTGGGTCTTACCACGGAAAGTGATATCCAAGTCCACATGACCATGCACAGTCGACATGGCACCATTCGCTGCTTGAACCTGTGTACGATACCTCTTCCATTCAACCTCTGCTTCTGCAAGCTTCTCTAGAGTTCCCTGGCCTAGAATACTGACAGTGGCACCACTATCAAGTAATCCAGTCTCAGTTCGCCCGAGCAGCTTTACTTCGGCATACGGTCGAATGTCGTCTGACATCGACACGGAAATCTGCGCCAGTTTTTTCCTGTCCAGTCGCATCCGTCGACAGTATTACCGCCAACGAACGGTTGATCTTTTCTTTTTCGGTCTACTATCCAGGTCAGGATATATAATTTCAGCTAACTCCGCTACTGAGGAGAAGATTCGGTCTCTTGCTGCCTTATATTTCTGCAGACGCGTATAATACGGTGTCAGCTGATGTAAAACAGGCTCACGCCCACTCGTCATATCAGAACTTGGTGGCCGTTGTAAAATAGAAATGGTAGGAGGCCAAGTCTCCTGCTCAGTAACCCTGTCAGCTAAAAGTGCTGTCGGTTTTATCGGGACATTAAAAATTAAAGACTCTTCTAAAGAAGTGTCTAATAAAGTCATGGGCTCCCCAGAAGTGAAAATGGGAGCTTGAAGATCTGCGGAGAAGTCTATTAAGTGCTCCGTCTCTATCAATCGATCGTTTGTACAATCCGGAGGTTCGCTAATATCATCAGAATCACTGAATGATATCAGTTGACATTTCAGGGGTTCGTCAAGGTCTGCTAATGGAGCGGACCATCCTCCTTGTTCAATGTTTGAACTGGAGTGTTCGTTACGACTGGTGCTCGGGACGTTCACGCTGGTCGAGAACAGGTGTTGGGATTCCCGACCCGTCTCAAGTTTTTCTATGCACAGTGTCCGCAGTTGGGCTTAAAAATATTCTTGCGCCCGCATCCGTAGCAGAACACTTGCTGTCTTACTTGCAGGCAGGCCTGGTAATAGTGACCATGCTGATCACAATTCCAGCACAATACTGGATGTCTGCTCGCAATGGCTAACACGTCACATAAGTTGGGGTCACTGCCTGTTGCTACTGACAGTTCGGGGTTTCTAGTCTGGAAGTCGTCAATCTCGTGTACTCGTTGGTTCCGGTAAGGGTCCAACTACCAACTGTCGCAAGTCGTAGCTGCGTGGCTTGAATTCGAGTAACGAGCGATCTTAGCTGTCCTATCGTATCGGTAGAATGTTGGCATATCTTCTCCTGAATCTCAGATTTGACAATTTCCAAGGATTATTGGTCTGGCAAGGCGTTCTGCAACTGATCACGCAGCAACAATAAATGATGATGGTATTTGGCGAATAGTTCACCAGGCTTCTGCTTTCGCGACATCAGCTGCAAGCGAATTTTTAAATCGTCCTTGGGCACTCCCCATTCAATTGACAACCCAGTCCTGACAAATTCCCAGGTTGGAAAGGGATTATGTCTTAATATCGACCAGTACCAGTCCTTCGCTGGTCCCGTCAATAACGTGAGCATGTTCCTTACCAGGAGATCAAAATCTCCATCTAGAGCGGAGTGCGTGAGCGCTTCGATTCGAAAAATAAACTCATCTATGGACAGCTGGGAGTTATTTCCGTTGTATGTCAGGTTCCATCTTCTGATCGGACTGCCTGATGGTCGTTGTCCTACACTTGCAGGGATACGAATAGGTGGAACTGGTGGAGGTGGTATAAAATTTTTTCTAGGCTGACCACTAGGCTGACCAAAAGGTGATGACGGTCTGTTAAATGAATGCCTATGCGTGTCGTTGAAATCGTGCGGTTGTATCGGTACACCCATAGAGGGAGGTGGCCGTGAAAAATCGATTGGTGGCATTGCAGCTGCTATTTGCTGCCTAACGCTACTTGTCAATTCAGTCCGTAATGCATTCAAGCTCTGCTCGAGGCCTTCTCGAACTAAGTCCTGCAGCTGTATGCGCAGACCTGCCAGCAGGGCTTCAGTTGTTGCTGAGTTCTGTCCACTGAGAGAAAGCAGTGGGCTATTTCGGCGCGAGTTTGGATGGAAAAAGGTCGTGGAATGCGAATTTAACATTCCAGGTGATAGAGATCCTCGACTAACTGATGCGATCATTAGAAGTGGTAAATCAAACACGGGGGCTCCCGTTCGGGGATTCTGACTAGCAGGCTTCGTGTGTGTCCTCTTAGTGACAGCACCTGTGTACTCAATGAAATCGTACGGAGTAAGCGGCTGTCTACAGCTCGGGCAGTTGGCTTGCTGTCCGATTCGCGTCCGCAGACACGCCTTGTGGAAGACATGTCTACAGATCGTTTCCTCTTCGCTTCCTCTTGCCTGACCAGTCTTCCTCCTGGCAGATGGAGCACTAGTCTGGCAACGGCATCGGTACACCAGTTGCTGGTGGTGGTGTTCGTGCGGTAGCCAGTGTATATTCAGTCAAAGGCTACTACAATTTCAAAATATTCAAATTTCCAAATACTTCAGAAGAAATGCACAAAAGGTAACAAAAATTATCTTACTGTTAGTAAGTTAAGCGTTCAAAAAAAAATAACTGAGATCGGCGAAATTGCAATATTGGCGAAATTTCACCATGGACATACAATATTCACCCTAAATCGTCGATGGGACGACGCTTAAATTCAAGCTCAATAACAAGAGACGTAGTACTAAAATTGTTCGAAGCAAAATTACAGTAGAATCTACAGTACCAAAACGATTCCAATAGCGAAATTCAATAAAAAAAATCAGCACTCCAAAATAATACCAAAAAAAAATCATACTATTTCTCCCTCCACTTCCAGGAGCTACTCTACACATAAAAGTCTCCAGGTCGCTCTCTTTCAGATCAAAAAAATATTGATACCGGCAAGCGACGTGAATGTGTGCATGAAAAGATGTGTTATGAATCTACAGATCATAACCTTACCCTATATACAATTACTCACCAACCACACGAATTCATTATCGGCTCACCAAATACTTATCGCAATGATAATAAAATTTCTCATACCTACCTTTCTAAAAACAAAAACGACAAACTTATGTACATCGTACATACATAAATTTCAATCACCTTTTCCTCAGTCACAAAAATGACAAACATATGTACATCGCTACATATATACATTTTTCAGGTGCATTTCTTTACGCCACAAAAATGACAAACATATGTACATCGCTACATATATACATTTGTCAGGTGCATTTCTTTACGCCACAAAAATGACAAACATATGTACATCGCTACATATATACATTTGTCAGGTGCACTTCTTTACGCCACAAAAATGACAAACATATGTACATCGCTACATATATACATTTTTCAGGTACATTTCTTTACGCCACAAAAATGACAAACATATGTACATCGCTACATATATACATTTTTCAGGTGCATTTCCTTACGTCACAATAATTTTATAAATATGTACATTCTTACATATAAATTTCTCGATCGCACCAAACAAAAGATATAATTGGCCACCCGCAAGAAATCAACCTTTGTACTTCTTGACGTGTGTCCAAATATCAAGAATTATTGCATCTCTTGCAATTTGATGCCTATACGGCGCTTGGAATTGCGATCGATTATGATCAAAGTCCATCGTGTGACCCATGGAAATTCCAAATTTCACAAGGCAATAAACTTTGATTTTTATGTGCTTACCTAGGTGGGTACTCAGTTATTGATATTGATCAATAATAGCAAAGAAATGAAAACTAAGCATTTCTGATCAATATCGATTAATTGCAAGCCAAAATATATTACCTTTGCCCCAAATAAATTATTTGCCTACCCTGGGAAAATCGATTTATGTGGAAGGGAGTATCATCCCATGTTAAATTTTTAAATAAAAGACGAGTATCGGGATAGGAAAAATGAGAAGTATTATTATATCAGAAGAAGTATCTTGACATAAGAGAAGTGTTATCACTTTCAAGAAGTATTTAGAAGTATTCCTGCAAGTAGCTAGAGAGTCCCCCTACCAAAGGTAAGGCCTCTAGTGAAAAAACTATAAAATAAAGTGACAAAAGTTTGTAAACAGTCCTTAAAGCATTCTTAGCTAAGGCATTAAGTAGCTAAAATAAATTTGAATAAACAGTTATTTTAAAATTAAAATCTGTGCAAGTGTTTTTAAATACAAGGTCCCGATAGTCTATTTAAGACTATCTCCAGAACCCTTGTTGTACAGGCGGTACAACATAAAAATTGGTGGCAGCGGTGAAGATTTTTTTTGGTTAGTAAGACCTAAAAATCTAGTAATCTACCAACCCGACGAACGACGAAAACCGTTCACATGTGCTGGCCAGGAACAGATCCTGATATCAGAGCACAAGACTCTGACGTAGTTCCCGGACTTGCAAACGTGTTCATTCCGGAAGAAGAGGAATTCCCTGACGCTGACTGGGCGCTAATTGAAAGCGTGCCAATAGAGGTAATTGAACGTGCCCTGGAAGATACAGACGAGGAAGAGCGTGAAACAGCAGCCCGACAGTACGAGGAAAACGTAACGACGTTACTCCAGCAGGACTACACCTCACCAACAGAGCTGTACGGCATTCTACACAACTATTGCAACCAGGACGACCCGGAGGCTACCTGGGATTCCGAAGCTTTCCAGAGGTTAGCATCATCCATAAATCAAAAGAACGCGCTAGTTGCCGAACTCTTAAGTTAGTATCAATAATAATATTTCACATTTTATTCAACTAAATTTAATTATATTTATAATATCATATTTTACATTCTAAATTTAATTGTCTTTATAATATCATTTTAAATAACACAATATTTTTGTACCAAATGAAATCTGACTTCTTTTCCTTTTAACCAATCAACCAACAAAATTTTTTTTTCTTCTCTCACATCACAAGTGTCAAGTGTTAAAGTGTTATTTGTAAAGCTCAAGTGCTCAAGTGATATCTTTTCTCTCTCCCCTTCGTGTAATACTTCTCCGGAACTTCAATACAAGAAGTTTCGTCAAATTCATTAAACATATTAATTGAGAAAATTCTCCGGAACTTCAATACAAGAAGTTTCGTCAAATTCATTTTAATAATATTTGAGATATTTTCTCCGGGGTTTAGAACTAAAAATCTCGTCACATAATTTTTTTTTTCATTCCTATAAGTGTGTAATATAAAATTTTTTTTTTCTCTCAAACTGTAACATTCCGTTTTCTCACTAAAATTTTTTCGTAACCATTTTCACGAGGCGAAAAAAATTCCTAGGTGTTAAGGATAGCCTAGTACCAGGATTAAAAATCCATCGGAAGAAATCGCGAAAAAGAATTCCAACTACTCCAAATATGGCTGATAAGCTCAGCATAAGTGACGCTAAATCACTTATCCCGGAATTCGATGGAACTTCCAGTGAGCTACATCGGTTCTTGAATATTTGCGAAATGTTCCAAAAAGAAGAAACTTCGGCACCGGAAAAGGCCTTATTCTTACAGATAATTAAAACCAAATTAATAGGTAGAGCCTACGACGTTATTAAATATTCGGACGCCGAAACATGGGAAAAATTGCGGGAAGAATTACAAGACCGATTCTTAGAAACACGCTCTAGACTGTCTATACAGAACGAAATCCTCTCTCTCAAACAATACGGAAAAGAAGACGTAAAAGAATACGCTTTCCGAGCCCGAAAATTGCTCGCCTTGTATGATGAAACGACATCTTCTCTTACAAGTGACGCAGCACTAACTAAACTCCTGGTAGCCGACAATGACAAAATGGTTCTCAGGGCTTTCGAGGACGGATTAAAAGATGACCAAGTTCGTCTTTTAACTAAAGCCCAAAGGAATTCTTCATTCAAAGAAGCAACCAAATTCGCTATCGAACAGTCCGAGAGGAACCCTTCTTCTAACGATCGACCTCTCTCTTGCTCAAAATGCAACAGAAAAGGTCACACGTCAGAAACCTGTTATTCATCTAAAGTCAAAACAGAGAGCCCCAAAGTGATTTGCTCGTATTGTAAAACGCCAAATCATCACATACGAGAATGCCGAAAAAGATTGTTTAACCAACGGTTGCTCAATCCGCGGCCCCCTAATACATTTCCGCAACAAAATTCATATCCACGGTATCAACGACCTGGAAATTCTCAATACCAGCAACCAAATAACACCCATTATATGCAGCCAAATCAACGGCAAACAAACAACTTTCAATACACACAGCCAAATCAACGGCAGTCATATAATTTCGAAAACCAACGGAAATCTAATAATTCGCAGCCCTCTAATATAAGATCCGCAACTAGAATATTGGAATCAAAATCCCCATTCAAAAAACATCCAAGTTCAGATACGAGAAAATGTTCGGAAAACGATCTTCGGCGAGACGAGTTAACAGAAACTCAGTCTCGCCTCAACTTAATGACAATATCCGCAGATGTTCACTCTCAACCCCAAGATTACACAGAGAAATAATTCTCCCTTTGAATTCCGATCAGCAGTCGCTAGTTCTAACGATCAGGAACTCAATAACAGCATTTGAAACTAGTACATTTTTAATAGACACGGGTGCTGAAATTTCAGTACTTAAGGCCACCACGGCGTTAGGTAACACTATCGTAAATAAAGGAAAATCCATACAGGTAACCTCATTGGCAGGAAAACCTCTATGCACATTAGGAACTGCGGAATGCAATTTCCAAGCAGAAGGTATATCTTTCCTTCATGACATCCACATGGTAGAAAGCAATTTTCTATTGAAACATGATGGAATATTAGGTCATGATTTCCTAAAAAGATTTTCCTGCATTATTAATTATGAGAACAAAACTCTCATACTCAAATTAAACGAAGTGTCCCCTGAAAATAAAAATAAAATGGAATCAAAAGTAATTCCAAAAGCAGCTAAAAAAGCTAGCAAAACAAATTCTAATTCATGCATACCACAAGCTGGTCAAGGAAAACTTAAATCGAATGGAGCCAAAAGCATAAAAATACCGGCCCATACACAAAATAAAATGGAATCAAAAGTAATTCCAAATACAGCTAAAAAAGCTAGCAAAATAAATTCTAATTCGTGCATACCACAAGCTGGTCAAATGAAAAACAAATCAATCATAGTCGGAGCTGAAAGTATAGAAATACCGGCCCGTACTCAATTAGTAGCAAAATTAAAAATCAACAAAAGAGGCACCTTTTACTGCACACATCAAGAATTGGAATCTGGAGTAATAATTGGAAATACACTGATCAAACCTGACGAGGATGGTCATGCCAATATTCTCCTACTGAATCCCAATGAACAAGATGTCGCAATTAATAAAATGGACATAAGCCCTCAGTTGCAAAATATTAATAAATATAATATAATAAAATTATATCCGAACAAAGATCCTTTAAAAGAAAGACTACAAAAACTCAAAAATAAGATAGATCTTTCTCATTGCAACGCGGAAGAAGCGCACTCGATTCTAGATATGTGTCGTAAGTATAACGATATTTTTTACCTAGAAGGAGACTTCCTAACTTGCACTAATGCTACAGAGCACGAAATTCCTATACTACCTGGAAAACCTACGGTCAACATAAGACCGTATAGATTACCTCAAGCTCATCGCGAGGAAATTAATAATCAAATCAACAAAATGCTAGACGAAGAAATTATTAGTCCTAGCTCAAGCCCATGGAACTCCCCATTACTGCTAGTACCCAAAAAACCCGATGCCGCAGGTAACAAAAAGTGGAGAGTAGTTGTTGATTTCAGGCGCCTAAACGACATAACAGTCGGCGACGCCTTTCCCTTACCAAATATCACAGATATTTTGGATCAACTAGGAAAAGCTAAGTACTTCAGTACTTTAGATTTAGCTAACGGTTTTCACCAGATCCCCATGAATAGGAATGATAAAGAAAAGACTGCGTTCAGTACACCCTACGGACATTATCATTACAATCGAATGCCCTTTGGTTTAAAACGGGCACCAGCCACATTCCAAAGGCTGATGAACAATGTCCTAATTGGTCTACAGGGTTTTGAATGTTTTGTATATATGGATGATATAATTATCTATGGATACAACCTAGCAGAACACAATGCTAGGCTTGAACACATTTTTGAACGACCACGCAAGCATAATCTCAAGTTACAACCTGAGAAATGCTACTTTATCAGTAAAGATATAGCCTATTTAGGTCACCTGGTGACTGAAAATGGAGTGATACCAGATCCCTCTAAGATCAAAGTAGTTCAGAACTATCCAGTACCCAAAAAGGAAAGAGATATTAAATCTTTCCTAGGTTTCGTTGGCTATTACCGCCGCTTTATTCCGAATTTCGCTAAAATAGCTAAGCCTTTAACGGCATTGTTAAAGAAAGACGTTCCTTTCAAATGGGACGCTTTCACCGAGGAAGCCTTTTCCTTACTCAAGGGAAAGTTAGTATCCGCACCCATTTTGCAATATCCTCGTTTTGACCAGGAATTTTTGGTCACTTCAGACGCAAGTGATCTAGCAATAGGAGCCGTACTATCTCAGGGCAAAATCGGTCATGATAAGCCAATAAGCTTCGCAAGCAGAACCCTGAATAAAGCCGAAACCAGATACTCAACCATAGAAAAAGAACTGCTAGCAATAATATTCGCCGTTACGCAATTTCGCCCCTACCTATATGGTCGGAAATTTACAATTTTCACTGACCATAAGCCTCTTACATGGCTTATGAACCTCAAAGATCCTACCTCTCGTCTAATGAGATGGAGAATCAAATTAGAGGAATACGATTACAAAATCGTCTATAAATCAGGTAAAACAAACCAAAACGCAGATGCTCTCAGTCGCCTCATTCCTGAAAATAGTAATATTCAAATAATGACGAGGAGCAAACAAAGGGCTCAAGAAGAAGCCACAATCAATGACCAAAACGTCACAATAATAGAGGAAAACTCTAATAATCTTCTACCCATTCGTGGAATTAAAGAAAAATTTTTCATTTTACCTGTTGCGGGCACCACTACAGAAAGGTTATTAAAAACTTAAATACCCGAAAATTATAATATTTCACCGGGAGAGACAAAAGTCTATAAACATAAGAATATCACATACATAGTATCACGCGCTCCCTTACCATTTAAAGATCAGTCTGACCAAGACATAGTAATGGATATATTTAAAAAATTTAAGGAATTATCCCCTAAAAATAAAACGATCCATATTCAAATTCCAAATCTAGATAATGTTTCCTACTTCAAGCTAAAGCTTCTCTGTTCAAAAGAATTTCAGAATTCAAGTCATAACCCTATTTTTTATCTCGGGAAAATCATTCAACTAAATCATCCCGAAGAAATCGAACAAGTAATCAGAGACTACCACATCACCCCACTAGGCGGACATCAAGGAGAAACGAGGACAATAAAGAAATTAAAAAGAATTTACTTCTGGCAAGGAATGGCTAAGGATATAAAAAATTATATAAAGAAATGTTCTTCGTGTCAGAAACATAAATCTAGTTCAAATCGGAAAATACCTATGAAAATTACATCTACCAGTAGTAAACCATTTGAGAAAATTTTCTTAGATATTGTAGGTCCCTTACCTTCTAGTTATTTAAATAACAAGTACATACTTACCTTCCAAGATGATTTGACTAAGTTTTCAGAGGCAGTTCCCTTACCGGACGCTGAAGCAAAAACTGTCGCCGAACAGTTCGTAACCAATATGGTATGTAGACATGGTTTACCTGAAGCTATTTTAACTGACCAAGGAACTAATTTCTTGAGTTCACTATTTAGCGAAACTTGTAAACTATTGAAAATACACAAGTTACAAACCACCCCCTATCACCCGGAAACAAACGGTGCATTAGAACGGAGCCACCGTACTCTTGCCGAATACCTCAGGCACTACGTATCCACTGATTCACTTACATGGGATACTTGGATCCCCTACGCTATGTTCGCTTACAATAACGCAACCCATTCAAGTACTGGCTACACGCCACACGAACTTTTGTACGGATTTCATGCAGAAATTCCTACCACACTAAAAAGGGACCCCGAAATTTCTTATAATTATGAAAATTATGCTAACGAATTAAAAGCACGCTTACAATACTCGCATAGAATAGCCAGAGAAAACCTTATTGGAAACAAGGAAAAAAGTAAAAGATATTACGATCGAGCTAGTAAACCTAAACCATTGATAAATGGAGACAAGGTCCTTATAAAAAATCAGTCGAGAAAAAATAAATTAGCTCCCCTATGGGAAGGTCCCTACGAAGTAATAGATGCAGTCTCCTCAGAAAATTCGATCGTCCGTATAGGAAATAAGAACAAAAAAATCCACAATAATCATCTAAAATTGTTCATAGACTAAAACATAGTCAATTCTTCTACAGGCAAGATGATCAGCCTCATAATAACTCTGACCTTACTTATCGGAATGACCAACGGAACCGTAGTGACAACCTTTACATCTACCCCAGGAGTCTACTTCGAAGAATCTGGCAACGTCCAACTTTATAGTGCAAACTGGAAACTTGTAACGTATTACGATCTAGGAAGTTTTAATTACGAATTAACAATTCTAAAAGCCCAAGTAAATGAAGTAGAGAAAATCTGCCTTCTTCTTAACACAAAGAAAGTCTCTAACATTAACCATTGCGGAGCCCAAAATAAATAACTTAAAATTAATTCTAGAGGACGTAGATCAGAACGCTGAAATAATTAACCCTCAACAAAAAAGAAGCCGTCGAGGACTAATAAATGCAATTGGCAGTCTAAGTAAAACATTATTCGGAACCTTAGACGAAGCCGACGCAAAGCATTATGACGAGCAAATAAACCTCCTTAAAGATAATGAAGATCACCTTCTGGAACTCTTAAAGGCCCAAACTTTAATCGTCGACAAAACAGTAAATTTGTTTAATAAATCCACTATTGATATCCATCTCGAATTCAGCAACCTTCAAGACAAAGCAAATAAAATATCCGAAGCAATTAAAACAATAAACGTCAGCCTCACAGAATTAGAGCTCGAAAGCACTATATCGACCATTACTTTATCTCTTATGAGATACCAAGACTCACTCAAGACGATAATAGAAATGTTGCTGGACATAAAACACGGAAAACCAAACCCATTAATCATAACTCCTCACCAACTTGAGGAAGTACTAACCATAATTCGAAAAAACCTCCCCGCCGAAACTTCCTTACCCACAGCTTCATCTGAAAACAAGCTCATAGATCTTTACAAGATAAGCCAAACAAGCACTAACAAAATTAACAATCAAATAATTATTGAAGTAAAAATTCCACTACCACTAAGTGCCGTTTTCCAAGCATTCAAGGTCACTCCATTCCCAGTCCCATCCAATAACTCGTTTATCTTCATTAAACCTACAACCGACTACCTAGTGATCACCTTAAATAAAGACAAGTACTACCCTATGAACAATAACGATTTCAACAACTGTTTGACTCATGCACACAACACGCATCTATGCCGTATTTCGCATCCTATCCTTGGTACAAACTCCAAACAAAATCAATGCGAAATCAAACTATTAAAGTACGCAACCAAAATTCCGCCTTCATGCAAGGTTCATACCATAGAAACATCTACCCTATGGATACAACTTACCAACCCGAATAAATGGCTCTTCAGCCTAAGTAAACCACTAACAGTAGATAACATCTGTGGACATAACAGCGAACCCCTAGAATTAAAAGGTATCGGAATACTAGAAATATCTCCTTCATGCTATATACGAAGCGAAGAATTAGTGATATACAGTCATTCAGAGAAATCAAACGTTGTAAACAAATTCTACATACCTTCGGCTAATATCTCAATGATCATTCCGGTTGAACACAAACTACCCCATAGTGATAGTATCCCAAGAACTATCACAATTAAAAACAAAAATCAACAAGCACTTTTCGAGTTAAGTAAAGACATAATAACACTTGAGAATTCTGAAAATTCCAAACTACACGAGGTTACCCCTCATGACGTGCATCAATACGTCTTAATTTACATAATAATAATTATCATCACTTCCTTAATACTTATAAAGGTCACTATAAAATTCATTAAATCTAAACCTGCCCTAGGAAAAAGTCAGGAAAATGAGTCCGTTCAAATAGAGGAAAATAACGAAAACAAAAATGTAAAAAGAAATAAAAATCCTCTAACTAAAGCTACACATTAAGATAATCATTAATCAAAAAAAAAAAAAAAAAAAAGAAAATGTAAGGATCTAAAATAAGATATCAATTGAGAAGAAACAAAATAATGTTAGTCAAGAAATCTGCCAAATTTTTTATTTTATTTTTACAGTACTAAGAAATTATTTGTATAAAACAACCTAATGTAACAACTTAGTAAATAGAAACTAAAAATGTTTCAATCAAAGAAAGAGAAATTATTCAAACTGTATATACATTTAATATAGAACCTAGATAGATCATAACCATTATGCACTATACATAACATAAGTCACTCATTAAGTAATGCATACAGATTGATGCAACCAATTATAATTAAAATTTTCTTATATATAAACATAAATCTACCAATTGTAAACTCCTATTTCGATACTCAAAATTTTTCTTCTCTTCAAGAATGAAAAATTTTTTTTCTCAGGGGGAAGGTGTTATGAATCTACAGATCATAACCTTACCCTATATACAATTACTCACCAACCACACGAATTCATTATCGGCTCACCAAATACTTATCGCAATGATAATCAAATTTCTCATACCTACCTTTCTAAAAACAAAAACGACAAACTTATGTACATCGTACATACATAAATTTCAATCACCTTTTCCTCAGTCACAAAAATGACAAACATATGTACATCGCTACATATATACATTTTTCAGGTGCATTTCTTTACGCCACAAAAATGACAAACATATGTACATCGCTACATATATACATTTGTCAGGTGCATTTCTTTACGCCACAAAAATGACAAACATATGTACATCGCTACATATATACATTTGTCAGGTGCACTTCTTTACGCCACAAAAATGACAAACATATGTACATCGCTACATATATACATTTTTCAGGTACATTTCTTTACGCCACAAAAATGACAAACATATGTACATCGCTACATATATACATTTTTCAGGTGCATTTCCTTACGTCACAATAATTTTATAAATATGTACATTCTTACATATAAATTTCTCGATCGCACCAAACAAAAGATATAATTGGCCACCCGCAAGAAATCAACCTTTGTACTTCTTGACGTGTGTCCAAATATCAAGAATTATTGCATCTCTTGCAATTTGATGCCTATACGGCGCTTGGAATTGCGATCGATTATGATCAAAGTCCATCGTGTGACCCATGGAAATTCCAAATTTCACAAGGCAATAAACTTTGATTTTTATGTGCTTACCTAGGTGGGTACTCAGTTATTGATATTGATCAATAATAGCAAAGAAATGAAAACTAAGCATTTCTGATCAATATCGATTAATTGCAAGCCAAAATATATTACCTTTGCCCCAAATAAATTATTTGCCTACCCTGGGAAAATCGATTTATGTGGAAGGGAGTATCATCCCATGTTAAATTTTTAAATAAAAGACGAGTATCGGGATAGGAAAAATGAGAAGTATTATTATATCAGAAGAAGTATCTTGACATAAGAGAAGTGTTATCACTTTCAAGAAGTATTTAGAAGTATTCCTGCAAGTAGCTAGAGAGTCCCCCTACCAAAGGTAAGGCCTCTAGTGAAAAAACTATAAAATAAAGTGACAAAAGTTTGTAAACAGTCCTTAAAGCATTCTTAGCTAAGGCATTAAGTAGCTAAAATAAATTTGAATAAACAGTTATTTTAAAATTAAAATCTGTGCAAGTGTTTTTAAATACAAGGTCCCGATAGTCTATTTAAGACTATCTCCAGAACCCTTGTTGTACAGGCGGTACAACAGATGTATGAGTTCTCATAGAAATCTGGGAAGGGTCGGGTTGAAGAAGCTAGAGACTGAAAACGGTACTAGAGATTCTTCAGCTAGGCAGTTAGCAGTATGCCAACTCCTGATTACTGAAGGTCTCCAGCATCACTTCCATCCTCCAACAACTCTTCCCTTTCTCCTCACCCGATCGTCATATCCAGCGAACCTTCCAACTGGGCAGAGTCATGAATCTGGTCAACTAGTTAGCTGAAAGCCAAAAAGTCGTCTCACAGATTCACGACTCTGTCCAGCCAGTTGACCAACAGAGACATGTCTCCGCGAGAGCTCAAACAAAAAAAATTTGTGAGGCCACCTACAATTTCCATGACAGAAGGCCAGCGGGAAAGATTCTTCAGAAAAAAATCTAAACAAAATTCAACTGCTCAGACTTGAGGTTTGACCAAAGTCAAACCCAAAGTCGAACTTACAATTCAAAACTTCCCAAAAAGAAATTACTCTACAAACTTTCAAAACTTTCAAAACTTTCAAAACATTACGTTACTTTAATCGTTACTAAAAATTCAAAATACCAAAAAACTTTACTTTACTTCGAAAATTTTTTTATTAACAAAACAATCAAACCTCAGGTCCACATGTATTCTCCACTGGATATGCGACTTCCGAGTCAGATGATTTAGCTACAAGCCAAATGTCCATATCTCAAGTAGCCTCAGTCCCCGTGTGTCAAACGCATTTGAACACCGAAGTTGACTAAGGTGGCCCCGCGTTGGGCGCCATTTTTGTTATGGAACATATGTTGAGTGATTGGCTTGGACGTAAAGTGCAGACTGCCAGCATAAGCTGACAGATCACTCGACGGACAGCGTTGACTGCAGGGCGGCACGCTAGTTCGCCTGAGCTATTGGCGGAGAGTGTGGGGAGGTTCCACGAAAAACCTGCCGTTGCCGTCTGCCATAATCAAAAAAAAATTCGTGCCTATTAACTAAAAGTCGGCACACATTCGGACCTGAAGGGACCCTTACGTCACTTACCCATATCTACCAGCGAAGGCGCAGATGGTTTACCTTCTGTGCGTGCCTCAGGCACCCATCTGACTCTGAGGGCAGATGTTTTCAGAGTCCCTTGTTGACCTGCAAAGAGAGACTAGTAACCCTAGAGGACCTTCATGCGAGAGAGCAACACGTTGGAGTTTTCTTTATTTCTAATTCCTGAAGAGGAATTAAAGGACGGATCTTAAAAAACGACAATCTTAGTCAACAAGGTAAAACAATGGAAAAATTATATTTCACGTTTACAGTAAAGGCATCAGATGATGGAAAAACGAATGTGATTTGTATAATCTCCATCAAAATTGAAAATGGTAAAAGCTATAAAATACCAAAAGAACTTCAGCCGGCAGCACAACATGCCAGTATTACAGGATCTGCAGTTTATGCAAACATCAAAAATACATTAAAAAAGAAACATCACACAAGAAATGTCGGGATTAACGTAAACGAGGATATGAAGAAAGCATACTGGGATGCTGATGGAAATGTGGCGCTTGGGGGAACATACCCAGAAGAGATTACGTCTGAAAACGAAAATGAAACGAATACAAGTACGTCAGAAAATTCAATAGCAGACCAAATGGCAAAGGCTTTTCAAATGATAATTAACAATCAAAAAAGTAATGAAAGGAAATTGCCAGAAAAATTTGTGATTGAAAAATATAGTGGAAAAGGTAATGCTCATGAATGGTTACAGCTTTTTGAAAACGAATGTGAAAGGTTAGAGATTACAAGAAACGAAGAAAAAATTGAATTTTTAAAAGTTTTTCTGGATAGATCCTGCTTAGACTGGTACAGTGCTATGATGATAAAATATGCTTTAAATTCTGAATGGAATACCTGGAAAGAATTTTTTTGCACTACATATGCTAACAAAGGGTGGTCAAGCAGTAAGTATGCTTTATCATTTAAATATCAAACAGGTTCTTTACTGGAATATGCACTAAAGAAAGAAAAACTTATGCTTGAAGTGAGAACCTCAATAGATCAAGGAATATTGATTGACATAATTGCAGCTGGTTTACCAGATTATATTTCTGAAAAAATTAACAGAGAAGAAATACAGGAAACAAAAGATTTGTTCAATGATATAATAAAAGTTGGGGTAATAAAAAAAATTCAAGGTCTGACTATAAATTAAAAATTAAGGATAAAAAACCATGCGGAGTTTGTGAAAGCTTAACAAAAAAAATCGCTACCATTCTGAATCAATATGTTGGTTTAGAACAAACGAAAATTATAAAGGAAAACAAAATCAAATTAAAAATGTGAATAATTCAGTAATTGAAGCTGAACTAAATAACACCGATCAAAAAAACTATTAATTACACCATTAATAAAAGTCAATCAATTACTAGATAATAAACTAGAAGTATTTGGAATATACGACTCAGGGGATCTAATGTTTCCTTAATAAACTCGAAATTACTGCAATTAAAAAATAATAAAGAAAAAATTTCAAATCAGGGTAATCTAATAACAATTAATGGTGTGAAGAGAACAAATGGTTTGACAACTTTGAAAATAAAAATCTTTGAAATTGAAAAGAGTGTGGATCTTTATATTATAGATGATAAAAATTTTCAATATGAATTTTTAATTGGATTAGATATAATAAAAATATTCAGATTAATTCAGGATGAAGGCTTAAAAATATCTCAGAAAGATATTTTATATCTACAAGAGAAAAATAAAATTGAAAAACTTTCTAAAGGTCAAAAAAATAATGGAAAAATAGAGGAAACTTCTAAAAATAAAAAAACGAAAGGGATTACCTGTTAACATAACAAAATTGAAGATAACATATTAAAAGAATATGAAATAAACTTAAATGAACATATAGAAAAAGAAAATTTTGAGATAAACATAAATCACCTAAACCACAATCAAAAATCAGAGATAAATAGATTAATTGATAAACATAAATCAATTTTTGCAAAAGATAAATATGACATTGGCACAGTTAAGGAATATGAAGCAAGAATAGACCTATTAATGGACAAATATTGTAGCAAGAAGCATTACAGATGCACAATAGATGATAAAAAAGAGATAGTGGAGCAAATAGCTAAATTATTAGATAAAAACCTTATAGAAGAATCATACAGCCCATTTGCTGCACCAGTGACTTTAGCATTTAAAAAAGAAGATAATAAGAGATCCAGGCTATGTATGGATTTCAGGGATCTCAACAAAATCGTAGTACCTCAAGCTCAGCCGTTTCCACTGATTGAGGACCTAATGATAAAAGCAAGAAATTGTAAATTTTATTCATCATTGGATATAAATTCTGCCTTTTGGTCAATCCCCCTACGAATTGAAGATAGGAAAAAAGAGGTTTTGTAACACAGGAGGGACATTTTCAATGGACCGTTCTCCCCTTTGGACTAAACACATCGCCAGCAATATTTCAACGAATACTGAGTAACATATTATGGAAATATAAACTTACAGATTTTGCACTGAATTATATAGATGACATTCTTATATTTTCAAAATCTTTTTCGGAACATATTGACCATTTAATAAAATTGCTAGAAGCAATAAAATACGAAGGCTTCAGATTGAAATTCAAAAAATGCACGTTTGCATCAGACCTTGTAAAATATCTGCGTCATATAATTCAAAATAATTCAATCAGACCAGTAAAAGACAACTTGATTTCTATAAGGAATTTTCCTATTCCAAAAACCCAAAAAAATATAAGACAATTTCTAGGAAAAATAAATTTTTATCACGAATATATACAAAAAAGGGCAATAATTCTAGATCCACTCCATAATCTGCTAAGAAAAAATCAGAAATTTATTTGGTCTAAAGATTGTCAAGATTCATTTGAAAGGATAAAGGACTTATTATGTTCACAACCAGTACTGAAAATTTTTAATCCAGATTTACCAATCAATATTTACACAGATGCATCGTTAGAAGGAGTGGGTGCAAGTTTGAAGCAGAGACAACTTAACGGAAAATAAAAACTTCTCAAAAAAACATAATGAAGTACAAAAAAAGAAAAAAACAATATATTTAGAATGCTTGGCCATCAAAGAAGCAGTAAGATTTTATTTATTTATTTAGAACTTCATCAATGATCTGATTACTGAGTATACAAAAGTGAAATATAACAATAAAATAACAAAAGCATACATAACCATAATAACGATAAAAAGTGTACATAACAATGAAAATGAAAAACAAGTAACTTTAACTAAGCTGATCTCTTATTTGACTTTTTGAAAGATGAAAGTCAATGCAATCAAACTGGCGGTTAAAGAGACGAGACATTGATGAAACCGGCTCGTGCATGCCATAGTTTGTACTATGCTGAGGAACAACGAAGAAGTCACAGTTCCTCAAGGAGCGCACAGGAACAGATATATCGAAAGTATTTAAGAGCTCAGGGGAGTTTATCACTCCTTGTATACACTGAAATGCAAAGACAACTCTGGAAGTTTTACGTCTATTCTCAAGAGAATCTAATGGAAAGAGTTTAAGCCTATCAACATATGGAGGCAGAATAATAGGGTTGTCCCAATGAAGCCCTCTCAGGGCAAATCGGATAAATCTCCGCTGCACAGCCTCGATGCGATTTATATATACAGAATAGAAGGGAGGCCAGACAGGACTGGCATACTCCAAAATGGGTCTAACGAATGTGCAGTAGAGGATCTTCGTTATGAATGGATCATTAAACTCTTTTGACCATCTCTTTATAAACCCCAGAGTAGCATTAGCCCTGGCCACGATTGAATTAATATGATGTTCGAAGGAAAGACGAGTATTAAGGAAGACACCCAAATCTTTGGTTTTGTCAAGTCTAGTTAATAAGCATCCATCTAAAGTATAATTAAACTCCAATGGCCGCCTTTTACGAGAAAAGGACATAGTAGTACATTTGCTAATATTAAGAGGAAGACAGTTAATAGCATACCATTTATGAAAGGTGTCTAAGTCCGAGTTTAAAAATCTGCACTCGTTTTCATTAGAAACAATGCGGAAGATTTTGGCATCGTCAGTATAGCAAAGAATTCTTGAATTAGCCAAAATCAGAGATACATCGTTGATGTAAATTATAAAAAGGAGTGGTCCAAGATGGCTACCTTGAGGTACGCCGGAAGTATTATCTATTTTGTCAGAAAGGGCTGAGCGGAATATGACTCGCTGCGTACGATCAGATAAATAAGAACGAAGCCAATTAACAAAGACAGTATGAAAACCAAGAACAGTCAACTTGTGAATTAAAATTTTATGACTGATTCGGTCAAAAGCTTTACTGAAATCCGTGAAAATGCAATCCACTTGCTTACCGTTTTCAATAGCAGAAATGCAGAAATTAGTAAACTCCAATAAATTAGTCGTAGTAGACTTCCCCTTTATAAAACCATGCTGAAAAGAGCACAGGAAGGGCTTGCAGTGGAAGTACAAAACATTACAAACCAGGGCTTCAAATATCTTACCAATACAACTTAAATTGGCGACAGGTCTGTAGTTAGAAATGTCGCTCTTATTGCCCTTCTTGTGCAAAGGAATAATCAAAGAAAGCTTCCACTGTTTCGGAAAAATACCACAAGTTAAAGATAAATTAAATAAATAACACAAAACAGGAACGATGGACGTAGCACAATGTTTTATGAGTGCGGAAGGAACGCCATCCGGACCGCCAGAAAAACTATCAGATATGCTTGAAATGTACATGAAGACAGACGCTTCATCGAGAAACAGGTCTTTAGGTTGAAGAGAAGTCAGCGGAAGCTTCGTCAAATGGGTAAAATCATTATATCTAATATCACAGTGGTTATCACAGAATGCAGTTTTAAAGAAGTCACCAAAAAGATTGGCAGTCTCTAACGGATCCACACTGTCTAAGTTACCGAGTCGCAACGATAAAGGGTATCCGTTACAGTTGCGCTTAGAGTTAACAAACCTCCAAAATTGTCTTGGTTCAGCATGCAAAGCCGATCTCATTCTAAATACATAATCGTTGTACGAGTCAGTCAAACACGAAATGTACTGAGCACGCGAATTAGAATAAATAACGTAATCAGCATCACTCCTTGAGGAACAGAACCTCCTCCAAGCTTTATTCTTTATATTTTTAAGATGCTTCAAAGAGCCATTGAACCACGGTTGACAATTCGAATCACGATTCGAACGAACAAGTGGTACACAGTGAATAAAACAAAGAAATAATGTGTCATAAAACGAGTTAACAGCTTCATAAATGTGACGTTTACCCAGCACACTGGTCCAATCACAAGCGGATAACCATTCATTCATTTCATAAAAATCAGCTTTTTTAAAGTTATAACAGTAGTTACTAGAAGCATTAAATGATGGAATTACAGAATCAAAAAACAAAACTACATCTAGTGCCGGATGATGACTTGTTTCAGGAACCATAGGAGTTAAACAACGCTTAACGAGAGTCCCATTGGGATCGGAGGAAAATAGCAGGTCAAGAGATTTTCCAGAGTCATTAATAACGCCGCTAGACTGCATTAGGCCTGAAGAAATAATGTTGTCAATAAAAGATATGGCATATTGAGGAGTCGCCGAGAAAGAAGGTAGCAAGCCCTCATCGTCCAGAGAGTGTTCCCAGTAAACACTAGGCAAGTTAAAGTCACCAAAAAGCAATAATTCATCGGCAGGCAGCAAAACTTCGGTAAGCCTATCAATACATGTAGCCAGCAAGTTAAATATCACAGCTGATGAGCATGGAGGAATGTAAACTGTTGCAATATATACGTTTTTGTGTGAGAGCTTGAGAGCTACACATATAAACTCCAGATCGCCGGACTCAACAAAATCGATTAATGTGCATGGAAGGTTGCGACGAACGGCACAAAGCACTCCACCTCCAACAGGAGCATCCAAAGACAGACGATGGCGATCACGGCGAAACACCAGGAACTCGGTACCAAAAAGCTCTGCGTCTGCAATCTTTCCACATAGCCATGTCTCGGTCAAACAGACCACGTCAAAACATGAGTTCATCGAGCTTGTAAAAAGACGAGTCGTTTTGGAGCGAAGACCAGTTACATTGGCGTAGTGGACGGATATTTCGCCGACAAGTTTTTTGCCTTATCAGAAGATCCAGAGCGCCCCCTTGGAATAAATTCACGCGCAATAGAATTGTGGGGCGAAATCTCAGGAGAAAGGACCGCCTGAAATAGATTTTCCGGAACCAAAACCCTAAAGGACGCAGAAAATGAGCGTTTCTCACGATCATGTCGAGTAGTTAATTTTTTGCAGGCAATCGAAGAGGTCGAAGTACCAACACGCGATGAAATATGTCTGGTTATCTCATCCTCGGTAGTCTCAGGATGTACTCTAGATACGAAGACACACTTTGGAAGCCTGGCTGGCCGCAACGAAACAGCGTCTACAATTACAGTCGGAAGATCATTGGTGGAGGCAATATCCGCAACCGAAGTAGACCGCAATATACCGACATCCGAAACTGAAGCTTTCGTCCCACTATCAAACACCTCGTCCGCAATCGGAGATACCACGTTGTCGGCAACCGAAGATGAAGTCCCGCCAATAGAGGCCACATTGGTATCCAGAAAAACCTCAAGTCGATCTGAAGAAGAAATACTTGAGGCAGTAGTAATATGATTTGGGCTGATGCGATGATTCTTTTGTCTCTGACGACGACCCACCTTCGCTGAGGAAATATTCTCAGAGGAGGCAGAAGTTAAGACATGCGAATCTTGCTGAATAGATGAAGACTGTTGGGGCTCAGGCTGTAGAGTTTCAGAGCTGCGCGACTCTCTTATAGACAATTTCCCAATATCATGAATTACCGAACCCAAAAGCGTAGAATTTTTCAATACGGCCGACGAACAGGAACCAATATCGCCCTTGACCTGCTTAATAGTGCGCCTGATATCTTCAATGATAGGTAAAGCAGTCCCGCCGTTAGCATAGATATTGGCAATATTGGCTCATAGGTATATCATTTACGATTTATTCGGACCATAAACCACTTGAAAACATGAATTTGAAATCAACAACGGATGAAGATCTGGGTGATTTGACATATTACCTTTCACAATATGATTTTAAAATAATATATGCTCCGGGAAAAAATAATTCGGAAGCAGACTGCCTAAGCAGAAACCCAGTATTGAACACTGAAGAAAATAAAGAAGAGAAATTGAAAATCGTGAATTTAATAAAATTAAAAGAAATCTGGATAGACCAAGAAAAATATGCAGAAATACAAAATAAAAAAGACAAGTTGATTCAAAGACATAAAGTACACTTTAAAAAAGTCAATAAAAAAGAAAAAAATTATTCTATCAGAAGAATTTAGTATTAAACTTATTAAAAACATACATGAACACTTTTTCCACATTGGGATCAAACAGTTACAAAAGAAAATTAGTCCACTATACACAGCGAGAAATCTGACAGAAAACATTAGAAAGATCTGTAAAACCTGTGATATTTGCATAAAAAAAAAATGTAGAGGACACAACAAGTTTGGTCTTATGTGTCATTTAGGTCCAGCC
The DNA here is from genome assembly GCA_963930735.1 of Dioctria linearis. Lineage (NCBI taxonomy): Eukaryota > Metazoa > Arthropoda > Insecta > Diptera > Asilidae > Dioctria > Dioctria linearis. The sequence continues at coordinate 170,851,036 of OZ005742.1, read as the reverse complement.
AAAAGACCTTTTGAAATAATTTCCATAGATACCATTGGAGGTTTTGGAAGTTCAAGATCAACAAAGAAATATCTACATCTCCTACTAGATCATTTCACGAGATACGCATTTAATTTAACATCAAAAACCCAGAAGGCGAATGATTTTATAAAACTAATCACGAATATATCGGAAACAGAGGATATTGGTATGTTACTCACTGACCAATAGCCTGGAATAAACTCAAAAGAATTCAAAGGTTTTTTAAATAAGAAATTAATACCAATGGTCTTTACTGCAGTTAACGCACCGTTCTCAAATGGATTAAATGAAAGACTGATTCAAACTCTGGTAAACAAAATTAGATGTAAAGTAAATGAGGAAAATAAAAAGGTAAATTGGACCACAATAGCAAAAGAATGTGTCAATAAATACAACGACACCGAACACTCAATTACTGGTTTTGCACCAAGATATCTATTGTAGGGAACAGACGTAACAATTTTACCAAGTGAACTAAAACATAAAAAATCAGAAGACAGTTGGATAAAAGATAACGAAATAGCATTAGAAAACACAATCAAATCTCATAATTATAATAAAAAACTATTTGATAAAAACCGAAAACATTTCGAGTTCAACATTGGAGATTGGGTATATGTAGAAAATGGAAACAAATTGAACAGGAAAAAATTGGATGAATTAAAAATTGGGCTGTACAAAATTGTGGAAAAGATATCAAAGTCAATATATAAAATAAACACAGGTCACATAAAGTCAGAGTCGAACATTTTCCATATCACAAAACTCATTCCAGCTCATACACTAGAAGAACAAGATGAAGAGACAGAAGAAGAAAATGAACAAACTTGATAAGAAATAAAAAATTTAATTAAATTTTCCTCCCTAAGGGGGGGAAGTAAAGTAATTTAAACCTTTGGCGCACCCTGCCGGTAAAGACGTGACAACTGAAATCTATGGATTATTTTGATCGAACTAATTTATAATTTTCAGGTTATGTCTCTTTGGGCCTTTCCGAACTTACCAATAAGAAATTAAAAACACCCATAAAAATGTTCACTTCCTATGTGGTTATTATTTTGTTAGTACATACTAAAAATTTCCCCTTTCATGCGTTCTTATCCTAGTTCTATCATGAATCTATACGCTGTATTGTCTAACCAGTTCCGTTCATCCGAATGCCTTTGTAAACAGGAGCCATTAGGTGCAAAATGTATACATAGACTTGTCGAACTCTTAATTCCATCGTGCTAGCTGACTTATTAGCTCTGACAATCTCATTTGCCGGTCTCACTTCTCATGAGGAAAGTTGTTAGTTAATTCTTAATAACTAGTAAGGCCTTAATTAAGCAAATTCTAACCTAACAATAAGCGTGCCGAGGTAATTACTTAATTCGCACGACTTTCGGCACCTGTGTATGTCTGGACATGTTTGTGTCCGCGCCTTGAACTGGGGATCTCGTGGACATATATAATATATATAAAAGCTTACTCGGTTTCCTTTTCTTGCAAATTTCTTCTTTTAAGTATAGGTGGACGGTTTTGAAGGATGATTCTTTAACTACCTCGCATACGCCAATATCCGCCAATTCTTCATTTGATGTAGATGAAAGGTATGGGGATGTTTGATTTTTTTTCTTTCGTGGTTGGGGTAGAACTGAAGCAATCTTTGACGGGGCTACTTAGGTGTCTGTCCAGCTTGTGGACATCTCAGATGGGCCGTATTCCGCCTTACTCTTTCCTGTACGAGTTTTTTTTTCTTATTTTTTTTGTTATTGTCCTCAACGTATAAAAATAAATGTTTTTTAGTTACCAGTATCTAATAAACGGTCAAGCGCCCTGATTTTAAAGACCTGTGGGAATGTCCGCCAGATGGATGTATTCCCTCTTTATCCGGTACATCCGGAGAAAAATCGGGCCAGCGCTGTATATCTTTACCTCACTTTAAAATGTACTCTCTATTTTTGAGATTCATTCCTTTCTAGGACAGGCTCTTTCTATTTGGTATATGATTACCACTCGGTTATCTTAACTCGCACAACTTTTTGACAAATATCGCTGACAGTTTTCTTACTTGCTGACTGTCAAACTCAAAAGTACGTGGAAGCGCGCTTCTGTCTCAATTCGGTAGCGTTCGGTTAGTCTAGTCACGCCGTCCATATAGGACGTAACTTGCGGGTAGATTGCTGCTGCTAGCTGTCATGTAGCATACTGCTGCATGCAGTACGCTACGACCATAACAACGAATAGGAAAGGAAGTGCGAATGCCCCATCAGAGCTCTGACAAGAGCAGCTATGTTGTGAAGATTTGGTGGAGCACTTAACTGGACGATGGTCAGGGAACCCGGAAATCGAAGTATAAGTTACAGGCTAACATCGACCCAGACAAGTTCGCCAACTTTCTAGCTTATACCACCTCTGCAATACCCGCGGTCAATGTGAGCACAGAGCCGTCTATACCTATTAATCTCACCGCTACTACATCTGCGTATTCCTCTCATTATTCACCTGAATCTAAATAGCTCGGGATTTCCATCTTTGAAAATCATTGGGGCAGCATTAAACAACTTTGTGAGCTTTGATTTCGTTAACTAGTGAGATGGAAGCCATGGATGCATTCAACCAAATTTAATCCAACGCCATTGGCAGTGATGGTATCAAAGTGAAGTTTCCGAGGGTTATCCTACCGCACGCACTGGCAATATTTACACATTTACTTAATAGACTAATTACGAGTTCTATTTTGTATAACTGATGGATGACACAGCTTGGTACGTCAATCCTTGAGGATGCAATGCCAGCTTTTCCAACTGATTTTTTTAATTCTCCCGCCCTATGAGGATCGCTTGAAGCTTTTAAATATGCACTTGCTTGAGAAACGTCGCATGGTTGCCGATGTAACTTTTGTGCATCAGCTCTTAAACGCGAATATTGATTCTCCGTTAATACTTAACAAAATCTCTTTCCGTGATAATAGCCACAATTTGAGAAGACTACCTGTTCAAGCAAGAGTTTCTACTCGAGTTTCAACTATTTTTTCAAGAATGAATAGGTACAACCAAATGAAAAACAACTGTTTTTTTGTGTGAACTAACGACTATGATGTTTATTTGACGGTAGTACAAATCGAAGTGACGAGAACATCGAGATCAGAAAAAATAATGGAAAGAGAGTTAAGAATACACTAACTAGTTCAGTGCATTTAGACCAATTCTTTTTTAGTTACAATTGCATTCTAGTGCATTTCGACTAATTGAAATATTTGAATTAAGAAAGAATTATAATTAGCAAGTTTTCAAATTTAATTGACTAGCTGAAGTTAATTTAGTGAATGATAGCATAAATGCAATATTTTAACATAATCTGGAAGTATTACTAGATAACTGAACATGCCGCCGCTTTTTGAAAGTATCGAAGATGTTTTCAATCTTCTTCAATAGGTAAAGGTACAACCTTGTGTATTGCCCGCTGAATTATACCAGCCTGCGTTTTAATTTCAACTAATCGAGATCGGCCCTCTGAGCCTGGAATGGCCCACACGATGCGTCTAATGCGCCATTTGAATGGGGGAAGGTCGTCTTGATGAATTAGGACTAGAGAACCTGGAGATAGATTCCGATTTGAGGACTGCCACTTGAATTTCTCTTTAAGGGTTACTAAATATTCTCTCGACCATCTTTGCCAGAAGGACTGAAGTAGCGCAGATATTCATTGCCATCGACGCAGATAATTAAGTTTTTGTCCTGTTCTAGACGGTTCTAGAAAACAGTCTAATGGTGTCTGGTTCAGGAAGTGTGCAGGTGTTAAGGCTTCTTCATTATTAGGATCCGATGACAATGGGGAATGGGTCTCGAAATTAGCACCGCTTCAATTTACACCATAACCGTAGTCAGTTCTTCGAACGTTAACTTGCAGTGTTCTGTAGAAATGTCCCTGTGCAGATTTAACCGCAGCCTCCCAAATCCCATCAAAATGAGGTGCTCTTGGAGGAATATGGTGAAAATTGATATCTCGATTGGAACACCAGATTATAATGTCCTTTTGATATTGCTGAGAGAAAGAAACGCAACCCTAAACTCTGCTAGCTGCCTGCGGGCTCCAACGAAATTTGTGGCATTATCGCATTATTGCTTAGATTTCTTCGACCAACAAATCGCTTCAGTGCTGCAATGAATGCAGCTGAGGTTAAATCGGACACCACCTCAATGTGCACCACTCTTGTTATGAAGCACACGAAGACTGTTAAATAAGACTTGTAAATATTCCTTCCGTGGCCGCCGTATGTTGTGATGAATGGCCCACAGAAGTCGACTCCAGAATGAGTAAATGGAAGTGAAATATTAACTCTACCCCTCGGTAGATCACCCATAATCTGCTGCTCTAGTCGCGTTCGATATCTGAAGCAATGCCCGCATTCCTGACGACTTTTCTTGCATATTCTCGAGCATTAACTACCCACCAGCGTTGTCGTATGGTAGAGGGTCTAGAGTACTGCATGCGTACCTGTGGCCCTGCGCAGGTACCTGTGAATTTGATCTGATACTACAAGTACAGGTATATTTCTGTACCTGCACTTGCAGCCACAGGTAAGTAACGTATTGTTACCTGTACTGCAGCCGCAGGTACAAGTACTCAAGTTATGAACAAGTACAGTTAATGTGGCGTTACTTACTTGTGGCTGCAAGTACAGGTACAACAATATACTTGTACTTGTAGTATCAGATCAAATTCACAGGTACCTGCGCAAGACTACAATAATCTGCTTCAAACAAACATTTAATGAAAGACAATGTTGTGCGTTGCAAGAAATGGTTATGTATCTTGGGGTAACAAATCTGCGGGGATTGGCTTATTACAAATTACTATAAATACAGTTTCGACCTTCCAATTGAACAGTATTAATCTGGGCAATATAGAGTTCAACAAATAAATGCGTATAAAAAAGTTTATGCGAATTGTACTTGAGGATAAATGCTGACATCAGCACGACGCTTTTTTAAAATATAGCCACATGCGATTTAACATTACAAATTATAAGAATTTAACTCGCTAACTATGAATTGTGTACATAAGGAAAACTCTGTTATCGACCTATGTACTTTCCTGTTGTGTTGTAATATGATTCAATTCATTTATATATGTACAGCTATGAATTATACGGGTAAGATTTAATGTGTGTTGAAGGAAAAGGCTTCGCTAATTCCATTTTTTAGACCATGGTCCCCTATTAAATTTCGTGGTTAACTGGAAGTGATTTACGGTTAAGTGATGATTTATTGATAACTAATTAATTACTTAATTTACTTCCGCATTAAGACTATGATTTGCAGAAGACTGTGTGAAATTGTAACTCCTTTGGTTTTTTTCCACACTCATATATCCGTACCGTACCAATTTTGAATAATTGAGCGAAGTTAGTTAGTCGAGTTACTCGGTTATTCACAATTGACGGCGCTCCATCCTCTTTCACTGGAAAAGATTATTAATAGGACGCTTAGAGAAAGTGACTTTTGTCCTGCAAGAAGGACAAAAAAGGCGTTGGTCCTTTTTTCGTCCCTTTATGGAGACAACTCCACTGAGTGTCCTTATTCCGAATGTGGAATACTTTTTGTCCGGGGGATCACGATATATCTATTATCAGGGGGACATTGGAGTAAATGGCTCAATAGTTCACTAAAAAGTAGTTGAAATCCGAACACAAATTTAAAAATTCCTACTCTTTCTCCACATTTTGTGTATTACAAAGTCACAAGTGCCACTACTTGTTTATCTGTATTACCTGCTCTACCAGTTATCTGTTCATGCAGATATTTGGAAGTTTATACCATATTCTGTACAAGACTTGAGTAGTTGCCAGTTGATCACTTCTGATTTGCACTTCGGTTATGATGATGTCGCAGCACACCGAACGATGATGCTAGATTGTTTCGAAGGCAACCGAACCACAACTGATCACTTCTGATTTGCAATTCGGTTATGAAGATGTTTCACAGCGTAACCAGTCGTCTTCTACGGAATTCTCCTGGGATTCCCCGGTGCTGTTCTTGCCTGGTGTAGCACCCCTAAATTTGTTTCTCTAGAGTACAATTTTAGAAACCCTGTAAGAAAGAAGGATCCACCGAAAAGAGGTGTGCATGAGCATGGTCGTTAACTGCTTCGAAGGTCTTCTCAAAACAAATAAAAGCTAATCACTTTTTGGAGAAAAGAATTATTTCGTCTTTATTGAAGTATTGTTTTATTTAAAATATTTTCTCGTGTCTTCACGTTGACGTTACAAAAAGCAAACAGAATCTTTTTACATTGTTTTTTTAATACATTGATTCCTAACCTACCCAGCTACGGCTTCCTACGTGCTAGCAAGGTGTGACTAGCATGAAATTTTGGAGAACCTTTGACCTAATTTATACGTTGGTTCGGTAAATTTTGGAGAACGACCCAGCCGACACAGACGTTTCGCCACAGATATACCTGCTTGCCTATAATTGCAGTTAAAGGTTAAGTTATTATACTTGAACTGTGCAGATATAGGTATTGCAGTTCAATCAAAAGCACTATACCTGCAGGTCAAGTACTACTTGAAAAACAAGTATCTGTGCAGTACTATGATAGAGACTAAAGCTAGCGGACCTACATGAAAATTTTTATAATACAGGAATCGTATATAAGATTCAATAAATGGATTTCTACCAGGAAGCAGGATGGGGAATTTTGAATCGTACGGTAAATTTGAATTTTTTAATTTGCCTCCCACACGACGTAGTTCACATTTTTGACTTTCATCCAGGAAAGGACTAAGTTCCAGGAGACAGCTTCTCGGGTTAATGTCGCGTTTCCTCCGTAGCTTACTGATGTCTTCGGCTAACTCCTTCTGTGGAATCCTCCAAACAATTCTCATGAAGGCAGTATCTATTTCAGCTGCTGACAATTCTCCTGTATTAGTAGGTAATTGCTGGCATTTACATTTGAGATTGCTGATGTATCGTAAAACTGTTGCAAATCGACGACAATTCTTAATGAAGTTGCTACAGGCGTAGATTCTTTCGAAGAAAGCATCCGACATAGTACACATCAGAATTGATTGGAACTTCCTTTTTGTTATGGAACTATGCTGAGTGATTGGCTTGGACGTGAAGTGCAGACTGTCAGCATGAGCTGACAGATCACTCGGTGGACAGCGTTGAGTGCAGGGCGGAGTAGTTGTTCTATGTGAGTTCGGGCTCACTTCTCTAGCTCCCAGGATTCCCCCGCAGATGGCGCCACTGCCGCTGGGTGGTTTGAGTCCATGCTAACTGTAGGTTTGTGTCTTGGCTATATTGGTTTTTGTCTTGGATACACCATTGTGTCTTGGATGCACCATTGAGTCTCGGCTGTGCTCTAGCGGCATTAGCCGGTACTACCGGCATGTTCCGGTACTACGGTTTTCTTAAATAGATATGTGGTGCACCTAAATGTAGGCTTTTTTATTATGATTTTTCTTGACCGCCTAAATGTAGGCTTTTGGTTTTGAACTAATAATTAAAGTTAATAGTAGGACATTTTTATTCATGCCAATGGATTCTAGAAGGGGGGGGGGTATATGGAGGGGGGGGGGTAATACAGATAGGCAGGGTGGTAATGAAATTTTCATCAGTAATCCTGTACGGGCTCTGGTTTTCGAGATATTAGCGACATTTGTTCAAACAATTAGCTAATTGGCAATTATATAATTACTAATTGGCAATTAGCTTATTAGTAATTAGCAGCTTGGTTGGCAATTAGCTAATTGCCAATTAGTAATGTTGTGTGAGGCGCTTTACTGGAATTTGGCGATCTATACCTGAAAACTGATGTCCTTCTATTGGTTGACCTGTACCGTGCAGGAAGGAAAAGTTGACAGTCCTCCAAGTCCAGGATGATGCGAGATCCAAATGCAGTCTTAGATCTTCTGGCACCCAGAATCTTGTATTCCTTATTAAATTCCATTTCAGATGTCTTTAGAGAAGGTGGGTACTGCTCCAGTTTCTTCAGTTACTCCATTGCGTTTGCCATTTCAGATTACTTTCTCCTTGGTTGTTTATCGTTTGAACTCCAAAATGAAACTTATTGCAAATCTGATTCAGCTCCTTAATTTATAGTCATGATTCCAAAACAAGTTTAATCCTGCTTAAAGCAAATTTGCAATATCAGCACATTAAGCTGAATGATTCCACACTTCCTGTAAGCAACCCAACTCCAAGAATTTTACTGATCGAAACGTTTCATTGGAATTCGTAAACAAATTTCCACATCCTGTTGTAAACAAATTTAAGCAATATCAGCACATTTATTCTTTTCATGTAATTTGATACCACACTTCCTGTAAGCAGCCCAATTCCAAGAATTTTATTGATCGAAACGTTTCATTGGAATTCGTAAACAAATTTTCACATCCTGCTGTAAACAAATTTAAGCAATATCAGGAAATGATTCATGTTTATTCTTTTCATTGTTATGGAAGTATGAAGAGTGATTCGCTTGGGACGTAAAGTCCCGACTGCCAGCATGAGCTGACAGATCACTCGACGGACAGCGTTGACTACAGGGCGGCACCCTAGTTTGCCTCACCTATTGGCGGAGAGTGTAGGGAGGTTCCATAAAAACCTGCCGCTGCCGTCAGCCATAATCAAAAAAATTCGTCGTGCCTATCCAACAAAAGCCGGCACACATCCGGTCCTGAAGGGACCCTTACGTCACTTACCTGTATACCTTTGAAGGCGCAGATTTTCTGCCTTCTTTGCTTGCCCCATCCTGTGTGAGAGGGCTCCGGGATGTGAAGGAATAATCAAAACTTTCAAAATTTCATATTTACGTTATAATTCTGATAAAAAAAGTTTCTTTAAAAGATACTTTTTTTTTGGTGTAATTAGGAATGACACCTCTACGTAACAAAAGCGTTTTTAAATTAATTATTAGTATTATATTATTTTACACTTAATCTCTAAATAATCTCCTTTGAAAACTTCATTTTGTAATAATCTAGCGACTGAGGATTGTTATTTCTCTCATACTTCTCTCATCTTCCAGTTCAAAACTATACACTTAAATCTAACTAGAAAAATTGCTTTTAATCTAATTTTCCGTCCGATACTTTCGATAATGTGTAGTATTCAACAAATCAACTATGGCTAGTTATATATAAAGCACTAAATCAAAAAAATTCAAAAGGTCCAGATTCCAATATACATGTGTAGGTAAGTGTATCATGAAATCAGACATATCTATGCAAGTAAGTATATCATTATCGTACAGTGACTCAAACAGCTGTTGCAACGATTCATACATTTTCCGTTTTTGTATCGCAATGTATAAACAATACACTTGTTATTTGACTTGACTGTACATACTTTGAGATAAAACGGTAACGCAACACCAGTAAGAAAATCTCGCGGATTGGTGTTCCGTTCTATATTTGCGAGCTAATAGTTTGCTTTGGTTCATTGCAACAGTTGTTTGAGTGTGAGCAGGAACATATTAATTATCGTTATTGCGTGTGTTTTATTATCTTAATCTGTTATTTTATATACTGCACAATTCAAGTAAGGCTTATATTATTACCCAACAAAGATAAAAAATAAATTATTTAGATTTTCTTCAGCGCTTACGTTGTCAACTATGTTTTTCACAATATGAGGAAGACGTCTCAGGAAAAGGAAAAGGAAGTGCTTTTTTTGCCGATAAAGGCATTAGTACTCGGGAAATGGCTGTAAAAGTAGGTTTGCATTATTCTACTATAAGTAGAATTTGTAAAAAGAGTCGTCCGGAACGTGAGAAGAGTCTTGGTAGGCGAAAAGCGCTTATTAGCCCCGAATCGAACCTCGTTCGTTATTGAATAAAAATATATAAATTCTTATTCGCGATAGACATTCTCGTAATACGATTTGCGCAATACTCAATACGCTTGCTCCTGTATACTTCGAATTAGGGATAGACCCAGTTTCGCTTCGTTTTTTCATTAGCTCACTAGTTAATTATTAAATTGAACATTATTAGTGTACACAAGTTTACATACAATGAGTCAAACAGCAGAAGAATTGAAACAGCAACTCGATGAATTACGGGCGTTGCGAGGTAATACTAAAGGCTGTATTTCACGAGTAAAAACATACGTGAATAGTAAGGCAGACACGTTAAGTGTAACAGAGCTCGAATGTAGATTAGGAATTTTGGAGTCGTATTGGAAACTCCTCTTGTCGCATCAAACATCTATAGAAAAACTTACACCGGATGATTTAAGTAATAGTATCGCTCGAGGTGAGTTAGAAGACCTTTACTGTGAGGTCAAATCTAAAATATTGTCGTTGATGTCTGGTAGGGGCCGCGTGAGCCTATCGGATGGTAACAGCTCATTCGTGGTACCAGCTCAATCCAAAGTAAAACTACCGCCTTTGAAACTACCTCATTTCTCTGGCAAATATTCCGAATATCCTAAAGTCATAGCAACATTCAATAAATTAGTTCACGATGATCCAGAAAAGTCAATCACTGAAAAATACACGCATTTGCTAAACTGTTTATCAGGACCTGCGCTTCGTGCAATAGAATCGTTAGGTACCTCTGCTGTTACTTATACGCAAGCGTTGGATAAGTTAAAAGAACGCTTTGACAACAATGCTTAATATTCCAAGAGCATATTACTGAAATCTTTGAATTGACTAAAGTTTCTAAAGGTTCTGCAAGCCAGCTGCGTATCTTAGTTGATAAAATTAGTGCTCATCTTTGTGCCTTGCGTGCGCTTGGAACTGATACCGACATCCTGAACTCCATTATCATCCACATTGCGAACTCTAAGCTAGATTCAGATTCTCAAGCTCGTTTGGATGAAGCTATAGTTTATGAAAAACTTCCAACCTGGAATGACTGTGAGCAAGTTTTAAGTCGACGTTGTCAGTTTTTGGAGGCGCGAGAGAAAAAATTAATTCATCCTCATGGCAACGCTCAATCCTTTCAAAGGGCAAAGCCTTTTAGTACTCAGGCCCACAAAGGTTCTACGACACTGAAGGTCACAGCCACTAGTTGTGTGCTTTGCTCTGAAGCAACTCATAGTATTGGCAACTGCCAAAAATTCAAACAAATGCCTATCTTAGAACGCTTTGAACTTGCGAAAAGGCTGTCTTTGTGCATCAATTGCTTGACCAAGGGACATACGGTTAAAAACTGTCGCTCGAGTAAATGTAGGGTATGCTTCCGCCCACACCACACTTCATTGCACCGATTCCCTCAAGATACAACTAATCCTCCTTCATTATCAAGTAACAACCAGAGCCATCAGGTGTCTACTACCACTACAATTGGGCAATTTGAACCTTCAGCTCCTTCCACCCTCTGCTCAGCAGTACAAGATTGGGAACCTAGAGCCTCAAAGGGACATGTATTTTTAGCCACAGCAGTAGTTCAAATTAAAGATAAAGCTGGATGTTTTCATTTCGCCAGAGCTTTGTTAGATTCTGCATCGCAGCAGAATTTTATTACAAGTGATCTCGCTCACAAATTGGGTTTAAAACGGAATCGAATCAATGCTGACATTAGCGGGATTGGAGATGTAGTATCTAAAGTGCTATATGAATCACAGTCAATGGTAAAATCGCGAGTCAATGATTTCCATATGGACTTGAACATGTGGATACTGCCCTCCATTACTGGGCTTCAGCCTGAAGCAGATATAGATGTACATGGTTGGAAAATCCCTCCAAATTTAGAATTAGCAGACCCAAACTCTCACAAACCACAACCGATAGACATGTTGGTTGGTGCGGATAAATTCTTTCAGCTGCTTTCTGTTGGCCAAGTCAAACTATCTAATAATCTACCAATACTACAAAAAACCCTACTGGGGTGGATTGTATGTGGAACTTACAGTGTTTCGTCAGCTGTAAAACAAATTTGTAATGTAGCATCAAATATTGAAGCAGTACGAGCCGAAGATAATCTTAATTCACTTGCTGAAAAATTCTGGAGGTTAGAAAGTTTGGAATCAGCATCGTATAAGCTCACGGCAGAGCATCGGTTGTGCGAAGATCTATTCATTAATACTACACGTCAGATGGAAAATGGTCGGTTTATGGTTAAACTACCTTTCAAGGCACCAGTGTCATCACTAGGGAATTCCTTTGAAATCGCAAAGCGGAGGCTTCTCTCACTCGAAAAAAGATTGCAAAGGGATGCTAGCTTAAAGGATGAATATTCTAAATTTCTGGAGGAATATCAGTCATTAGGTCACATGGAGCCTATTTCACAGCATATTCTTTCATCGAATCATTACTACATGCCTCATAGTTGTGTTCTTCGTCCACTGAGCTCGTCTACCAAACTCCGAGTGGTATTCGATGCATCCTGCCGAACATCAACGCAAATATCTTTGAACGACATCTTAGTTGTTGGCCCACTAGTTCAAAATGATTTATTCTCGATTTTATTTCGATTTCGTTGTTGGAAATACGCCTTAACTGCTGACATATGCAAAATGTTTCGTCAAATATTAGTATATCCCGAAGATAGAGACTTGCAATGCATCTTATGGAGAGATCAGAGGACTGGTGAGCTACAAACCTTCCGCTTAAAGACCGTCACTTATGGCACTGCTTCCGCACCATACCTGGCGACTCGTTGTTTAAATCACTTAGCAGATATGCATGGTACTTCCTTTCCGTTGGCGTGCAGTGTAATAAAGGAAGACTTCTACGTTGATGACCTGCTAACTGGAGCTGACACTGAATTAGCAGTAGTTGAACTTAGAGATCAAATTCAGAGCATATTGGCAGCAGGTCAATTCGAGCTGAAAAAATGGTACTCCAATGCTGACTCGTTATTGAAGGAAGTGCCAGAAACCCACAGAGAAAAACCCATAAAAATGAATGACTAAGAGGTAATAAAAACTCTCGGAATTGCATGGGATCCTGCTGTTGATCAATTTTTGTACAGTTGCATACCTATAAAACGAGCTTGTTCAAAATTTACAAAGCGCAGCATACTCTCAGATATGTCTAAGCTATTTGATCCGTTAGGGCTCATAAATCCACTGGTGGTAAGAGCAAAGATTTTCATACAAGAGTTGTGGCTGCTTCAATTGAATTGGGATGAGTCTCTTCCTTTCGAATTCTGTACACGATGGGAAACTTATTTAAAGGACTTAGAAAATCTACACCTACTTCGAATTCCACGATTCGTTTTCTCGAAGGAAACAACACAACAGGTAGAAATACACGGCTTTTGTGATGCCTCCATGCGAGCGTATGGTTGTTGTTTATATATAAAATGCGTCGATATTTACAACAATATATCAGTTTATCTTCTTGCGGCCAAGTCTAAAGTAGCACCTACAAAAACGCTACGTACCTTACCGTGTTTGGAACTTTGTGGAGCAGAGTTACTTTCTCAACTATTATCCAAATGTCGATGTCTTTTGAAGACACAAATCAATCATGTGTACCTTTGGACTGATTCTGTGATCGTGCCAGGATGGTTAGCATCACATGCATCAAATTGGAAGCCATTTGTTGGCAACAGGGTGTCAACAATACAGGAGGCGACGGGGGAAGCAATTTGGCGATATGTCCCAAGCAAATCAAACCCTGCTGACGTAATATCGAGAGGAGCCACAATGAATGAGCTGCAGAATTCAATCTGGTTTACAGGACCTGACTTCCTATATAAATCACCGGAAGACTGGCCAAAAGAGTAGTAAAACTAGATGATCTACCTGAAAGCAGAAAGGTAAAAACCATTCTCAATTGCATCATTGAAGAATCCTTCTTAGAATCAGCATATAAGTGAAGTAGTTTCACCAAAATTCGAAGAATTTTCGCGTACGTTTTACGGTTTGTTCTCAACCTCAAACGAAAAAAGAAGAGAGAGAGTCTAGTTACAGGCGTTCTAACCGCTACGGAACTAGAATCATCTTTAATGAAAATTGTGTGGGCAGTACAACACAGAGAGTTCGTTGACGAGATCGAAACAATTAAAGCAGGAAATACTCTTCACTCCAAGAATTCACTTCAAATGTTAACTCCCTTCCTTGATAAATACGAATTCTTACGCGTTGGGGGCAGATTAGACAATGCAAATCTCCCTTATGCAGCAAGACATCCTCTTCTGTTACCAAGTAAAAATCCATTTGTCAAGGCCTACATAACTTACTTGCATCGAAAAAATTTTCATGCTGGTCCGCAAGCCTTGGTTGCTTTGATAAGACAAAATTTTTGGATAGTCAACGCAAGGGAATATTCTAGACGAGTCACAAGCAAATGTATCCACTGTTTTCGCTATAGGCCAAAGCTTACACAACAAATAATGGGAAACATTCCAGAACATAGATTAGTTGGATCAGGGCGCCTTCGAAAATGTCGGAGTTGATTTTTGCGGCCCATTTACTTCGACGTTTAAGATTCGTGGTAAGCGAACATACAAATCTTACATTGCAGTCTTCGTTTGTTTTCTCTCCAAGGGTGTTCATTTGGAATTAGTATCTGACTTATCATCCGAGGCCTTTATAGCTGCTCTAAAGCGATTTTCTGCTCGTCGACGACTTTGCAGGCACTTGCATTGTGACAACGCCACGAATTTTGTAGGAGCCAGACGACAGTTAGCGGAGCTAAAAGGGGCTTTCATGAACTAGGAAGTTCAAATCAACATTGCAGAATGGTGTGCAGAAGAAGGTATCGAATTTCATCACATTCCACCAAGGGCACCACATTTCGGTGGAATATGGGAAGCCGCTGTGAAAGCAGCAAAGTCCCATCTCAACAAAACCATGCAGAATGCCAGCCTAACTTTGAAGAGCTGACTACAGTTTGTTGCCAAATAGAAGGTATACTGAACTCTCGGCCGATATGTAAACTATCTTCAGACCCTAACGATGAAGAGGTGTTAACACCAGCTCATTTCTGGAGCCAAGCCCCGCTACATTGTATTCTAGAACCAGACATCTCTAAAGTTAATATTTCACTAATACATAGATGGAGGCGTATTTCAGTTCTCCAGCAGCATTTCTGGAAACGCTGGTCTACCGAATATCTTTCTTCTCTTCATTGCAGGTACAAATGGAAGACTGCGGCGCCTAATGCATTAGTTGGCTCATTAGTGTTGGTCCACGACGATAACCTTCCCCCTCAAAGGTGGCTGTTGGGAAAAATACTTAGCGCTATTCCCGGAAAAGACGGTAAAGTTCGAGTGGTGGACTTAAAAATCCAGACGGGTGTGATCAGGCGACCAATCCACAAGATAGCACCACTTCCAATACCAGAAGATCATTGAGAGTATCTCAAACTCTCAAGGCGGGCGGCATGTCTAAACACTTCTAACTACATACCTATATAACTATCGTTGGAATTTAAATTCTTAATTTGTAATCAGCATTCTAAAAATATCGCAGAAATGTATCACAGTTAGGTATATTGCTCTCATTGTAAAAATTGCAGACAGTTAGGCCAGAATAGCTTATCACAGTTTTTGTCTAAAATTATTGCTCATTCGTTGTAAGAATTTCATATCAATAACATCACAGCTCGTTGTAAATTTATCTCTTTATCGGTGCGGTTTGCTACATATGTACATAACTTTGTAGAAATATTCTAATTGTTAAAATAAAGAAAGAAAGTTGAAGAAGTGCATTTGTGGCTTAATTTACTTTTCTAATAAAGTGTAAAAACTCTTGTGCTATTTTCAACTGTATTAAATGCTGGCAAAGATGGATGCCACCGAATACTTTTAGTACCGATCACGAACTGTTGAAATGTATCTTGGTGCGACCAGTCCGAGGAATATTGATTTCAAAGCCCTTGGTCGCCTGAAACAACACTTCTTTGCTCAACAGCGCATTTTGTTAAATTGTATATGTCTCAAAATTGGACGGAAGACAGAAACGCCAGAATTAAAGCAATCCGGCCAACTTATATCTCAGCAAAATTTTCTTTTCTCTCTGTCCAGCACCCGTTTGAAATTGCTTTTTGAACCAGATGTTGTTGAGGCTTTTTGATGATGTTTTCTGATTTCATTTATGCACGCGACTTTTACTCGAGAAGTAAGACAGATTGATTCTTCTTCTTCTTTGTCATCATGTGAATTTGATCTGATACTACAAGTACAGGTATATTTCTGTACCTGCACTTGCAGCCACAGGTAAGTAACGTATTGTTACCTGTACTGCAGCCGCAGGTACAAGTACTCAAGTTATGAACAAGTACAGTTAATGTGGCGTTACTTACTTGTGGCTGCAAGTACAGGTACAACAATATACTTGTACTTGTAGTATCAGATCAAATTCACAGGTACCTGCGCAAGACTACAATAATCTGCTTCAAACAAACATTTAATGAAAGACAATGTTGTGCGTTGCAAGAAATGGTTATGTATCTTGGGGTATCAAATCTGCGGGGATTGGCTTATTACAAATTACTATAAATACAGTTTCGACCTTCTAATTGAACAGTATTAATCTGGGCAATATAGAGTTCAACAAATAAATGCGTATAAAAAAGTTTATGCGAATTGTACTTGAGGATAAATGCTGACATCAGCACGACGTTTTTTTTAAAATATAGCCACATGCGATTTAACATTACAAATTATAAGAATTTAACTCGCTAACTATGAATTGTGTACATAAGGAAAACTCTGTTATCGACCTATGTACTTTCCTGTTGTGTTGTAATATGATTCAATTCATTTATATATGTACAGCTATGAATTATACGGGTAAGCATTTAATGTGTGTTGAAGGAAAAGGCTTCGCTAATTCCATTTTTTAGACCATGGTCCCCTATTAAATTTCGTGGTTAACTGGAAGTGATTTACGGTTAAGTGATGATTTATTGATAACTAATTAATTACTTAATTTACTTCCGCATTAAGACTATGATTTGCAGAAGACTGTGTGAAATTGTAACTCCTTTGGTTTTTCTTCCACACTCATATATCCGTACCGTACCAATTTTGAATAATTGAGCGAAGTTAGTTAGTCGAGTTACTCGGTTATTCACAATTGACGGCGCTCCATCCTCTTTCACTGAAAAGATTATTAAGAGGACGCTTAGAGAAAGTGACTTTTGTCCTGCAAGAAGGACAAAAAAGGCGTTGGTCCTTTTTTCGTCCCTTTATGGAGACAACTCCACTGAGTGTCCTTATTCCGAATGTGGAATACTTTTTGTCCGGGGGATCACGATATATCTATTATCAGGGGGACAATGGTAGCATTGGAGTAAATGGCTCAATAGTTCACTAAAAAGTAGTTGAAATCCGAACACAAATTTAAAAATTCCTACTCTTTCTCCACATTTTGTGTATTACAAAGTCACAAGTGCCACTACTTGTGTTATATATATAAAGCCTAGATTAGGATATGGATATGTGTATATGTAAATATGTGTATAACTATAAACTTGAATTAAAAGAAATTAATAGAAAATAGGATAATCTCATAAACCTATAAACCTGAAAAACCTAAAATTGGGCATATAAAATCATAAATTATAAAATTCGATAAACTAACCATACATAAAACATGATTAGTTTATCTTCCCAAAAGGGTGAAGAAAAATTGCATCAGCAATTTTCTTCACATTCCACATAATTTATAAAATTTTTATCATAAAACAACTTGGGAAAAACAAAAGTTTCAGTTTACAACCCAAGTCGTTTTACTTAAAAATTTGTCACTTCAACAATTTAATTAAAAAATAAATCAAAAAGCAAATCGTACCTTCAGTACAATTTGCCGGGAAAAAATTCAATATGTATGTACATACGTACATACATATTGTGTAAAAGCTTTCACGATAAGAAACTCGCGCCGCATAAATACATTTTATGTATATGCGCGTCGCGACTTCAAACGGTGGCTGATGTTTTAAAAAGTGTAAGATTACATTTTTGAAGCCATCGTTCAACGCGAATAATTCTGGACATGTTTGAACAAGTTCAGAATTGAAAAAGTAAAATTTTCTCAGGATAAGAAAATGCAATTTAGCATTTTCGATCCTGAACAACGGCCCCTGATCACGATGAATGTGATCAAGAGTAGAGTTGATTTTGAAAATTGGTCGGAGTCGATTCGAGGTGATTAATTCAAGGAATAGAGAATAAGTTCGGTCGGCGGTTGATTGAATTGTCAAATAATCGGAGAAAATTATAAAGTGTCGTATAGGCTTATAGAATAAGTTCGGCCGGCGGTTGATTGAGTTTTTAAAATAACCGAAGAAAATTATATGGTGTCAAATAGGCTTAATAGAATAAGTGAACAAAAAACAAAACGTGTTCATAGCAAATAAGGAAAGTTTTAGTGTCAATAAAGAAAGTAAAAAAGAAAATAAAGTGTTGTGACTCCTTCATGAAAACAAAAAGCCCCGAACAGAGGAGTGATAGAGAATATCACAGTGAGTACACCCCTATATTTACAACAAATTGGCGCAGCTGGTAGGATCAAGGAAGCTTGGTCAAGTTAAAAGATCGTAAATGCTTGAAAAGCCTTGATCCTGCAAGAATCTACGGGGAACCTGTGACACTAGCCAAGCTATAAGGCCACGTCACCCCCAACGCTTGGGGTAGATATCATCTATAGGCGCCTCTGCTCCAGGCGAGCAAGCGTTCACCCCATTGAGTGGAAAAAGAAACACCAACAAGGGACTTTACCATAAGCTCTATAGCAGCATCGTAAGGAAGGAAGACAACCGATATCTACGCATCCACACAAGGACCAACCGACCCCGGAAAACCAACTCCAGAAGGAAGATATCATCGTTCCTGGGTTGAAGGGGATTTCGAAGAAGGCTTTAAGCCCCCCTTTCAACCATATCCAGGGGAAATAAAAAGAGCATCACAATGGTAGATTATGCAAAGGTGGCCAAGCTCACGGCACAACTAGTTCCTCTGTTTTCGGGTGAAAATACCCCACAGCTAGGTCGTGAGCTACAAACATTTATTGGCTGTTGCAAACAGGCCTTACACTGTTTAAGTGAGGAAGAAAAACCAGCCTTCCTACATATCTTGCCCACAAGACTTCGTGGCGATGCTTATCAGCTGTTTGCTTCGGACGTTCCAACTACTTTTAGTGAGGTGGAGGAACGTCTGAACAGAACCTATTTACCACGAGAATCGTACCAAGAGTTGGTCAACAAATTGATCACAATGAGGCAAAACCCGTTGGAATCTCTCACTGCTTTCACAACAAGAGTGAAGCAGTTGCTGATGCTTTGCAATGAGGTAGCGGTACTGAAGTACCGAGCAACGGCAGCCCCAGCTGTGAAGACACAGTTGGCGGACTTCGCCAAGAATGCCCTCAAAAGTGGAGTGAACAATCCCCACCTATGCCAGTACCTCCTCACTCTGGTACAGGAGAGTTCGTTGACGAGATCGAAACAATTAAAGCAGGAAATACTCTTCACTCCAAGAATTCACTTCAAATGTTAACTCCCTTCCTTGATAAATACGAATTCTTACGCGTTGGGGGCAGATTAGACAATGCAAATCTCCCTTATGCAGCAAGACATCCTCTTCTGTTACCAAGTAAAAATCCATTTGTCAAGGCCTACATAACTTACTTGCATCGAAAAAATTTTCATGCTGGTCCGCAAGCCTTGGTTGCTTTGATAAGACAAAATTTTTGGATAGTCAACGCAAGGGAATATTCTAGACGAGTCACAAGCAAATGTATCCACTGTTTTCGCTATAGGCCAAAGCTTACACAACAAATAATGGGAAACATTCCAGAACATAGATTAGTTGGATCAGGCGCCTTCGAAAATGTCGGAGTTGATTTTTGCGGCCCATTTACTTCGACGTTTAAGATTCGTGGTAAGCGAACATACAAATCTTACATTGCAGTCTTCGTTTGTTTTCTCTCCAAGGGTGTTCATTTGGAATTAGTATCTGACTTATCATCCGAGGCCTTTATAGCTGCTCTAAAGCGATTTTCTGCTCGTCGACGACTTTGCAGGCACTTGCATTGTGACAACGCCACGAATTTTGTAGGAGCCAGACGACAGTTAGCGGAGCTAAAAGGGGCTTTCATGAACTAGGAAGTTCAAATCAACATTGCAGAATGGTGTGCAGAAGAAGGTATCGAATTTCATCACATTCCACCAAGGGCACCACATTTCGGTGGAATATGGGAAGCCGCTGTGAAAGCAGCAAAGTCCCATCTCAACAAAACCATGCAGAATGCCAGCCTAACTTTTGAAGAGCTGACTACAGTTTGTTGCCAAATAGAAGGTATACTGAACTCTCGGCCGATATGTAAACTATCTTCAGACCCTAACGATGAAGAGGTGTTAACACCAGCTCATTTCTGGAGCCAAGCCCCGCTACATTGTATTCTAGAACCAGACATCTCTAAAGTTAATATTTCACTAATACATAGATGGAGGCGTATTTCAGTTCTCCAGCAGCATTTCTGGAAACGCTGGTCTACCGAATATCTTTCTTCTCTTCATTGCAGGTACAAATGGAAGACTGCGGCGCCTAATGCATTAGTTGGCTCATTAGTGTTGGTCCACGACGATAACCTTCCCCCTCAAAGGTGGCTGTTGGGAAAAATACTTAGCGCTATTCCCGGAAAAGACGGTAAAGTTCGAGTGGTGGACTTAAAAATCCAGACGGGTGTGATCAGGCGACCAATCCACAAGATAGCACCACTTCCAATACCAGAAGATCATTGAGAGTATCTCAAACTCTCAAGGCGGGCGGCATGTCTAAACACTTCTAACTACATACCTATATAACTATCGTTGGAATTTAAATTCTTAATTTGTAATCAGCATTCTAAAAATATCGCAGAAATGTATCACAGTTAGGTATATTGCTCTCATTGTAAAAATTGCAGACAGTTAGGCCAGAATAGCTTATCACAGTTTTTGTCTAAAATTATTGCTCATTCGTTGTAAGAATTTCATATCAATAACATCACAGCTCGTTGTAAATTTATCTCTTTATCGGTGCGGTTTGCTACATATGTACATAACTTTGTAGAAATATTCTAATTGTTAAAATAAAGAAAGAAAGTTGAAGAAGTGCATTTGTGGCTTAATTTACTTTTCTAATAAAGTGTAAAAACTCTTGTGCTATTTTCAACTGTATTAAATGCTGGCAAAGATGGATGCCACCGAATACTTTTAGTACCGATCACGAACTGTTGAAATGTATCTTGGTGCGACCAGTCCGAGGAATATTGATTTCAAAGCCCTTGGTCGCCTGAAACAACACTTCTTTGCTCAACAGCGCATTTTGTTAAATTGTATATGTCTCAAAATTGGACGGAAGACAGAAACGCCAGAATTAAAGCAATCCGGCCAACTTATATCTCAGCAAAATTTTCTTTTCTCTCTGTCCAGCACCCGTTTGAAATTGCTTTTTGAACCAGATGTTGTTGAGGCTTTTTGATGATGTTTTCTGATTTCATTTATGCACGCGACTTTTACTCGAGAAGTAAGACAGATTGATTCTTCTTCTTCTTTGTCATCATGTGAATTTGATCTGATACTACAAGTACAGGTATATTTCTGTACCTGCACTTGCAGCCACAGGTAAGTAACGTATTGTTACCTGTACTGCAGCCGCAGGTACAAGTACTCAAGTTATGAACAAGTACAGTTAATGTGGCGTTACTTACTTGTGGCTGCAAGTACAGGTACAACAATATACTTGTACTTGTAGTATCAGATCAAATTCACAGGTACCTGCGCAAGACTACAATAATCTGCTTCAAACAAACATTTAATGAAAGACAATGTTGTGCGTTGCAAGAAATGGTTATGTATCTTGGGGTATCAAATCTGCGGGGATTGGCTTATTACAAATTACTATAAATACAGTTTCGACCTTCTAATTGAACAGTATTAATCTGGGCAATATAGAGTTCAACAAATAAATGCGTATAAAAAAGTTTATGCGAATTGTACTTGAGGATAAATGCTGACATCAGCACGACGTTTTTTTTAAAATATAGCCACATGCGATTTAACATTACAAATTATAAGAATTTAACTCGCTAACTATGAATTGTGTACATAAGGAAAACTCTGTTATCGACCTATGTACTTTCCTGTTGTGTTGTAATATGATTCAATTCATTTATATATGTACAGCTATGAATTATACGGGTAAGATTTAATGTGTGTTGAAGGAAAAGGCTTCGCTAATTCCATTTTTTAGACCATGGTCCCCTATTAAATTTCGTGGTTAACTGGAAGTGATTTACGGTTAAGTGATGATTTATTGATAACTAATTAATTACTTAATTTACTTCCGCATTAAGACTATGATTTGCAGAAGACTGTGTGAAATTGTAACTCCTTTGGTTTTTCTTCCACACTCATATATCCGTACCGTACCAATTTTGAATAATTGAGCGAAGTTAGTTAGTCGAGTTACTCGGTTATTCACAATTGACGGCGCTCCATCCTCTTTCACTGAAAAGATTATTAAGAGGACGCTTAGAGAAAGTGACTTTTGTCCTGCAAGAAGGACAAAAAAGGCGTTGGTCCTTTTTTCGTCCCTTTATGGAGACAACTCCACTGAGTGTCCTTATTCCGAATGTGGAATACTTTTTGTCCGGGGGATCACGATATATCTATTATCAGGGGGACAATGGTAGCATTGGAGTAAATGGCTCAATAGTTCACTAAAAAGTAGTTGAAATCCGAACACAAATTTAAAAATTCCTACTCTTTCTCCACATTTTGTGTATTACAAAGTCACAAGTGCCACTACTTGTGTTATATATATAAAGCCTAGATTAGGATATGGATATGTGTATATGTAAATATGTGTATAACTATAAACTTGAATTAAAAGAAATTAATAGAAAATAGGATAATCTCATAAACCTATAAACCTGAAAAACCTAAAATTGGGCATATAAAATCATAAATTATAAAATTCGATAAACTAACCATACATAAAACATGATTAGTTTATCTTCCCAAAAGGGTGAAGAAAAATTGCATCAGCAATTTTCTTCACATTCCACATAATTTATAAAATTTTTATCATAAAACAACTTGGGAAAAACAAAAGTTTCAGTTTACAACCCAAGTCGTTTTACTTAAAAATTTGTCACTTCAACAATTTAATTAAAAAATAAATCAAAAAGCAAATCGTACCTTCAGTACAATTTGCCGGGAAAAAATTCAATATGTATGTACATACGTACATACATATTGTGTAAAAGCTTTCACGATAAGAAACTCGCGCCGCATAAATACATTTTATGTATATGCGCGTCGCGACTTCAAACGGTGGCTGATGTTTTAAAAAGTGTAAGATTACATTTTTGAAGCCATCGTTCAACGCGAATAATTCTGGACATGTTTGAACAAGTTCAGAATTGAAAAAGTAAAATTTTCTCAGGATAAGAAAATGCAATTTAGCATTTTCGATCCTGAACAACGGCCCCTGATCACGATGAATGTGATCAAGAGTAGAGTTGATTTTGAAAATTGGTCGGAGTCGATTCGAGGTGATTAATTCAAGGAATAGAGAATAAGTTCGGTCGGCGGTTGATTGAATTGTCAAATAATCGGAGAAAATTATAAAGTGTCGTATAGGCTTATAGAATAAGTTCGGCCGGCGGTTGATTGAGTTTTTAAAATAACCGAAGAAAATTATATGGTGTCAAATAGGCTTAATAGAATAAGTGAACAAAAAACAAAACGTGTTCATAGCAAATAAGGAAAGTTTTAGTGTCAATAAAGAAAGTAAAAAAGAAAATAAAGTGTTGTGACTCCTTCATGAAAACAAAAAGCCCCGAACAGAGGAGTGATAGAGAATATCACAGTGAGTACACCCCTATATTTACAACAAATTGGCGCAGCTGGTAGGATCAAGGAAGCTTGGTCAAGTTAAAAGATCGTAAATGCTTGAAAAGCCTTGATCCTGCAAGAATCTACGGGGAACCTGTGACACTAGCCAAGCTATAAGGCCACGTCACCCCCAACGCTTGGGGTAGATATCATCTATAGGCGCCTCTGCTCCAGGCGAGCAAGCGTTCACCCCATTGAGTGGAAAAAGAAACACCAACAAGGGACTTTACCATAAGCTCTATAGCAGCATCGTAAGGAAGGAAGACAACCGATATCTACGCATCCACACAAGGACCAACCGACCCCGGAAAACCAACTCCAGAAGGAAGATATCATCGTTCCTGGGTTGAAGGGGATTTCGAAGAAGGCTTTAAGCCCCCCTTTCAACCATATCCAGGGGAAATAAAAAGAGCATCACAATGGTAGATTATGCAAAGGTGGCCAAGCTCACGGCACAACTAGTTCCTCTGTTTTCGGGTGAAAATACCCCACAGCTAGGTCGTGAGCTACAAACATTTATTGGCTGTTGCAAACAGGCCTTACACTGTTTAAGTGAGGAAGAAAAACCAGCCTTCCTACATATCTTGCCCACAAGACTTCGTGGCGATGCTTATCAGCTGTTTGCTTCGGACGTTCCAACTACTTTTAGTGAGGTGGAGGAACGTCTGAACAGAACCTATTTACCACGAGAATCGTACCAAGAGTTGGTCAACAAATTGATCACAATGAGGCAAAACCCGTTGGAATCTCTCACTGCTTTCACAACAAGAGTGAAGCAGTTGCTGATGCTTTGCAATGAGGTAGCGGTACTGAAGTACCGAGCAACGGCAGCCCCAGCTGTGAAGACACAGTTGGCGGACTTCGCCAAGAATGCCCTCAAAAGTGGAGTGAACAATCCCCACCTATGCCAGTACCTCCTCACTCTGGTAGAAAATGATCTAGAGCAGCTGATACAAAAGGCTTTAGATATGGAAAAGTTACAAGCGGGCACAGTGTTCGTCCAAACGCCGGTAACGCAGCAGCCATATCCAATGGCACCAATAGACCCAAGTCTTCGAGTTCGAGCTCTCAGCCGAACTCCTTACAATCAAGCACCACAGCCACCCATGTATGCATCACCACGAGCACAAGAGCCCAGACAGTTTAATCCCCCATACGTACATGCTCAACCATTACGCCCGCCATTTCCACGAAGGGATCCCAGACAACCGGATACACAGAATCTGGTACAAAACATCACTTGCAATTTCTGCCAGAAGCGGGGACAGACCTATACGGAGTGTCTAAAACGCAAAAACACCCCCTTCTGCACTAACTGTAGAAGTTACGGGCATGACATTCGCGACTGTCGAAACAACCAAACTCAGTCTTCAAATCGTTTCACACGAGGATCGCCTAGCAATCCACCACAGTCAGACCCAGGCAATATAAAAGGCCCCAGAGTCTTTAATATAAGACAAAAATGTGATTTTTGTGGGCGCCGTGGACACAAGGTCGACGAATGTCGACAAAAGCACAAATGGGAGGATAAAAACAGGGAAACGACAAAGAGTCGACCCAAAACTCCCCGGCTCGACTATAAACCCTACCAGCAATAAAAAAGGGTCTTCTCAGCCGCCCGACTTCAGTGTACCCACCGCCAGACTTCCTCTAGACATAGGTCTAAATGGTCAGGCCCAGCTAATAGTGGACACCGGCGCTGAGATCAGTATAATTAAGAAAAAAGCTCTCAAATCTCGCGAGCTGATAAGCCCCAACAAAAACCTAACGCTTCAAGTCCCCTTTGGCACCGGAAAAACCTTAGGAAGTTGCCAAGGAAACTTCATGCTAAAAAGTAACTTACCTTGCAACTTTCAGGTGGTAAAAAACATCCCAGGTATTTCTGACGACGGCTTACTAGGAAATGATTTCCTAGCGAAAAATTCTAATGTTGAGGGACCCAACAAATTTCTGCGATTTCCTCGCACGGAAACCAATCCAGAAGAGTTTGCTGTTCCATTAGAGACCGCATCGGACAACCCGTGTTCACAAAACACAGTCAACAAAGAGACACTGGTAGAAGATATTAAACCCGACGGGGAAACACCTTCTACCCAAAGTGTTCTCAAATCTTCTCAGTCAGAAGAAGTGGGCTGTGACTTACAAGAACGCGATAAGGGTGACTTGATTACCAAAGATCCGGCCTGTAAGACTGGACAGCATCAGGTGAATTTAAATGAACCTGTGTGCGTCCCACCAAGGTCTCAGATCGTAGTCAAAGTTCCGTTGCAGTTGCAGGAAGAAATGATCAGTCTGTCGAAAGAAATAGACGACGGAGTCTTCTTAGCAAACAGCTTACTCTCAGCTGCGTTAAAGGCAGTCCCTATAGGAATCCTCAACACACGCAGTACACAAGTAGTTCTAAACAGCGTGACCTAAATCTGGTTCCCATTAAAGACTACACTGTCGTCCCCATCAAACGAGAGCCAGACCAAAATATTACAACAGCCCATCCTTTGAATCCCATGAGTCGAAATGACGGCTATGGTGAGCATCAAGTTATATGTAAGCCTAAGATTAAGAAAGTGGGGCATAAGAGCCCAGGTAGACCGAGCAGTAATAAGAAACTGCTCCAAGACGCTTGCGGGTCCCTCATGAAAACCCCAACGTCAAGCGCTGGCCAGCATACAAAAGATCTGCCGTTAGCAACTCCTGCAGATCCACCTGGCCCAATGCCACTCATAAATAAAAGAAATAGGCTAAGAGGTAAAATGAATATAGATAATAACAATAGGTTTAAATTTAAGAACAATACAAACAGGGCAATAAGCGTCGATCAGAAGGCCACCCTACAACATATACGATATCTGTTCCCAAACGATGTCGAACAAGAAGACACCAGTAATCAGCCCCGCCTCACCAGACTAGAGCAAGAACTCAGTCTGGATGAAACTTTAAATTCTGAGGAAAAAGCCTCAATAACAAATCTCTGTTACGAATATGGTGACATATTCTTTTTAAAAGGTGACAGGCTGACACATACCAACCAAAAGATGTACCGGTTACCAGAGACACAGCGAAATGTCATAAACGAGCAACTCAGAGAAATGCTGGACAACGACATTGTCCAGCCCAGCAAAAGCTCATGGAGCTCACCACTGCAAGTCGTCCCCAAAAAAGCGGGACCAGATGGTGAGAAAAGGTGGCGCGTCGTCGTTGATTTACGTAAGTTGAACGAAAAAACGATTGGCGACGCCTTCCCGCTTCCTCGATCAACTGGGCCATTCAAGATACTTCACCACACTAGACCTAGCCAATGGCTATCAACAGGTACTCGTCGATCCGAAGGATCGAGCAAAAACGGCTTTTAGTACCAACTACGGGCATTATGAATTCAAACGCATGCCGTTCGGGCTCAAAGGAGCCCCGGCCACATTTCAGCGTTTAATGAATTTCGTGTTAGCTGGCCTACATGGCCTAGAATGTTTCGTCTACTTAGATGACATCGTCATCTATGGAAAAAATGTGGTAGACCACAATGAAAAGCTTCGCAAAGTCTTTGACAGGTTAAGAGAAAATAACCTGAAACTTCAACCTGAGAAATGTCAATTTCTCAGGCGCGAGGTAGTGTATTTAGGACACAAATGTTCTAAACAAGGAGCACTACCTGACCCTAGCAAAACGGCATGCGTCCAAACTTTCCCCATCCCTAAGACAGTAAGGCATGTGCAATCATTTTTGGGCCTTGCCAATTACTACAGAAAATTCATACCCGATTTTTCGAAAACAGTACGTCCACTAACAAACTTACTCCGAAAGGATGTAAAGTTTAAGTGGACTGAGAAATGCCAAGAGGCATTTCAAAGCATTAAGAACGCTTTAATTTCCCCTCCACTCTTAATATATCCCGATTTTTCAAAACCCTTTAACCTTACCACCGACGCCAGCAGCGAGGCTCTTGGAGCAGTTCTCTCTCAAGGAGAGGTAGGAAGTGACCAGCCAATTGCCTACGCCAGCCGTACCCTGAACAAACGAACGTAACTATTCCACCATTGAGAAAGAGTTACTGGCTATAGTTTGGGCGACTAAAAATTTCAGGTGTTATCTGCAAGGCCGAGAGTTCACGGTCTATACAGATCACAAACCACTCAAGGGAGTCTTCAATGTTAAGGACCCCACATCCCGTCTGGTGAGATTTCACCATAAACTTTCCGAGTTCAATTATAAAATTGAGTATAAGCCCGGAAAGTACAACACGAATGCCGACGCTTTAAGCCGCATCCCACGGGATAATAACAAAGACAAGGAAACTGCAACCTTCACGGTAGAAGCTATAGTCCACCGCCAAATGGACTTGGATATAGAGGACAAAAAACACTCATCGGACCAAAAGGAGTGTCTCCAATGCAATGCAGTAACCAGAGCCCAGACACGAAACATTCAGGAAAGTGGAACAAATCAAGACAGCCAGTCCAAGCAAAAAGAACAAACTCATCATCCATAAGAGACCGCAGACCGTGACAGTCCACCTAGTACCAATCCACCAATTATAGACGAAACTCGTCCCCCTGAAGTAATCACAAGCCCAGAAAAGATTCAATTAATCTTAAAAGATTATCATGATTCTCTCTTTGGCGGCCATCAGGGAGTGATAAAAACCTATAAATGGATTCGAAGAAAGTACTGGTGGAGGCACATGCTTAGTGACATCAAAAAGCACATTAAGCGGTGTGCCAAATGTCAAACCATGAAGGCCTCACCTCAGTATAAAATGCCGATGGTGATTACAGACATAGCGGAACAACCATTCGATAAAATCTATCTAGATATAGTCGGCCCACTAGAGGAAACTGAATCTGGAAACAAATACATACTAACGTTTCAGGATAACCTCACGAAGTTCGTAGATTGGTATGCCATACCAAATGGGGAAGCTATAACGGTAGCGCAAAAGAATAGTCACCGATCAGGGAAGTAATTTCCTGAGTGACCTATTCAAAAAGGTATGCAAACTCCTTAGGATAAATAAGCTGCAGACTTCAGCCTATCATCCCCAATCAAATGGAGCACTCGAACGTGGACATAGACCATTGATTGAATATCTACGAACTATAGTGGACGAAAATCCCAGGTCATGGGATAGTTATCTACGAACCGCTGCTTTCGTGTACAACAACAGTGTACACGAAGGGACAAAATTAACTCCCATGGACTGCCTTTATGGCTTTATGGCGTGTATAATCACGAGAGCTACTACCATATTCTTAGGTATAAGCTTCAAAAGTCTTACGCCATGGCACGGAAAAACCTTCTGATGAGTAAACAACGCTCGAAAAATTACTATGACAAAGCTGTACGTCCCCTGACATTTCACAGAGGAGACAAGGTTCTACTCAAGAGCGAGAGTCGTAAACATAAGCTCTCCCAGATTTGGGTAGGACCCTATACGGTAACCAGCATCCCCAGCTCAGTTAACACAACAATTAAAATTCGTAAACGAGAGGTGACGGTACATAACAACCGCCTAAAACCTTTCTACGAATAACATGGTGTCAATATAATCTTAGTAATTCTAAGATAAAGATATCATAGAATGTAAGCTACAAAATCAACAAGAAACCCATTTTAATACCCTATCCTATCCTCTCCTAGATAACAATGCAGTCCATCATTTTTCACGGACTATTCCTGCTCATAATAGGAGCCCTAGCGGAGGAACCTTACTCTATAACGCCCCTAAATAATACGGGAGTACTATTTGAGGATCTTGGAGGCCTATCAGTTCACCACGACACTTGGAGCATCATCACTGAGTTAGATCTGGCCGATTTGGAAAATCAAACGCGACTAGTAGAACGAGCGGAACACTACATACACCAATTGTGTGGAAATGGGTCTTCTATACAGGACCTTTGTACGCTACAGACAAAACATATACACGCCCTGATGGAAAATATCAATAGGCGTACCAGTGTTATTAGGGAAGCTGTGCCCAAATCGCGCAAGCCCCGATCCATCTTCGATGGAACCGGAAATGCGATGCATTATCTTTTCGGTACCATGGATAGTAAAAACGAACAAGAGGTGTACAGCCGACTAAGCGAATTAGAGGTAAACACTCAAACCTTAGCTGATCTGGAAAAACAACAGATCAGCGTAATAAAAACCACGTTTGAACAAATTCAGAAACCCCTATCTTGCCTGTCTGAACGACAGCGTCAGATAACCAACCAGATTAACAATCTGCGGAACACAACAGACGAGTTGACAGCCCACCAAATAAGACAAGAAATTGTCTCTAGTCTGACACTACAAATGATAGAGTTGGAATTTAGACAACAAGCTCTACTGGACATAATAGTGTCCAGTAGAAATAATCAAATTCATCCACTTTTAATTTCCCCAAATCATTTGCTAGAGATTTATCACAAATCTGACTCCACTTGTCCCAATCTATAGGACTGTTTGTCAGTTCTGTATCAAACAGCGGATGTTAAGACACATTTGTTGCAGGACAAATTAGTTATCCGAATCAAACTTCCCATTTTCAATATACCCAAAATGAAAATCCAACAGATTAAATGTTTTCCCATACGGGTGGATTCAAACCACTTATTAATACCTGATATCGAATTTTCCCATGTGGCAAGTCAAATACAGACCCAGGAATTTCTGCTGCTGAAGCCAGAAAACCTGAGATCTTTCAAAAAAATTTCAAAGGGAATCGATGAGGATACGTGGGTTGGTAAGCTAAATACACCACTCACCAAGGCTACAAAAATAGATGAATGTGTTATTAAACTTTTATTCAATCGACTGGGCGAACACCCACAGTGTAGCATCAGAGCTCAAATTCCCCCAAAAGATACAATAATTAAGCTCAATAGACCAAATTCGTGGCTGTACTCCTTAAACGAAACTACTATAGTACATATAACTTGTACTCAACAGTTACTCACTCATCGTCTCGCAGGACAAGGAATCATGACAATCAACGAACCATGTTCCTTGCAAATAGGGTCTCACACTCTGTATTACGAAGCAGAAAATCTACATCCGCTAAAAGTTTTCCAACCAACCTACTTCCCAGGCACAAACGAAACGCAGGAGGAATTGGCAGAATATATGTCCAAGATATCCGCTCCTAAAAGCCTTGATAAACAACCAACGTTGCTCCTCGGAGATGATACAAACCAACGTATCCACCTAGATACAAAATCTCTAGATGAAATCCGTACCAAAGTGAACAACATTCACTTTGGACCAAAGGCCAAGATTCCTCATATACTATCAATAACATCCCTATCAATGACCGGACTCTTGTTGCTAATTGTATCTGTGGTGGCACTAGCAAAACATATCGTACCGGCATTCATGGCATGGATTGCTAAACGCAGACAACAGCCCACAGCTGAAAACGTTCCGATGGAACCGGTTTACGCAACACCCCAAGAAAAATTAAAACGTACTCAAAGTCTCCACAGAGCGAGATCTATACAAGTAGTATAATCAAAAAGATATATACTCGTTGGTTGGCCTCGTCTCATTCTCCTGTTACAAGCACAGTCCCTCTCCTTTTACTACACTGGCTGATAGCAAATAAGTGAAATAAAAACTAGATATTAGGAGATACAAAATATATTTTAAAAGATACGAACAAAACTCTAGGAATTAAGAAAATCAAAGAAAGAAAAACAAAATATAAGAGAACTAAAACAAAAATATAACCAGTTAAAACATAATAAAATAATAAATATATAATAATAAGCAACATTAAGCAGCACAAAAGAATAATTAACTAGCCAATAAGATATTAAAATAAAATAACATACATAACTAAGTTATACTAAATAGATATAAACTGAAAAGTTAAGGTACTAGAATTATAAATAGAAAAATAGAAAATAAAAATAATAGAAAAAAATAATAACAAGACAACCAAGAAAAAATTAAAAGACATTAGATATACACATAAAATAAAAAGTAAAACGAAAATAGGCTTTAAAAGTAGCTATAAATAAATAAATAAATAAGTAAGTAGAGTTAGATAATAGGATTAAGGAAACCGTACACTAAATTACACAAAAAAAAAAAATTCTGTAAAAACACCAAAAAAAAAAAGAAATTTTTACATGCATATGTATATTTGTGCACAGCAAGAGCAAAGACCCAACCAAAAACCGACCAAGTATGCAGCTCTCTCAAAACAATATACATATATAAAAATATACTTAAACCAACCACAGTCTCAATACCGAAACCGCTATACAACACAAGAAAAAAACTCTCAAATTCCCTGCGAAGAACCACAAGCCATATAAGTAGCAACCTGAAAACAATATATATAGGGGTAACAACAAAGAAAAACAATAGACCTAGACTTTACATTTTTTTTTATTATAAAACAAAACTAAGGCAAAACAAAATTTAGAAAAGCGAACACAAAAAAAATTTTATTAATGAAACTTAATTAAAAAAGTTGTTGTCCTCTTTTGCCGCGGGGAGCCGTCAGGACAAACGATCCGGTCCGTGGTTGCTGCAAGAAAAAGAAAAAAAAATTATAAAAAAAAGAGCAATTCAAATTAAAAGAGAAATTACCCAGTTCAACCCTCATAGGGCGGGAGAGCGTCCCAGTCTTCCTCAGAGCCAGCGGGAAGATCTGCGCCATCTCGGCCAGTGCTAAGCTCCTCACCTGGAGGACCACAATCCCCTTTAGCAGGCGACACGTCCCAGTCCTCTACAGCCGAAACCGGGCTGGACACTGCACCTGGGACATCCCAGTGAAACTCAGCCGGATTGTTGGCCCAAGCTACCACGTCATCGCCATGCAGCATGTAACTCGGGTGGGTCCTACATACCAGGCAGGTACACCAGCCGACCTCTCCCGACAACACTAGGGTAGCTCCTAAAAAGAAATAAAAAAGAAAACAGTAATTAGAACAAATGAAAAGTTATTGTTCACCACAAAATAAACTTACCTAAAGGCACCCAGGAACTCCCGTTATGAGGAGATAAACAAAGCTCCACCCGGTGAAAGCTATCAACCTCAGCAGGAGCGGACCAGATTCAAATATCTGGGCGCCCATCCCTGCGCAGCAGCAGCCGGATTAATCCCCTCCACCGAGGAGCTACACTCTGTACCGAAATTGCCAGGACCCTAACACACTGGGGCCTGGAGCAGACGTAGGGAGCACGTGGTCCAATTACTTAGCCGAATTCCATTTTTAGTAAGACTGTGAAGATAATCACAGAAATCGCTCCATATAAAGGGCAAAACCCCTAACGTTAGCAAAAACCGATGGAGATACGATTAAAATGTGTGAAGCCCTTATCTCGGTGAAGCACACGCAATCCTCGTAGCAAAAGTAGTTGCATTTATTCTTTTTTTTCATTCTTTCAAATCACACAATATGAGCTCCATACGACACAAATTGCAATTTATGCATTTTGTATGTAGCTACAAGCACACGGATCTAAAAAATTTTTTTTCTTTCTCCCTATTTTCAAAGCCGGTGCAAGATACATTTTAATGTATCAGACCCCGACGCTATGGACCCATGGCATTCTTTTTATTTTTTTTTATTTTTTTTTAATTACTTTTAAGGAGTACGATATCAAATTCATTTCAATTTGATAAAACACCCCATACAGAATCTACACCCACACAATTATTTTTCGAGAATTATTCCTCTTCAAAGAATAATTCTCTTTTTCGCGGGGGGAAGGAATGTTATATATATAAAACCTAGATTAGGATATGGATATATGTATATGTAAATATGTGTATAACTATAAACTTGAATTAAAAGAAATTAATAGAAAATAGGATAATCTCATAAACCTATAAACCTGAAAAACCTAAAATTGGGCATATAAAATCATAAATTATAAAATTCGATAAACTAACCATACATAAAACATGATTAGTTTATCTTCCCAAAAGGGTGAAGAAAAATTGCATCAGCAATTTTCTTCACATTCCACATAATTTATAAAATTTTTATCATAAAACAACTTGGGAAAAACAAAAGTTTCAGTTTACAACCCAAGTCGTTTTACTTAAAAATTTGTCACTTCAACAATTTAATTAAAAAATAAATCAAAAAGCAAATCGTACCTTCAGTACAATTTGCCGGGAAAAATTCAATATGTATGTACATACGTACATACATATTGTGTAAAAGCTTTCACGATAAGAAACTCGCCCCGCATAAATACATTGTATGTATATGCGCGTCGCGATTTCAAACGGTGGCTGATGTTTTAAAAAGTGTAAGATTACATTTTTGAAGCCATCGTTCAACGCGAATAATTCTGGACATGTTTGAACAAGTCCAAAATTGAAAAAGTAAAATTTTCTCAGGATAAGAAAATGCAATTTAGAATTTTCGATCCTGAACAACGGCCCCTGATCACGATGAATGTGATCAAGAGTAGAGTTGATTTTGAAAATTGGTCGGAGTCGTTTCGAGGTGATTAATTCAAGGAATAGAGAATAAGTTCGGTCGGCGGTTGATTGAATTGTCAAATAATCGGAGAAAATTATAAAGTGTCGTATAGGCTTATAGAATAAGTTCGGCCGGCGGTTGATTGAGTTTTTAAAATAACCGAAGAAAATTATATGGTGTCAAATAGGCTTAATAGAATAAGTGAACAAAAAACAAAACGTGTTCATAGCAAATAAGGAAAGTTTTAGTGTCAATAAAGAAAGTAAAAAAGAAAATAAAGTGTTGTGACTCCTTCATGAAAACAAAAAGCCCCGAACAGACAGAGGAGTGATAGAGAATATCACAGTGAGTGCACCCCTATATTTACAACACTTGTTTATCTGTATTACCTGCTCTACCAGTTATCTGTTCATGCAGATATTTGGAAGTTTATACCATATTCTGTACAAGACTTGAGTAGTTGCCAGTTGATCACTTCTGATTTGCACTTCGGTTATGATGATGTCGCAGCACACCGAACGATGATGCTAGATTGTTTCGAAGGCAACCGAACCACAACTGATCACTTCTGATTTGCAATTCGGTTATGAAGATGTTTCACAGCGTAACCAGTCGTCTTCTACGGAATTCTCCTGGGGTTCCCCGGTGCTGTTCTTGCCTGGTCTAGCACTCCTAAATTTGTTTCTCTAGAGTACAATTTTAGAAACCCTGTAAGAAAGAAGGATCCACCGAAAAGAGGTGTTCATGAGCATGGTCGTTAACTGCTTCGAAGGTCTTCTCAAAACAAATAAAAGCTGATCACTTTTTGGAGAAAAGAATTATTTCGTCTTTATTGAAGTATTGTTTTATTTAATACATTGTTTGTACATTGTTTTTTTAATACATTGATTCTTAACCTACCCAGCTACGGCTTCCTACGTGCTAGCAACGTGTGACTAGCATGAAATTTTGGAGAACCTTTGACCTAATTTATACGGTGGTTCGATAAATTTTTGGAGAACGACCCAGCCGACACAGACGTTTCGCCACAGATATACCTGCTTGCCTATAATTGCAGTTAAAGCTTAAGTTATTATACTTGAACTGTGCAGATACAGGTATTGCAGTTCAATCAAAAGCACTATACCTGCAGGTCAAGTACTACTTGAAAAACAAGTATCTGTGCAGTACTCTGATAGAGACTAAAGCTAGCGGACCTACATGAAAATTTTTATAATACAGGAATCGTATATAAGATTCAATAAATGGATTTCTACCAGGAAGCAGGATGGGGAATTTTGAGTCGTACGGTAAATTTGAATTTTTTAATTTGCCTCCCACACGACGTAGTTCACATTTTTGACTTTCATCCAGGAAAGGACTAAGTTCCAGGAGACAGCTTCTCGGGTTAATGTCGCGTTTCCTCCGTAGCTTACTGATGTCTTCGGCTAACTCCTTCTGTGGAATCCTCCAAACAATTCTCATGAAGGCAGTATCTATTTCAGCTGCTGGCATTTACGTTTGAGATTGCTGATGTATCGTAAAACTGTTGCAAATCGACGACAATTCTTAATGAAGTTGCTACAGGCGTAGATTCTTTCGAAGAAAGCATCCGACATAGTACACATCAGAATTGATTGGAACTTCCTTTTTGTTATGGAACTATGCTGAATGATTGGCTTGGACGTGAAGTGCAGACTGTCAGCATGAGCTGACAGATCACTCGGTGGACAGCGTTGAGTGCAGGGCGGAGTAGTTGTTCTATGTGAGTTCGGGCTCACTGTTCTAGCTCCCAGGATTCCCCCACAGATGGCGCCACCGCCGCTGGGTGGTTTGAGTCCATGCTAACTGTAGGTTTGTGTCTTGGCTATATTGGTTTTTGTCTTGGATACACCATTGTGTCTTGGATGCACCATTGAGTCTCGGCTGTGCTCTAGCGGTATTAGCCGGTACTACCGGCATGTTCCGGTACTACGGTTTTCTTAAATAGATATGTGGTGCACCTAAATGTAGGTTTTTTTATTATGATTTTTCTTGACCGCCTAAATGTAGGCTTTTGGTTTTGAACTAATAATTAAAGTTAATAGTAGGACATTTTTATTCATGCCAATGGATTCTAGAAGGGGGGGTATATGGGGGGGGGGGTAATACAGATATGCAGGGTGGTAATGAAATTTTCATCAGTAATCCTCTACGGGCTCTGGTTTTCGAGATATTAGCGACATTTGTTCAAACAATTAGCTAATTGGCAATTATATAATTACTAATTGGCAATTAGCTTATTAGTAATTAGCAGCTTGGTTGGCAATTAGCTAATTGCCAATTAGTAATGTTGTGTGAGGCGCTTTACTGGAATTTGGCGATCTATACCTGAAAACTGATGTCCTTCTATTGGTTGACCTGCACCGTGCAGGAAGGAAAAGTTGACAGTCCTCCAAGTCCAGGATGATGCGAGATCCAAATGCAGTCTTAGATCTTCTGGCACCCAGAATCTTGTATTCCTTATTAAATTCCATTTCAGATGTCTTTAGAGAAGGTGGGTACTGCTCCAGTTTCTTCAGTTCCTCCATTGCGTTTGCCATTTCAGATTACTTCCTCCTTGGTTGTTTATCGTTTGAACTCCAAAATGAAACTGATTGCAAATCTGATTCAGCTCCTTAATTTATAGTCATGATTCCAAAACAAGTTTAATCCTGCTTAAAGCAAATTTGAAATATCAGCACATTAAGCTGAATGATTCGTGTAATTTGATACCACACTTCCTGTAAGCAACCCAACTCCAAGAATTTTACTGATCGAAACGTTTCATTGGAATTCGTAAACAAATTTCCACATCCTGTTGTAAACAAATTTAAGCAACATCAGCACATTTATTCTTTTCATGTAATTTGATACCACACTTCCTTTAAGCAGCCCAATTCCAAGAATTTTATTAATCGAACGTTTCATTGGAATTCGTAAACAAATTTTCACATCCTGCTGTAAACAAATTTAAGCAATATCAGAAAATGATTCATGTTTATTCTTTTCATTGTTATGGAAGTATGAAGAGTGATTCGCTTGGGACGTAAAGTCCCGACTGCCACCATGAGCTGACAGATCACTCGACGGACAGCGTTGACTACAGGGCGGCACGCTAGTTTGCCTCAGCTATTGGCGGAGAGTGTAGGGAGGTTCCATAAAAACCTGCCGCTGCCGTCAGCCATAATCAAAAAAATTCGTCGTGCCTATCCAACAAAAGCCGGCACACATCCGGTCCTGAAGGGACCCTTACGTCACTTACCTGTATACCTTTGAAGGCGCAGATGTCCTGCCTTCTTTGCTTGCCCCATCCTGTGTGAGAGGGCTCCGGGATGTGAAGGAATAATCAAAACTTTCAAAATTTCATATTTACGTTATAATTCTGATAAAAAAAGTTTCTTTAAAAGATACTTTTTTTTGGTGTAATTAGGAATGACACCTCTACGTAACAAAAGCGTTTTTAAATTAATTATTAGTATTATATTATTTTACACTTAATCTCTAAATAATTTCCTTTGAAAACTTCATTTTGTATTAATCTAGCGACTGAGGATTGTTATTTCTCTCATACTTCTCTCATCCTCCAGTTCAAAACTATACACTTAAATCTAACTAGAAAAATTACTTTTAATTTAATTTTCCGTCCGATACTTTCGATAATGTGTAGTATTCAACAAATCAACTATAGCTAGTTATATATAAAGCACTAAATCAAAAAAAAATCAAAAGGTCCAGATTGCAATATACATGTGTAGGTAAGTGTATCATGAAATCAGACATATATATGCAAGTAAGTATATCATTATCGTACAGTGACTCAAACAGCTGTTGCAACGATTCATACATTTTCCGTTTTTGTATCGCAATGTGTAAACAATACACTTGTTATTTGACTTGACTGTACATACTTTGAGATATAACGGTAACGCAACACCAGTAAGAAAATCTCGTGGATTGGTGTTTCGTTCTATATTTGCGAGCTAATAGTTTGCTTTGGTTCATTGCAACAGTTGTTTGAGTGTGAGCAGGAACATATTAATTATCGTTATTGCGTGTGTTTTATTATCTTAATCTGTTATTTTATATACTGCACAATTCAAGTAAGGCTTATATTATTACCCAACAAAGATAAAAAATAAATTATTTAGATTTTCTTCAGCGCTTACGTTGTCAACTGTGTTTTTCACAATATGAGGAAGACGTCTCAGGAAAAGGAAAAAGAAGTGCTTTTTTTTGCCGATAAAGGCATTAGTACTCGGGAAATGGCTGTAAAAGTAGGTTTGCATTATTCTACTATAAGTAGAATTTGCAAAAAGAGACGTCCGGAACGTGAAAAGAGTCTTGGTGGGCGAAAAGCGCTTATTAGCCCCGAATCGCGTCGCAGAATAACGCGACTTGTTCGAAGTGGTACCATGGATAGTTCCGTCCAGGTTCACCATCATCTTGTCACGACAGCAAATTTCACAGGCTGCGTGCAAACCGTTAGAAATGCACTCCGAACAAGTGGCAATAGAGGTTTTGTTAAACGAAAAAAACCTGCCCTCAGAAAATCCAACATGAAAAGCCGTTTAGAATTTGCTCGTAGATACAAGGACTGGAACCTTGATGACTGGAGTAACATTATTTTTAGTGATGAGTCCAAAATTAATAGAATGAGATCAGATGGCCGGCAGTGGGTGTGGAGGAAGCCAGGTGAATCGCTTCATGAACGTTGCATTCAAATAACTATAAAGTTCAGTGGCGGTAATATCATGATCTCGGGCTGCATAATGAGCGCAAAATTAGGAAAGCTTCATCTAATATCCGGTAGAATGACGGCTGAGGATTACATTAACATCCTTAACACTGCCTTTTTGGAGAGTTTGGAGATTTTCGGAGCCGATAAAAGTTCCATTATACTTCAACAGGACAATGATCCTAAGCATTGCGCTCGAAAAACAATGGAATGGTTTGAAACCAATAATGTAATGGTCCTTGACTGGCTATCGCAATCTCCAGACCTCAATATTATAGAACATGTCTGGAGTTTGATCAAAAGAAAATTAAATCACTTCCCGCTTAAGCCCAAGAATAACAATGAACTTTGGTTACGGACAAAAACAGTTTGGGAAGCCATTAAAAAAGAAGAAATAGAGCCTATCTTTAATAGCTTACCACAAAGAATTAGTGATGTAATTAAAGCTAAAGGAGGCCATACAAAATACTAACGAAAGGTCGCAATATTTGAAGCCCAATGTTTAACCCAAAAAACTGTTGCAATAAGATTAATGTGAAAATGATTTTTTTTTTATTATGGAGTAAAACCTTTTAACTTTCTGTTATATATAACTATATATACATATGGAGAAAAAAGAATTTTAAGAAATTTTATTTTTAATGATTCTAAATCAAATTTATAAATACAAGAAGAAAAAACAACCGCCTCGTCCGGGATTTGAAACCGGGACCTTTCGCTTGCCGGGCGACTGCTCTTACCACTGAGCTAACGAGACAGATGATTTTCCTTCTTGCATTTATCAAATTTGTAACTAGCCTACTAAGCCACGTTTTGCTTTCAGCTGGCATTAACTAGTAACGATGAAAGCGCACAAATAAATTGTAAATTCAATTTTATTTATTTTTCCCGCGGACGGGAATCGAACCCACACTTGCTAGAATCGGTCAATGATGGAGAAATAAGAATTTTAAGAAATTTTATTTTTAATGATTCTAAATCAAATTTATAAATACAAGAAGAAAAAACAACCGCCTCGTCCGGGATTTGAAACCGGGATCTTCCGCTTGCCGGGCGACTGCTCTTACCACTGAGCTAACGAGACAGATGATTTTCCTTCTTGCATTTATCAAATTTGTAACTAGCCTACTAAGCCACGTTTTGCTTTCAGCTGGCATTAACCAGTAACGATGAAAGCCCACAAATAAATTGTAAATTCAATTTTATTTATTTTTCCCGCGGACGGGAATCGAACCCACACTTGTTAGAATCGGTCAATGATGGAGAAATAAGAATTTTAAGAAATTTTATTTTTAATGATTCTAAATCAAATTTATAAATACAAGAAGAAAAAACAACCGCCTCGTCCGGGATTTCTCTCTGTCCAGCACCCGTTTGAAATTCCTTTTTGAACCAGATGTTGTTGAGGATTTTTGATGATGTTTTCTGATTTCATTTATGCACGCGACTTTTACTCGAGAAGTAAGACAGATTGATTCTTCTTCTTCTTTGTCATTCCCAGCCTGTCATCTGCAGCTTGAGGAAATGCATTTCTTTTGGTCGGGGTGCGTTCATTATTTTTTTTATGCTTGACGCAGTAGTTCTGGTAGCATATAGCTATATGCAATACGCTACGACCATAACATCATATAATTCGATACCGCACTTCCTGTAGGCAGCCAAAAATTTTGTTTTACCAAGAATTTTACTGATCGAAAGGTTTCATTGGAATGTAAAAAGATTTTCACATTTTCATGTCAACAATCTTATTTGCAAATTCGACCAGCAGAATAAAGTAATCAAATTAATTTGACTAATTTTTTATCGTGTAATTCGATATCATCTCAGCCTGTAAGCAAATTCGATGGAATTCGTCCTGTGCAGTGATTATTGTAGCAGCAGGATCATTCATGTTTACCAACAGTTGCTATAAAAGTGCAACAAACTCTTGGGGAGCACCAGTCAATCTAAGTGATTCTAATTGTTAGTGTTGAATAAAAAAAATTAAAAATGTCTATCACAGTAGTAAATGAAAGTTTTTCATTAATGAAGAAATTGCGAGAAGATGTGTTGAAGTGTTTAAGTGATGCAAATTTTGTGAATAAAAACAATATTATTAAAGAGTGCAACAGAAACATTCGTAAATATCAAGCAGAATTTTGGAAGTGTAAAAAGAATGCTATGAAACGACATTTGGAGAGCTGTATTGCTTAAATTAAATCGTTGAGAGTGTTTATCAAGGCTCCCCATCGAGGTGGAGGAATTAATCAACGAGTAATAAAAAGTGATTTTGTTAAGTGGGAAGAAATAAAAACAGCATTCGTAGGTAGAATTAGGGCAGGTGTCATAGTGAATATAAGCCACCTAGATCCTAAGCTATTTATGCAAGATGCTTCCAAATTACTTGCTCGCCGCATTAAGAATACACTAAAACAACAATACCATATCAAAGTTGCTACAACGTTTTGTGGTGAGTTTATTAAAGAAACTGGTAATAATGAAGTTATTAAAGACATTAAGTATTTCCAAGCAAGAACTGCCCCAATCAGTGTGGAGGATGATTTGAATGAGTGGTATAAATTAAATATAAACGACTCAATACTTACTCAACTAGAAGAGTTTCAAGAGAAAGATAGTGGTTGGGCACTGCATTCTATAATACATTTAGCGGTGCATATCAACAAGTTTGAGCCGATTCGGGCTCATTTTATATTCCTCTACCGAAGGAGATTGTATCAAAGAAAGCTTGCATTAATGTAAAAAACAATGATGAAGCATGCTCCACGTGGGCCGTAATCTCAGCGTTATATCCTGCAACGGCCAACTCTGATAGGATCCCATCATATCCACAATATTCTGCTGTGCTAAATTTAACTGGAATAACATTTCCCATGACACTTAAGCAAATTACACAATTTATCAATAAACGTATTCATCCTAAAGAAAGAGCTTTCCTTCACCACAGTTCCAGGTAGACTTACGAAACACAGGATGGAGCGACATGTAAATCTTTTAATGATTCAAGATGACTATGATCAGGATGATGATGATGATGATGATTATGATGATGATGATGATGATGATGATGATGATGATGATGATGATGATGATGATGATGATGATGATGATGATGATGATGATGATGATGATGATGATGATGATGATGATGATGATGATGATGATGATGATGATGATGATGATGATGATGATGATGATGATGATGATGATGCCTACAAATATCATTTCTGTTGGATTAAAGATCTTTCCCGACTCATATCGAAGCAAACTTCGAAAAATCGTGCTAAAAGGCATATATGCGACAGATCTTTGCGCTACTTTTACTATGCAGAAAAATTAGCATCACACACTCCTGAATGTGACAAACAAAACGATTGTAGGATTATGTTTCCCCCAGAGGAAAATAAATGGTTGGAATATAAGAATTATAACCATAAGAATCCAGTCCCGTTTTGTGTGTATGCTGATCTTGAATCAATATTGAAGCCGATTCAGGGAAACGATCAAAATACACAGCGAATCTAGGAACATGGAGTTCACAGCATAGGATTTTATTTTCACTGCAAACATGATGCTAAGCTCTCATATTACAGAGCATATCGAGGAAAGAATTGCCAACAATGGTTTAGAATTGCAAAAAATTGCATCCATAGCTGTACAGGAAAAGCTGAACATCAGGCCAATGCAACCCCTGACTAAATACTGAGAATCATAATTCAATTCATTTTTTCATATAATCTTTTACCAAGATTGCTCCATAGTTCCAGTCTTTTTTCACAATTTATCTGGATATGATGCTCACTTCATTATTAAGGATATAGCTACATCTATTCCTGGGAAAGTGGATCTCCTACCAATAAATATAGAAAGATATATCTCGTTCACCAAGTACGTTGAAGGCAGTCATATCAAATTCAGATTCATCGATTCCTTCCGTTTTATGGCAGAATCATTAGATAAGCTATCGTCATTGCTACCAATGGATAAATTATATATTACAAGAGCTGTATGGCAGGAATTGGATGACAATGACTTTAAACTACTTACGCGCAAAGGTGTCTTCCCATACGACTTCGTTGACGATTGGGCAAAATTGGATTTCCAACACTTACCGGCACAGGAGCAATTTTATAATAAAAAGACTGACAGTGATATATCTGCTGAGGACTACAGCCGCGCAGAAAA
The DNA here is from genome assembly GCA_963930735.1 of Dioctria linearis. Taxonomy (NCBI): domain Eukaryota; kingdom Metazoa; phylum Arthropoda; class Insecta; order Diptera; family Asilidae; genus Dioctria; species Dioctria linearis. The sequence goes on along the minus strand of OZ005742.1, from coordinate 170,807,888 downwards.
GGTGTGGAGGACATTTGAAATACAGACACTTGGTAAGTAGTTACACTATGTTCATTCTGGACCACTTTTTTTAGCTTCCAGGATTTCGCCACAGATGGCGCCACCGTCGCTAGGTGGGTCGAGTCCACGCTATATGTAGGTTTGTGTCTTGGCTGTATTGGTTTGTGCCTTGGGTACACGATTGTGTCTTGGGTGCACCATTGAGTCTCGACTGCGCCCTAGCGGGATTAATCGGTACTAGCGGGATGTGTCATTTGGTCTTGACTGCGCTCTAGCGTCATTAGCAGGTACTACCAGCATGCTGCGGTACTACGGTTTTCTTAGATAGATATGTGGTGCACCTAAATGTAGGCTTTTTATCATGATTTTTCTTGAGCGCCTGGTTTTCGAGATATTAGCGTATTAATAATTCAAGTTATTTTTGCTCATGGAACTGGATTCTTGGAGGTGTGGGGTGGGAGGGGGGGGAACAACATTTTCATCAGAAATCCTTTGGTTTTCGAGATATTAGCGACATTTGTTCGGGCGCAAACGCCATTTCTTGAGTGAGGTACCTTTCGGCCTTAGCCGGAACTACCAGCATGCCTTGGTTTTACTGTTTTCTTTTATTAGCGGGAGAGGTCTAGATATTGGCATGACGTCATCATGGTTTTGCTGCACCTAAATAAGTTTTCTTAGCAGGGAAGTTGTAGATATCAGCATCATTCGAATTTCACAACATGATATCACCATAAACAGATTATAGAAGATGTCAGTGAGGGTTCTGGGTGTCAAACATTAAATATTGCTCCTAGGCTTTTACAGTATTCGAGTGCAAACGCCATTTCTTGAGTAAGGTTATCTAGCGGCATTAGCTGGTACTACCAGCATGCGCCTAGGCTTTTACAGGATTCGAGTACAGATGCCATTTCTTGAGTAAGGTTCCCTAGTGGCATTAGTGAGTAGTACAGGCATTTAATTGTAGGTGATATGCTTCCCATCCAATGCCCTGATACAATTTAGCATATTCCATAATTTTGATTCGCGTGCAAACGCCATTTCTGAAGTAAAGTTTGCTATTGCCATAAGTCGGTACTACCAGCATGCCTTGGTTTTGCTGTTATCTTTTATTAGCGAGGAAGTTCTAGATATCACGTATGACGTCATCTTGGTTCTTGCTGTTTACAGGTGCTGCACCTAAATAAGTTTTATTAGCGCGGAAGCTGTAGATATCAGCATCATTCGAATTTCAGAACATGACATCACCTTGGTTTGTGTTTTCTTAGAACATTATTATTGTTATTATTGGGTTTAGGGGGTCGTGTATTGATCTTTCGAGTGCAAACACCATTTCTTGAGCAAGGTTCCCTAGCGGCATTAGCCGGTACTACATAATGCCATTTCTTGAGTAAGTTCCCTAGTGGCATTAGTGGGTACTACAAACATTTAATGGTAAGTAATATATTTCCCATCCAATGCTCGCTACCGTAAAAGATTTGATACCTTCATTTTACTATAAAAGGATGAAACATGCGAAATCTTCATAAGTCGAAGCTGTAACTCCGCCGAAAGTACATCGAATCCTGTGGGCCTGCTGAGTAGATTAAAGCTGTTCACCCGTTATCAGACCTGTTTGAAAAGCTGATCACCTGTTATCGGACTTGTTTGAAAAGCTGTTAAGCTGTTATCACAGCTGTTTTAAAAGCTGTTAAGCTGTTATCAGAGCTGCTTAAAAGCTGTTAAGCTGTTATCAGACCTGTTTGAAAAGCTGTTAAACTGGTATCAGAGCTGTTTGAAAAGCTGTTAAGCTGTTACCAGAGCTATTTGAAAAGCTGTTAAGCTGTTATCAGAGCTGTTTGGCAAGCTGTTAAGCTGTTATCAGAGCTGTTTAAAAGCTGTTAAGCTGTTATCAGAGCTGTTTGAAAAGCTGTTAAGCTGTTATCAGAGCTGTTTGAAAAGCTGTTAAGCTGTTATCAGAGCTGTTTGGAAAGCTGTTTACCTGTTATCAGAGCTGTTTGGTTGCCACTTGTTTATCTGATGAAATGGAGTAATGCCCCCATGGTGGAGTATCCGTCGTTCCACTCATAATATGTCGCTTATTATCATAAGGACTCAATGCGATTTTCTTTTGACTGACAGTGTACACGCTATGGTTATGGGATCGTATGGAGCTCTGATTGGTATACGTTATTGTGATGAGATCGTATGGAGCTCTGATTAGCAGTTAATATTCGCTTGTTATTCAGGCATTCGACGTAGTCTTCGAAATTGATATGCTTCTGGACTACATTAGCCTTTACTCCTTTTGCTTTCTTTACAGTTTTACCGTCGTTTATTCGCAGACTGTACATTTTCGAGCGCAAGCCAACAAATTTGCTCACAATTTTCCCATTCAGCTCATCCTTCATTAGACCAGGAATCTTTTTATTCATGAGCGGTAAATCGAACTGGTTATCTTCTGGGTAACCACTTGTATCAAATTTATTTATATTTTCAGCCATGAACTCATATGCAGTTTTCTCTTCAAGTTCATATATTAGAGAATCTGTATCTGTATACATGACTTTACATTTATCTCCAAACTCACGCTGCATAAAACTGTAATGTAAATCGCAGAGGCATATCTTTGAAATTTCCATAACTGCCATTCCAATACAGAGAGGCTTATTGAATAAGATTTTGAGTTGTAATGCATCTGTAATCATGCATCATAAATTGCATGTAAATCATATGCGCATCTCCTTAAAAGAAAATAAAAAAAAGATTGCAGCTAAAGTTCCCATACCTTCTCAAAAGGTAAAACTCCGAGTTCAATTAACTCATCGAGTAAACATAATTTACATACATACAGATTCGTATGTAATCATTTTTGTGATTCATTTACACCTCGTTATGAATGAGGTAAAAGTCAAGCGCATCAAATTCCAGCGCAAGCAAAAAAAGCATAATATGCATGTACAGTGCACCAAGTGGTAAAGAAAATATTACTCACGTGAGGTCACCGCTCTTTTGTTACGATACACATAATAAGATAGGTAAATGATATTGACTGTAGGTAACATTTAGAAATTAATGTAAATTGCTTACTTAGCAATAACTATTGATTATAAATAAGGTAGCATTAAGAAAATAGCGAGGAATAAAGAATTGACTATAGCGAAGACAGGTAGTTCTTATTCTTTAGATCGCAGAGGCAAGTTGGCTAGCGGCTCTAACCTTTTGGATGAAGAGGCTTCTCAGCCAAACATCGTTTCTATAAAATACCGAGGCAATTAGCCAAGTATTTTGGCTCGATAGATATTGAGGCACTGCAGCCATATATCTAGTGCGGATTGAGGCATTTGGCCAGATCCACAGGTGAATGAGGCTTTTTAGGCTTTTATAAATATATTGCGGAAACTCGCCATATATTCATCAATTAATCAAATTAAATTAAATTTCATCATGAACAGAATCTTGGATATTGGCGTATGCGCCATTCTATTGGCAATAGACATAACATGGCGACCCTGCCCGTAAACGAAATGGAATCAATAACATCAACAGTAAGAGAGCAATGGATAGCAGAAATTGATAGCAGACTTAACAAACTGTACGAGAAACTGAACGAGGGATTGAAGTAAGATTTAAAAAATAACCCACGAGCTGGACCCAGGCCGATTTCCATTGAAAAATATCGACAAAAGTACCAACACAAAAGCAAGACAGTAGCAGTGAAGCAGCTAGCAGAAGAAAAATTACCAAAGAAACCACGAGGAGGAAGATTAGTAAAGCAGCACCAACGTGTAGCTGAGCTAAAGAGGATAATAAATACAACTGTAGGATCATTTAGGAGCAGAGCAGTAATAGAATTAAAGGAATTAAGGGAAATTCAGAAGATAGAAAAGAAAACTAGTAAACAAAAGAAAAAGAGAAATGGGAAACACTAAGTCCCAGCAGGGTGTTGTTAATTGCAACACGGAAGAAGTAATGGAAAACCAGATAGTAGTTTATATAATCTTAGGCATAGTAATTAGCATATTGATTTTTAAATTGAATAGCCACTATAAGAAATATGTTAAAAAGAATTTAGTTAGGACAATAAATGTATAGTATAGAATTTTTCTTTCATTTTCTTGATTATGGTATCAGCGTTGGTCAGCAGTAACATACACCATAAGGGTTTCACTGATGGAATTTGATTTGCTAATCGAACTCTTAGGAAATTTAAAAAAGAGTCCAGGTAGGACATATACTGCAAATTACATTGAAATAAAAATAACGAGATCAACGAAGTCTGGCTCGAAATAAAAAAAAATATTACTGATAAAGTAAAATTATAAGAAGCAAAAAGAAAATTTGAGGAATTAAAAAATAAAATAAGTGTCTATCTTATTCCCAAAGAATCATTGGAAAAGTCTGACGAGATTACGCAAAAGACAATAGCAGCATTTGATATTGCGACTGCAACAAAAATAATACCGGAGTTTGATGGTGATTTTAAGACACTATCAAATTTTCTTGGTCTGGTTGAATTCTATAAAGAATCGCTAAAAACCGATCAAGAGAGTACACTTCTAAAATTCATAACGACGGTAAAACTATCAGATAGAGTCAAGAATAGACTCTTATCAGAAAGCGCGCCAACAAAAATATCAGAATTAAAAACAAATCTACAAAAAACATACAAGATAAATAAAAATCCACTGAAAATACACAGTGATTTGGCCAAGATACAGCAAGGCAATCAAAGCGTAAATGCTTTCGCTTCAAGAATAGAAGCACTGATAGCATCATTAAATGATCTAAAAATATCAGAACAAGGAGAAGCTAATCGAGCATTAATCGTGAACATGAATGATCAGTTAGGCTTAAGTTCATTTAAGAATGGTATTAATGAACCATACAAAACCATTCTCATAGCAGCAAGGCTAAGCAAACTATCTGAAGCCATAACGATAACCACAGAAATGACTGATTGTCCGAACCAAGCAAACATGTATTATTACAAGCAAAACTTCAACAGTACTAACAGATGCAATAACAAATATCAGAAGAACAATTGCACGAACCAGAACACTAACTACAACAAAAATAACAATAGCAACTATTATAGAAAGGAAAACAACAGTTATAGAAATAGAAATGGAAATAACAATAGAAGCAATAATAACAACTATAACAACAGAAGATCTAGTGATAACTACAATAAGTGCAACAGAGGTTATAACAATAGATGGGACAGAGAATCGGAAAACTTAGCTGTCCCCGGAAAACAGAGAACCGGGGTATACACACTAAGAAAATAGTGCATCTAAAACAAGCAGACAACCACTCAAACTATATAAATATATATTAAAGAAAGCAAATATCCGATATCATTTTTGATTGACTCAGGTGCAGATATATCAATACTAAAGAATAACTTAGTCGAAAATGCAGACATAGATGTAAATGAATCGTGTCAAATAAATGGAATTGCAAATAAAATAATAACTACGCATGGAGCCACAGAGTTAGAATTGCCAATTGAAGACATAATTGTAAAACATAAGTTTCATATAATTGATGATGATATTAACTTAACTACGAACGGGGTGTTAGGACCTGATTTTCTGATTAAATATCATTGTAACATAGATTACGAAACATGCGCATTGACCATAAGATCAAACGCAAGGGATATAGTATTACCAATAAACATGGACATCAAAATCATCAATAATATCACAATACCGCCTAGATCAGAGATAATAACACCAACCGATATTGAAATAAATGAAGACAGTCTGATCTGCGGAAAGGAAATAAAAAAAGGGATTTTTGTAGCAAATGCGGTAATACCATCAAAGCGCATAAAACACATAAGAGTTTTGAACACAACAGAAGAACTGGGCACCATAACAAAGGCTCATATATATACGCAACCACTCAAGAATTATCACGTTGGAATAGATTCTATTAAGGACTACAATATTTGTCATTTCAACAAAGCTAGAATGAACAATTTAAAGTTTGAAAAGGTTAAAGAACAGATAAACATAGATAGCTTATGCCCAAAAGCAAAACAATCAATACTAAGCATCTGTGAGAAGTTCGAAAATGTCTTTCATATAGATAGAGAACCACTAACCATGAATAATTTCTACAAACAACGAATTTCGACTATAGATAAAACACCCGTCTACATAAAAAACTATAGGATGCCAAATTCACAGCTTAATGAAATCAATACACAAGTAAGGAAGCTGCTAGAGGAAGGTATAATAGGACCATCAGTAAGTCCTTATAACTCACCATTGCTAATTGTACCCAAGAAAGACCTTGGAGGACAAAAGAAATGGCAACTGGTTGTAGATTTTAGATCACTTAACAAAAAGGTTGTCAACGACAAGTTTCCCTTAACAAGACTTGATGATGTATTGGATAAATTAGGCCGAGCAAAATATTTTTCGACTCTGGATATGACTAGTTCATTTCATCAAATTCCATTACATCAAAAATCAAGACCGTTAACAGCATTTTCGACAAATACAGGACACTACCAATTCACGAGATTACCATTTGGGTTAAAAATATCAATAAATAGCTTGCAACGAATGCTATCAATAGCACTAAGTGGACTAGAAGCCGCAGCGTTCCTATATGTAGATGATATTATAATATTTGGTTCTAACTTAGATGATCACAATAACAACCTCATAAAAGTATTAGAAAGATTGCAGAAATATAATCTAAAGCTAAATGCAAGTAAATGTAACTTTTTAAAACCAGAAGTTACATACCTTGGCCACCGAATCACACCTGGGGGTATACGAACTGACCCACAGAAATATGAAAGCATAAAAAATTATCCTGAACCAAAGAATGCTGATGAGGTGTGAAGATTCGTAGCATTCTGCAACTATTATAGGAGATTTGTCCAGAATTTTGCAGAGATCGCAAAACCACTAAATGAACTTCTAAAAAAGAACAAAATATTTCATTGGTCTGAAGATTGCAAGAAATCATCTGAAGTCTTAAAACAGAAACTAGTATCACCACCAATACTAAGTTATCCTAATTTCAATGAATTATTCATTTTAACAACTGATGCATCAAGCTATGCATTAGGAGCAGCTATCTCGCAAGGCGAAATCGGACGAGATAAGCCGATAGCCTATGCAAGCAAGTCCCTTAATAAACATGAATTAAATAAACCCATAATAGAAAAAGAACTGTTAGCTATTCACTGGGGAATACAGCATTTTAGACCATACTTATTTGGAAGAAAATTCATAGTGTATACGGCTTACCGACCGCTTGTAAGCTTATTTACGCACAAAAACCCATCATGAAAATTAACGAGAATAAGAGTTGATCTCAATGATTATGATTTTGAAATTGTCTTTAAACAAGGTAAAATGAACACCAATGCAGACGCATTATCAAGAATCAAACTAGAATCCAAGGACTTAATAGCAATGGTGCCGAAAAATAATATGAATGTAATCACAAGAAACATGCAGAGAAAACAACACATGCAGGATAATAATAATAACAAGGAGGGCAAAAGTAGTAAAAACTGTGCAAGTACCTTAATTTCAAACAAGAAGCCTGATCAACTTTACGTTTGGAACAGTACATCAATATCAGATATAAGGTACATTAAAAAACTCGAGTTAACATTTAAAAATAATAAACACACGCAACTTAGGACACACAATGATAACAGAAAACTGCATGAAATAGAAATCGCTAAAGATAAAATAATTGCAGAGTGTAATGATAAATCTTTACCAGAGTTAAAATTGGTTCTGAGGAAGTTACTACTCAAAATAAGCAATGCAAAAATAGATAAATTAGCGCTAGCAAATAATCATGAATTATTTGATATTATCGACGTCGAAAAATTAAGGAATATTTTGAAGGAATTCCATAAAGAAACAAAACATTGTGTTAATATTATTTTATATACACCTCCTAAAAGAATAATAAAAAAAGATGAAATGCACAGACTGATAAAAGAATACCATAGCTCACGAATTGGTGGACATTGCGGTATAAGAAGATGCATTGCTAGGTTAAAACAAAAACACATTTGGAAAAATATGAATAAGATGGTGAAAGAATACGTAAATAACTGTAAAGAATGCGCAAGAGCAAAAGTCACGAAACACACCAAAGAGAGATACTTAATGACTAACACACCAGGATCATCTTTTGAAACAATCTCCATAGACACGGTTGGACCACTTCGACCATCTGGGGACTTCAGATACATTCTAACTCTTCAATGCGAGCTAACGAAGTTTGTAGAAGCAATCCCAATAGAAACCAAACATGCAAGGACAGTGGCGAAAGCAATAGTAGAAAAATTCATATTGAAATATGGATGTTTTAAAAAACTCAAAACTGATATGGGTACAGAATTTTGTAATCAACTGATAAACAGCCTGTGCGACCTTTTAAAAATAAAAAAAGTGACATCAGCCCCATTTCACCACGAAACCCTAGGTTCGATCGAAAGAAACCATAGAGTTTTAAACGATTATATAATGACGATTTCCGAACAAGAAAATTGGAGTGAAATATTACCCTACTATACTTACAGCTACAGCACCACACCACATACAACTACCAATTATACACCTTTTGAGCTAGTTTTTGGAAAATTAAATTCATTACCATGTGAGATCTTAGATAACAATACAAAAATATATAATGTAAAAGAATGTTTACTGAAAGAAAAGCAAGAAAGAATATATAAACAAAACGCTGTAAACGAAGCTAACTTTAAAATAGATGATTATGTATATATAAAAGTAGGCAATAGAGTAAAATTACAGCAACCGTATAAGGACCATGTAGAATAATTAGACAAGATAATGTGAATAGTTATGTAGATATAAATGGGAAAGAAATTAAAATACACAATAATAACTTAAAACTATGTAAACATAAAATATAGGTAGCTATAGATACATAGATAGAAAAATTAAAAATATATATATATCAAAATAGTTAAACTAAAATGTAACAAAAGTAAGATGACCAAATGTGCAACGAATGATTGCAATTCTACTTTCCTTAGAGAAATCAAAATTGCATCAATCTTTTGAGGATGGAGATGTAATGCATCTGTAATCATGCATCATAAATTGCATGTAAATCATATGCGCATCTCCCTAAAAGAAAATAAAAAAAAAAGATTGCAGCTAAAGTTCGCATACCTTCTCAAAAGGTAAAACTCCGAGTTCAATTAACTCATCGAGTAAACATAATTTACATACATACAGACTCGTATGTAATCATTTTTGTGATTCATTTACACCTCGTTATGAATGAGGTAAAAGTCAAGCGCATCAAATTCCAGCGCAAGCAAAAAAAGCATAATATGCATGTACAGTGCGCCAAGTGGTAAAGAAAATATTACTCGCGTGAGGTCACCGCTCTTTTGTTACGATACACATAATAAGATAGGTAAATGATATTGATTGTAGGTAACATTTAGAAATTAATGTAAATTGCTTACTTAGCAATAACTATTCATTATAAATAAGGTAGGTAAATAGCGAGGAATAAAGAATTGACTATAGCGAAGACAGCTAGTTCTTATTCTTTAGATCGCAGAGGCAAGTTGGCCAGCGGCTCTAACCTTTTGGAAGAAGAGGCTTCTCAGCCAAACATCGTTTCTATAAAATACCGAGGCAATTAGCCAAGTATTTTGGCTCGATAGATATTGAGGCACTGCAGCCATATATCTAGTGCGGTTTGAGGCATTTGGCCAGATCCACAGGTGAATGAGGCTTTTTAGCCTTTTATAAATTTATTGCGGCCACAAGCCATATATTTATCAATTAATCAAATTAAATTAAATTTCATCATGAACAGAATCTTGGATATTGGCGTATGCGCCATTCTATTGGCAATAAACATAACAGCTGCTCATTGAATACAACTCAAGAATACACCGAACTACGAAAATGAGACCACGTGATATTAACGCTTCCAATGAGAAACAACTGCTCTGAACTGTATACAATCATATAAAGTTTGTTGTTCCTGCAAAGTATAAAGTTGGAGATTTTGTACGCATCAGCAAATACAAGCATATATTTGAGAGAAGCTATACACCAAACTGGACAGCTGAGATTTTTAAAATTATTAAAGTTCAAAACACAAACCCCATCACATATCGGCTGGAAGATTATCAAGGAAATCCAATCACAGGAGGCTTTTATGAATTTGAGCTGCTGAAAGTTAAACACCCAAACCTATATCTCGTATAGAAAATCTTAAAGAGGAGTGGAGATAAAGCTTACGTTAAATGGCTCCGATTTTCATCAAAACACAATTCTTGGATTAATAACAAAGATGTTTTATAATTTCTTGAAAAACAACTATAACTATAATACAATTACAATAAATTTATAATTATAATACTTTTTTTATTTTACAATTAAACATGTTTAAAACAAATTACTTGAATAAATGAAACTAAAACTATAATAGATTTATTATTTACCCTTGACTTAGATACTTTCTGCGGCTGCTACTTGTTGATCTGTGAAATAGAGTAATTTCCCCATGGTAGAGTATCCGTCGCTCCGCTCATAATATGACGCTTATTATCGTATGGAGCTCTGATTAGCAGTTAGTATCCGCTTGTTATTCAAACATTCGGCGTAGTCTTCGAAATTGATATGCCTCTGGACTACATAAGTCTTTACTCCTTTCGCTTTTTTAACAGTTTTACCAGCGTTTTCACGCAGACTGTACATTTTTGAGCGCAAGCCTACAAATTCGCTCATGATTTTCCCATTCAGCTAATCCTTCATTAGCCCAGGAATCTTCTTTTTCATGAGCGGTAAATTGAATTTATTATCTTCTGGGTAATCACTTGTATCAAATTTGTTTATATTTTCAGCGATAAACTTATATGCATTTTTGTCTTCAAGTTCATATATTAGAGAATCTGTATCAGTATACATGACTTTACATGTATCTCCATACTCACGCTGCATAAAACTGTAGTGAAAATCGTAGAGGCATATTTTCGAAATTTCCATAACTGCCATTCCTATATACAGCGGCTTATTGAATAACATTTTGAATTGCCTTAATTCGACAGCAACTAAATTCTCATCAAATGTCGTTGCGCTGTGGAAGTCGGGTGCCGCTATCCGAGCTTTTGCACCATAGCGACCTTCCCACTTCATGCAAAGCTTGATATCGCTATACTTGCGTACATTTTCCATGGTCTTACCAAAATCTGCATTATTCATCTTCTTATAGCTGTCCTTCCCTTGATCGCTTGTAGCCTGCATCCGTTTGGTGGTATTTAAGTCGATATATGGTTTAAGCCAAGCTGATTGGTCGAACTGAAGTACCCGGTGCACTTTTTTTCAGGATGAGTCAATGTGATAAGCATTGCTTCAAATTTCGGTGGTGTATAACATATTAAGTTTTTGGATGTAATGTTGTCAAAAGCTTTTCTAATTTTGCTCCAGGTGGTGCTACATGCTCAGAGCAAAACGGTAAGTCCCTATGCTTATCATGCAGATGTTGAGGATAATCCAAGTCGACTTCGAATATGTATCCAGTTGGAGAGTCATCAGGAATTTCACGTCGCTATTGGGAGCATCAACCCATTTGAATCCTCCGGTTGGTAAATGCTGTGACATGGACCATCCATAAAGGTTATTCACATCATAATACATCAAGTAATTCTCTTTCTCCTCAGGGTTAAAATCATGCATATATTTATTATTGGCTTTACTATACCTGTTCGAACATTGACTTATACCACCTCGAATGCCTCTCTCTATGAATAGCAGTATATCTACGTCGGTTATTAGTTCTAATTTCACATTAGTGTATTTTAGCATAGGATTCCATGTTAGGCCTGGCATGGTGAAATAATGTGCTGGATCTAAATTGTATGCCTTCATGCACACTTCTCGAAAGTTCTCAAACACATTGGCCAATAGAAGAACATCAGTCTTAAGGTATAGATCTGAATATTCACCAAGTGTTTGTATTTCAAATTTTTGCCAGACCTCTTCAGCATGATTGTAGTCCTCAGGAGATATATCACTGTCAGTCATTTTATTGTAGAACGCTTCCTGTTTTGGCAAGTTCCGGAAATCCAATTTATCCCAGTCATCAATAAAATCATATGGGAAGACACCTTTGCGTGTAAGAAGTTTGATAGTGACATCATTCAATCCCTGCCATACTGACCTTGTAGTGTTTAATGTATCCATCGGCAGCAATGATGATAGCTTATCTAAAGATTCAGCCATAAAACGGAAGGAATCGATGAAACTGAATTTTATGTAGCTGCCGTCCATGTGCTTGGTGAATGAGATTTATCTTTCCTTGTTTATTGGCAAGAGATCAACTTTTCCTGGGAAAGATGTAAATATATCTTTAATAATGAAGTGAGCATCATATTCGGATAAATTGTAAAAAATGACTGGAACTATGCAGCAATCTTGATACATCAGATTGCACGCATTCTGCGCTGGTCCTCGATATTTTCCTGTTAAGTGGCAATGATCCCGAACTCGTTCCTCATCAGGTGCAAACGTTTTTTTCACATATATGGCAGCAAGTATTTTCCATATGTGAACGCCGTTCCCCTTTAGTCAGGGGCTGCATTGGCCTGATGTTCAGCTTCTCCTGTACAGCTATGGATGCAATTTTTTGCAATTCTAATGCAAACCAGTTTTGACAGTCCTTGCCTCGATATGCCCTGTAATATGAAAGCTTAGCATCATGTTTGCAGTGGAAATAGAATCCTATGCTATGAACTTCATGTTCCTGGACTCGCTGTGTATTTTGATCGTTTCCCTGAATCGGCTTCAATATTGACTCAAGATCAGCATATACACAAAACGGGACTGGATTCTTATGGTTATAATTCCTATACTCCAGCCATTTCTTTTCCTCTGATCGAAACATAATCCTGCAATCATTTTGCTTCTCGCATTCAGGAGTGTGTGATACTAATTTTTCTTCAGAGTAAAAGTAGAGCAAACATCTGTCGCATATATGCCCTTTAGCATGATTTTTCGAAGTTTGCTTCGATATGAGTCGGGAAAGATCTTTAATCCAGCAGAAATGATATCTGCTGGCATCATCATCATCATCATCATCCATATGATCTTCATCATCATCATCATCAGCCTGGTCATAGACATCTTGCAGCATTAAGAAATTTACATGTCGCTCCATCCTGTGTTTCATAAGTCTAACTGGAACTGTGGTGAAGAAACGCTCTTTCTCTAGGATGAATATGTTTATTGATAAATCGTTCTGGCCTTCAAATTGTGTAATTTGCTTACGCGTCATGGGAAATGTTATTCCAGTTAAATTAAGTACAGTATACAGTAGAATAATGCGGATATGATGAGATCCTATCGAAGTGAACATTTGCAGGATATAGCGCTGATATTATTGCCCACGCGAAGCATGCTTCATCATTATTTTTTACATTAATGCAAGCTTTCTTTGATGCAATCTCCTTCAGTAGAGGTATATAAAATGATCCCCGAATCGGTTCAAACTTGTTGATATGCACCGCTAAATGTATTATAGAATGCAGTGCCCAACCACTATCTTTCTCTTGAAACTCTTCTAGTTGAGTGAATATTGGGTCGTATATATTTAATTTATACCACTCATTTAAATCATCCTCCACACTGATTGGGGCAGTTCTTGCTTGGATGTACTTAATGTCTTTAATAACTTCATTATTACCAGTTTCTTTAATAAACTCACCACAAAACGTTGTAGCAACTTTGATATGGTATTGTTGTTTTAGTGTATTCTTAATGCCGCGAGCAACTAATTTGGAAGCATCTTCCATAAATAGCTTAGGATCTAGGTGGCTTATATTAACGATAACACCTGCCCTAATTCTACCTATGAATGCTGTTTTTATTTCTTCCCACTCTCAACGATTTAATTTGAGCAATACAGCTGTCCAAATGGCGTTTTCTAGCATTCTTATTACACTTCCGAAATGCTGCTTGATATTTACGAATGTTTCTGTTGCACTCTTTAATAATATTGTTTTTATTCACAAAATTTGCATCACTTAAACACTTCAACAATTCTTCTCGCAATTTCTTAATTAATGAAAAACTTTCATTTATTACTGTGATAGATATTTTTTTAATTTTTTTTATTCAACACTAACACTTTGAATCACTTAGATTGACTGGTGCTCCCCAACAGTTTGCTTGCGTTTTTATAGCAACGGTTTGTAAACATGAATGGTCCTGCTGCTACAATAATCATTGCACAGGATGAATTCCAACGAATTTGATTACAGGCTGAGAAGATATCGAATACACGATAAGAAAATCACTCAAATTAATTTGATTACTTTATTCTGCTGGTCGAATTGGCAAATAAGATTGTTTACATGAATGCATACATGAAAATGTGAAAATTTGTTTAAATTCCAATGAAACGTCTCGATCGGTAAAATTCTGGGAACAATAAAATTTTTGGATGCCTACAGGAAGTGTGGTATCAAATTATATGAAACGAATAAACATGAATCATTTCCTGATATTGCTTAAATTTGTTTACAGCAGGATGTGAAAATTTGTTTACGAATTCCAATGAAACGTTTCGATCAGTAGAATAAACATGAAACATTTGCTGATATTGCTTAAATTTGTTTACAACAGGATGTTTTCGAATTCCAATGAAACGTTTCTATCAGTAAAATTCTTGGAATGGGGTTGCTTACAGGAAGTGTGGTATCAAATTACATGAATCATTCAGCTTAATGTGCTGATATTGCAAATTTGCTTTAAGCAGGATTAAACCTGACATGACTATAAATTGAGGAGCTGAATCAGATTTGCAATCAGTTTCATTTTGGAGTTCAAACGATAAACAACCAAGGAGAAAGTAATCTGAAATGGCAAACGCAATGGAGGAACTGAAGAAACTGGAGCAGTACCCACCTTCTCTAAAGACATCTGAAATGGAATTTAATAAGGAATACAAGATTCTGGGTGCCAGAAGATGTAAGACTGCATTTGGATCTCGCATCATCCTGGACTTGGAGGACTGTCAACTTTTCCTTCCTGCACGGTACAGCTCAATTACTGATTATACTATACTGGATATAAATACCGCAGAAGATTTTTATCTTATAAATAGAGGTCCTATCCGCCGAACGTTTAAAATAGAGTTTATTCGCCATGATGTTAATTTGTATCCAATTAATTATTATAATCGTTAAATAAAAAAATAAATAATGTGAAACTAGTTTTTATTATTAATATAGCTAAATTGTTAGTGATAATGAAACATACGTTTAGTGCTAGTGCTCCACAAGTTTATATAATTGAATATGAGCCCAGAAAAGGACCTTGGGAGACCTATGCTCTGGATCGCTTTCGGATAGGATTCATAGAACTTCACTTAAATTGCTACCAATTTTGAATATAGAACATAGGGAAAAAGTTTATAACTTAAGATTTAGAAATAAATAATCCATTTCCATGAGCAAAAATAACTTGAAATATTAATACGCTAATATCTCGAAAACCAGAGCTCGTATTTACAGCAAGTGTTGATATTACTTAAATTTATTTATTTTATGAGAATTCCAGTAAAGCGCATCACAACACATTACTAATTGCCAATTAGCTAATTACCAACCAAGCTGCTAATTGCCAATTAGCTAATTGCCAATTAGTAATTATATAATTGCCAATTAGCTAATTGTTTGAACAAATGTCGCCAATATCTCGAAAGCCAGCGTCCGTAGAGGATTGGATTTCTAATGAAAATTTCGTTCCCAGCTCCCAGCCCACACCGCCAAGAATCCATTTCCATGAGCAAAAATAACTTGAAATATTAATACGCTAATATCTCGAAAACCAGAGCTCGTAGAGGATTTCTGATGAACATTTCATTACCCCCTCCGTATGCCCCCCACATACCCACCATCTAGAATCCATTGGCATGAAGAAAAATGTCCTACTATTAACTTTAATTATTAGTTCAAAACCAAAAGCCTACATTTAGGCGCTCAAGAAAAATCAATTATTACTAATATTAATTCAAAACCAGGCGCAACACTTGAAAACAACAAAAGCCTACAAATTTGGCGCACCACACATCAAAAAAAAACCGTAGCATGCTGCTACGTGTGGGCACAATAACCGTAGCATGCTGCCACGTGTGGGCGAGAGTGAAGCTCATACTTCCCAAAACCGTAGCATGCTGTCACGTGTAGGCCAAAAGTGAAGCAAAAACCTTCACATATCCAAGAGAACCGTACCACATATCCAAGAAAGCCGTAGTACCGGAACATGCTGGCAGTATCGGCTAATGTCTCACGGACTGACCAAATGACACATCCCGGTAGTACCGATTAATCCCGCTAGGTCGCAGTCGAGACTCAATGGTGTATCAAAGGCACAAACCAACAAAGCCAAGACACAAACCTACATTTAGTATGGTTTCAAACCACCTAGCGATGGTGACGCCAGCTGTGGCGAAATTCTGGAAGCTAAAAAAGTGGTCCAGAATGAACATAGTGTAACTACGTACCAAGTGTCTGTATTTCAAATGTCCTCCACACCGTTTCTGCGCAGCTGTAGTCCTCAGCAGATATATCACTGTCAGTCATTTTATTATAGAATTGCTCCTGTGCCGGTAAGTGTTGGAAATCCAATTTTGCCCAATCGTCAACGAAGTTGTATGGGAAGACACCTTTGCGCGTAAGAACATAGTGTAACTACTTTGGTAAATATTCCGATATGTACCTGAAAACTGATGTCCTTCTATTGGCCGATTTCGGCGAGAACTTTCGGGATGTCTGTATGAAGACGTACAATTTAGATCCTGCACATTATTACACCATGCCAGGTATAACATGGGATGCAATGTTAAAATATACCAAAGTGAAACTGGAGCTGATAACTGATGTAGACATACTGGTATTCGTAGAGAGAGTACAGCCAACAATAAATATATGGATGATTTTAACCCAGATGATGTTAACAACCTTTATGGAAGGGCCATGGCACAACATTTACCTACCGGAGAATTCAGATGGGCTGATAGTCTGATGATTCACCAACTGGATAATACTCGAAGTTGATTTAGACTATCCACCACATCTGCATGATAAGCATAAAGACTTACAGTTTTGCTCTGAGCATACAGCACCACCAGGTTCAAAATTAGAAAAACTTTTAACAACATCATTTATCAACATCATTTATCAACATTAAAGAAAAATATATTATACACTATCGAAATTTGAAGCAATGCTTATCACATGGCCTCACCTTAAAAAAAGTACACCGGATCCTGCAATTCAACCAGTCAGCTTGGCTTAAGCCTTACATTGATTTGAAAACCTCCAAACGGAAACAGGCTACCAGTTATCATGAAAAAGACAGCTATTAAAAGATGAATAATGCTGCGTTTGGTAAAACCATGGAAAATGTACGCAAGTATAGTGACATCAAGCTTTGCGTAAAGTGAGAAGGCCGCCATGGTGCCAAAGCTCTGATTGCAGCTCCCATTTGCCACATATTTGATGAGAACTTAATTGCTGTGGAATTAAGGAGACTGAAAATGTTGTTTAATAAACCACTCTATATTGGAATGGCAGTCTTGGAAATTTCAAAAACATGCCTCTACGACTTCCATTACAGTTTTATGCAGCGCGAGTTTGGTGATAAATGTAAAGTCATGTATACCGATACAGACTCCCTAATATATGAAATTGAAGAGATAAGCATATATGACTTAATGGCTGACAACTTTTCTAAATTCGATACAAGTGATTAACCTGTAAATAATGACTTCAATATACCACTTATGAATAAAAAGATAAGGGAATAAAGGCAAATGTTGTTCAGAGGCATATAAAGTTCCCAGACTACGTTGAATGCCTGAACAACAAGCAGCTTTTAACTGCAAATCAGAGCTGCATACGATCGCATAACCACAATGTCTACACCATCAACCAAAAGATGATAGCTTTAAGTCCACATGATAACAAGGGGTATATTTTGAGTGGCACAACGGATACTCTATCATGCGGACATTACTCAATTCCACCAGAGCAACAGGGAACAAGCGCAGAAAGTTCAGTTCCACTAGAGCAACAAGGAACAAGCACAGAAATTATTGAAATCTAAGCTCATTATTGTAAATAAAAACATGGATTATAGTTTTAGTTTCATTTATTTAAGTAATTTGTTTTAATTGCATTATAGCTACATATATAAAGTATTATAATTATAATTATAAATTTATTTTTAAATTGTATTACAGTTATAGTTTGTAAAGAAATTATAAAACATCTTTGTTATTAATCCAAGAATTGTATTTTGATGAAAATCGGAGCCATTTAACGTAAGTTTTATCTCCACTCTTCTGTAAGATTTTCTCTACGAGATATAGGTTTGGGTGTTTAACTTTCAGCAGATCCAATTCTTAAAAGCCTCCTGTGATTGGATTTCCGTGATAATCTACCAGCCGATATGTGATGGGGTTTGCGTTTTGTACTTTAATAATTTAAAAAAATCTTAGTTGTCCAGTTTGGTGTATATATATGCTTGTATTTGCTGATGCGTACAAAATCTCCTACTTTATACTTTGCAGGAGCAACAATCTTTATATGATTGTATACAGTTCAGAGCAGTTGATTCTCATTGAAAGCGTTAATACCACGTGGTCTCATTTTCGTAGTTCGATGTATTCTTGACTTGAATTCAGTAAGCAGCGACTCAAAATCTTATTCAATAAGCCTCTCTATATTGGAATGGCAGTTATGGAAATTTCATAGATATGCCTCTATGATTTCCACTACAGTTTTATGCAGCGTGAATTTGGAGATAAATGTAAAGTCATGTATACAGATGCAGATTCTCTAATATATGAACTTGAAGAGAAACATGCATATGAGTTTATGGCTGATAATATACACAAATTTGATACAAGTGATTACCCAGAAGATAACCAGTTCAATTTACCCCTCATGAATAAAAAGATTCCTGGTCTAATGACGGATGAGCTGAATGGGAAAATTATGAGCGAATTTGTTGGCTTGCGCTCGAAAATGTGCAGTCTGCGTATAAACCATGGTAAAACTGTAAAGAAAGCAAAAGGAGTAAAGGCGAATGTAGAAGCATGTCAATTTCGAAGACTACGTCAAATGCTTGAATAACAAGCGAATATTAACTGCCAATCAGAGCTCCATACGATCCTATAACCATAGCGTTTACACTGTCAGTCAAAAGAAGATCGAATTGAGTCCTTAAGATAATAAGCGACATATTATGAGCGGAGTGACGGATACTCTACCATGGGGCATTACGCCATTTCATCAGATCAATAAGTGGCAACCAAATAGCTCTGATAACAGATAAATAGCTTTCCAAACAGCTCTGATAACAGCATTACAGCTTTTCCAGCAGCTCTTATAACAGGTAAACAGCTTTTCAAACAGCTCTGAAAAGAGATTAGCAGCTTTTAAACAGCTCTGGTAACAGCTTAACAGCTTTCCAACAGCTCTGATATCAGCTTAACAGCTTTTCAAACAGCTCTGATAACAGCTTTTAAAAAGCTCTGATAACAGCTTAACAGTTTTCAAACAGCTTTTCAAATAGCTCTGATAACAGCTTAACAGCTTTTCAAACAGTTCTGATAACAGCTTAACAGCTTTTCAAACAGCTCTGATAACAGCTTAAAAGCTTTTCAAACAGCTCATATAACAGCTTAACAGCTTTCCAAACAGCTCTGATAACAGCTTAACAGCTTTTCAAACAGCTCTTATAACAGGTAAACAGCTTTTCAAATAGCTCTGATAACAGCTTAACAGCTTTTAAACAGCTCTGATAACAGCTTAACAGCTTTTAAAACAGCTCTGATAACAGCTTAATAGCTTTTCAAACATGTCTGATAACAGGTGAACAGATTTAATCTACTCAGCAGGTCCACAGGACTCGGTGTGCTTTCGGCTGAGTTACAGCTTCGACTTATGAAGATTTCGCATGTCTCATCCTTTTATAGTAGAATGAAGGTATCAAATTCTTTACCGTATTAGGGAACCTTACTCAAGAAATGGCAATATGTAGTATCGGCTAATGCCGGTAGTGAACCTTACTCAAGAAGTTGTGTTTGCAATACACGCACCCCCTAAACCCAATAATAACAATAACATTTTGCTAAGAAAACATCAAACCAAGCTGATGTCATGTTGTGAAATTCAAATGATGCTGATATCTACAACTTCCCCGCTACTAAAACTTATTCAGGTGCAGCACCTGTAAAGAGCAAGAACCAAGATGACGTCATACGTGATATCTACAACTTCCTCGCTAATAATGTAAAACAGCAAAACCAATGCATGCTGGTAGTACCGACTAATGCCACTAGGGAACTATACTCCAGAAATGGCGTTTGCACGAGAATCAAAATTATGGAATATGCTAAATTGTATCAAGGCATTGGATGGGAAACATATCACCTATCATTAAATGCCTGTAGTACTCACTAATGCCACTAGGGAACCTTACTCAAAAATGGCATCTGTATTCCAATCCTGTAAAAGCCGAGGCGTATGCTGATATCTACAACTTCCCCGCTAATAAAAGAAAATAGCAAAAGCAAGGCATAGGTAGCCTTACTCAAGAAATGGCGTTTGCACTCGAATCCTGTAAAAGCTTTGATACCCAGAACACCCACTGACATCTTCTACAATCTGTTCATGGTGATGTAATGTTGTGAAATTTGATTGATGCTGATATCTACAACTTCCCTGCTAAGAAAACTTATTTGGGCGCAGCACTTGAAAACAGCAAAATCAAGATGACGTCACGCTGATGTCTAGCACTTCCCCAGTAATAAAAGAAAACAGCAGAAACTAAGGCATGCTGGTAGTTACGGCTAATTCCGCTAGGTCATGCTGATATCTAAAACTTCCCCGCTAATAAAAGAACACAGCAAAACCAAGGCATGCTGATAGTTCCGGCTAATGCCGCTAGGTAACCTTACTCAAGAAATGGCGTGCCCGTAGAGGATTTCTGATGAAAATTTCGTTCCCCCTCCCACACCACACCGCCAAGAATCCATTGCCATTAGCAAAAATAACTTGAATTAGAAATACGCTAACATCTCGAAAACCAGCGCTCGTAGAGAATTTCTGATGAAAATTTCATTACCCCCTCCCTATCTTTATTACCCCCCCCCCCCCTAATTTCCTACTGTTAACTTTAATTATTAACCAAAAGCGTACATTTAGGCGCTCAAGAAAAATCATAATAAAAAAACCTACATTTAGGTGCACCACATATCTATCTAAGAAAACCGTAGTACCGGAACATGCTGGTAGTACCGGCTAATGCCGCTAGAGCACAGTCAAATCCAAATGACACATCCCTGAGCATGCTGGTAGTACCGGTTAATCCCGCTAGGGCGCAGTCGCAGCATGGACTCACACCACCTAGCGACGGTGGCGCTATCTGTGGAGAAATCCTGGAAGCTAAAACAGTGAGCCAGAACTCACATAGAACAACTACTGGGCGGTACGCTAGCTCGCCGCGGCTATTGGCGGAGAGGGTGGGGAGGTTCCACGAAAACCTACCGCTGTGCCACCAGCCATATACAAAAACAATCGTGCCTGACAAGCCAAAAACCCAAGCACACACCCGGTCCTGAAGGGACCATTAAAAAACTTACCCTTACCTTTAGTGAAGGCGTAGATGTTTTGCCTTCTCTGCTTGACCCAACCACCCAATCGACACTGACATACCAGAAGCATTACAGGCTCTCTTCCTATATATATGTATGTCTATAGCTACGCAAGTGTGTGTGTGTATATAGGAACAGATCATCAGTGACTCAATTCATTAAAAAAATTTGTTCCGATTCATTTGCTGTCAAAGTCGAGATACTCAAACAGAAACGTGCTATCTATACATCTTATACACAGAGGTATATGAAAACTTTATACTGTTCACTTAAACAATTTGAAAAATATTCATTTTTATCTATATATCCAGGATTAATACCATAACTACTATGTCTTTCTCCTGAATGCAAACTTTTTCCTTATTGGAATCATTATGAAAGACCACATTTCTTTTAAACTTCTGATAACCTTGCTAAGAAACATTTCCACGTACTATATAAATTATATGATCGTTGATCGTGGCTCGATTATGCGATCTTCCTTAACACTATACGTTGAACTTAGTTTATACACTTAACCATCGAATTAACCTACAAGAACAATGTACCAAAAGTTTACTCACTCGTAATCCGGTCCGTCGAGGGAGCTTCCTGGAAGTATGTATTCGGTGTCCTGCAATCAATGGTTAAATATTTGACTAGTTCAGGTTTGACGCTATTTCTTTCTTGCTCACTTTCTTTATTCATTAGTATTTATAAACCGTACATAACAAGTTACGACCAAAACATATGTAGAGTTCCACGATTTAGGGGAGTTCCCATCCTGGCAAACATCTCCGGAACATCTAGTGAACAATGTCGAGCTTCGGTTGATTACCTGCACTAGGATTTGTAGACGTGGTTGACGGATGTCTTGGGAGTCTCTCTTTTCATAGCGCCGTACCTTGCTGACTTTCACTGCTTGGTACAATGGGCTTATTACTCCTCCAAAGGTTGAGTTGATTTGAACGCAGTTCGGACTGGTCAGAATATCCAACCAATGTTCCTTTATGCAGGTACAGATATATTTTTGGTTGGATAAGAAATGAAGTGACGTTTTCACTATAGCGATTACCTCGCCTCGATTACTCGAGGTGTGGTGATCGGGAATCAAATTCTTCAGCAACTCTTTCTAGTTTGCAGGTTTTTTTGTATAACAATAATCAAAAGTAAACCTCGATGGATTCACTTGTGGACTTTTCACTCTGATGTCAGTCGATTTATCTTTTACAGCTCAGAACGTCCTGTACTTCTTTTCCTCTCAAGAAAACTCTTCTTCTTCTATTACACCTCACAACCATCTTTCATTTTAGGGGTCGCGTTTGGCGCGTATAGCTCTCCATCCATATATGACACAGTTCGCACACACCTCATGCTCCTGCGGGTCGCATAGACGTGTACCTAGCTCAGTGTAGCATGTTGCTACATGCAATATGATATGACCATAACACGGTAGAGTGGTCTAGACCACCCTTGGTTCAGACAGCGCTGGAAAATGGTCGACTGAGCTAGGCGGTCTTAAATATAGGCCTCGTCGCTGCGGGCGCCCAATGTGTGGCTCGACCCATAACCCAAGAAAGAATTTCTCATTACTCAGGCTAGGCGGCTGCTACCGATTGTCCAAGACAGTCTGATGTACTCGACAGATGACGAATCGAAGGCACATCCCTGAAGTCCCGCCAGTCCTTGATGAGACCTCGACATCGTCCTCGGTGCCAGAAGCCAGAGGTGACCTGACAAACCAGTAACCTAAAAAATCCAGCTGGCCAGTATCCCTCTGCCTTCCTTCACCGAGATTAGCCGAGGGAACCCCGCGGTCAGTAAACTAACCAACTGATTGCAGAGCTTCCCCTGCTCTAATATCTCGCTCTGATCTTAGACCGACGCTTGTTCAAGGGTGTGTCTCCGAGGCGTCACTGGAGTACTGGTCTTTTGCCTTATATTTGCAGGCATTAAACAAGTGGAACTCCTACGGCAAACTATCTCCCGTAGGATTACCATATAGGATAGGTTCTGAAACATTATCAGGCTAGGGATTGGGGAAAAAAATCTCTATTGTCCAAAAAGATATGCCGGCCGCTAGGCTGGGAATGTCCTAAGCGGCGCATTGGCATCCTGTAGTTCGCCAGTGAAGCTGGCTGGATGCCTTATTATGGCTAGCAGAATTGAAAGTGACAATAGCCGGATGACGTGTCCGAGAATATGGGTATCACGGCCTGATGTCTTTGGCGTGATAAGCTCCTAACGTTATTCTCTGCAGATCTTCAAGATAATAGTCGCCACAAAAAAGGATCTCAATGATCACCAGATTCAACAAATACGAACATTGAAATAAGTACACGTGTATATCAACAACACGATTATCTATATTGAATATCACAGTTGGACGGAAAAGATATTAAAATTGAATGATAGCAAGATCCATGGAGCAGGCACCCTAGGTATACATTTGATGCGCGAAGTCAATCTTGCCAAGAAAGGTCTGTATAAACTGGATGAGAAAAAATTTCACATTGCATAGCCTACTAACCCCAGGTACCAATTTTAGGTATAAAATACTGAATGCCAAAAATCAGAAGCTTTTTTTGACCAAAAATCCCAAAGAATTAAAAGTTTTACGCAAAAGTTTGCATACTAACAGAAAAAGTGTCAAAGCGCGAGCGCGAAAAGTTATTAGAATAGATAGACCAAGATTCTGATAAAAGAATCGACTACAAAGATTTTTAAGAGAACAATCGACAAATATTCTCAAAACAAGATGAACCAGAAAATTTACCGAAGATGGGTAAAAATCTGACGAAACATCGTCAAAGCATGATCAAAAATCTAACACAGCATAAAAATCTACACAGCGTATTCAAACTTTAAGTAAAAAGAAAGTTAAAATTTTTTTTAACATACAAACAAATTTTAAAGTTCCGAAAACTTCCTCCTCTCTCCCTCCAAGAGTCGATCCTCAAGGCAAGAGTCTCCCAGGTCCATTCTCCCGAAAGTTCACACAACCGTAAGCCCTGAATTCTATACTGCACACAGTCCCATCCAAGGAAAACTCTCCGAGCATTGTATTGGCCACTTCAAGTCGATTACCAAACTATGGAATGGTGAATCGACATCCTCTTCTTGGTGTGGACCACCAATACCGCGGCGGCCACCAGCCTAAAGTAATGCCGACGCAGCCACCATTCCTCTGTCGAAGGGACCAAAACAATCCCAGGTCAGCCCCCGAGACAGTTCCGCACACACGCACAAAATCTCAGACCCATTGGCCATGATCACTTTCCCCACTTTCAGGTTTCCTAATAACGTAAGCAAGAAAAATTACTGTGGATATGTGCATGAAAAACTAGCTATTCAGGATTCCCTATGGGAACTCTTTGGAAAAGTCAGCTGGAGAAATCGGGGCTAAGAAAGTTGGATGATATCCCTCAGTCAGATAGTTAGCAACATGTCAGCTTCCGACCTCCGAGGGTATCAGGCAACCATTCTAGTCACGAAAAACTTTTTCCTTCATTTCCTCAGACTGCTCCGTCTACCTAGTCACACAGCTGGGCAGAGCCATGAACGAGGTCAACTAATTAGCTATAAGCCAAGATGTCATATCACAGGGTCATGGCCCCGTCCAGTCGTACGACCAAAATAAGCAGGTTCCATGAGTACTGGAATGCAAAAAAAAGCGTGCCATTTCCATAGCAGAAGGTCACGGGAAAGATCTCAACATTTCAAAATTTAAAAAAAAAAAATTCAAAAACTCGACAATAGTTCCAACTTGAGGCTTGACCAAGTCAAAACTAAAGTTGAACTTCAACTCAAATCAAGGATTGCAAAACTTTAAACTTTGTCCATTTCAAAAACTCAAAAGTTTACTTTAATCCGTACAAAATTTCAAAAACAAGATAGCAAAACCTTAAAGCTTTAACTTTATTCTAGAAAAAATTTAGATAATAAACCAATTAGACTCAGGTCCGCATATAACCTCCACTGGATATGAGAATTGAGGTCAATCAACTAGCGAATACCAGATGATCATATCACTCAAAGTCCCCGTCCCCAGTAAAAGTCATAATTAGACCACCGAAGTCTAACTGAAGTGGTCCCACGTTCGGTGCCATTTTTGTTATGAAACTATGCGGAGTGATTGCCTTGGACGTGAAGTCCAGACTGCCAGCATAAGCTGACAGATCACTCGGTGGGCAGCGTTGAGTGCAGGGCGGCACGCTAGCTCGCCTCGGCTATTGGCGGAGAGTGTGGGTAGGTTCCACGAAAACCTGCTGCTGTGCCACCAGCCATATACAAAAAAAATCGTGCCTGACAAGCCAAAAACCTATGCACACACCCGGTCCTGAAGGGACCATTACACCACTTACCCTTACCTTTAGTGAAGGCGCAGATGTTTTGCCTTCTCTGCTTGACCCAACCACCCATTCGACATTGAGGGCAGATAATTTTCAGTGTCCCCGTGATGACCTGGAAAAGAGAGTAGAGGAGCGGACGTTGCCAACCCCTACATTGAGGGGACTCCAGGAGAGTGTAAGGAGAAATGAAAGAAATTTAGAAATCCGTTACGTTATAAAATTTGATATAATTATTTGATATCGAAGTGAGGATATAACATACCAAAAGCATTCGAGGCTCTCTTCCTATATATATGTATGTCTATAGCTACGCAAGTGCGTATATAGGAAGAGTTTATCAGTTTCGTTGCCAACCCCTACATTGAGGGGACTCCAGGATAGTGTAAGGAGAAATGAAAGAAATTTAGAAATCCGTTACGTTATAAAATTTGATATAATTATTTGATATCGAAGTGAGGATATAACATACCAAAAGCATTCGAGGCTCTCTTCCTATATATATGTATGTCTATAGCTACGCAAGTGCCTATATAGGAAGAGTTTATCAGTGACTCAATTCATAAAAAAAAAATTGTTCCGATTCATTTGCTGTCAAAATCGAGATACCCAAACAGAGACCTGCTATCTATACATCTTATACACAGAGGTATATGAAAACTTTATACTGTTCACTTAAACAATTTGAAAAATATTCATTTTTATCTATATATCGAGGATTAATACCATAACTACTATGTCTTTCTGCTGAATGCAAACTAAACTTATTCTTTATTGGAATCATTATGAAAGACCAAGAATGAAAAACTTTATACTATTCAATTAAACAATTTGAAAACTATTCATATATATCTATATATCTACGGTTAATGTCATAACTACTATGTCTTTCTCCTGAATGCAAACTTATTCCTTATTAAAATCATTATGTAGACCAAATTTCTTTAAACTCTTTCTAGTACGGCTGTTTGCAGGTTCTTGTGTATAATTAAAAATAAACCTCGATGGATGCACTTTTGGACTTTTTACTCTGATATCAGTCGATTTTTCTTTTGCAGCTCAGAACGTCTTGTACTTTTACACCTCACAACCTTCTTTCACTTTTTGGGGTGAGTTCGGCGCATATAGCTCTCCATCCATATTGGACGTAGTCCGCACACACCTCATGCTGCTACGGGTCGCATACAAGTGTACCTAGCTCAGTGTAGCATATTGCTACATGCAATATGCTACGACCATAACATTTTCTCCGGAATATTACGAATATCATGTCTTATTTTTATTGCAGTCCAGTGTGCTTGTTCTTGATGCAAGAATTCTGGACCAGAAAACCAAATAGCTTCAGCAAGTTCTGTGACGCTGGAACCACGAGATATGATGTCTGCAGGATTTGATTTCGAAATGACATGCCACCAGGTAGCCTCTTTAGTTAAATGCTGGATTTTTGGTACCCGGTTCGCAACGAAGTTCTTCCAAGTTGATGAATGATGTGATAACCAATCAAGTACTATCTCCGAAACGTTCTATAAGAATATGGTATTGGATTTGTACCAGCTGGAACGCACTTTGTCTAAATGTTCTGCAAGTAATAACTCCCCACATAATTCCAAGCAAGGCAATGAGCGGGTGGTGCGTATTGGTGCTATCCTAGATTTTGCTGTCATAATATTAACCGAGATATTTCCTGAATAGGTCACGCAACGAATATATAAACAGCATCCATATGCCCATGTGGATGCGTCAGAAGAGCCGTGTATCTCATTTTTTGCCGTTACACTCGCTGGCAGAAGTACTTGCCGCAGAATCTGTATATTTTGAGAGTTATTCAGTGACTTAATAAAATTTAGCCATCAAGATTCCATTTCCATTGGAACAGATTCGTCTCAGTCGAACTTTAGTAGCCAAAGCTCCTGGAGAAAAATGTTAGCTTTCAGTAGTTACGCTATGGGGCTACTGGCCCACTTTTTCCATCCAAAAAGTGTCCGGAAAATTCGAACTATTTTGCTGGTTCTGGATTGGGTTCTGGGTCACTGGGGGTTTCCGTCTAGTAGTCTACGTCACAGGGTCTGCCTAGGGGAATTCCTTTCCTGTCGTCTGGCTGACCAGGGGATGACGTCATCTGGTTGGCTGATCCCCGTCAGCTGATCAAGCCCTGTCTTAGCTGATTTTTAATAAAAAAATTCTCGCTT
Organism: Dioctria linearis; assembly: GCA_963930735.1. NCBI lineage: Eukaryota > Metazoa > Arthropoda > Insecta > Diptera > Asilidae > Dioctria > Dioctria linearis. The sequence continues at coordinate 170,779,684 of OZ005742.1, read as the reverse complement.
TTGCTGGAATCAAACCGAGAACGCTTGATTTTGTAAAATCCGAGGCGCTCTACCATCAGACCATGGAGGTGTTGTGTGAATGTTCTTTAAGTTTGCTATATACGCTTAGAGTTGTGGGACATAGGCATCAGGACACTTTTGCGAGGCTAGTCAGACACGCACACACACACACACACACACACACACACACACACACACACACACACACACACACACACCCACACACACACACACACACACACACACACACACACACACACACACACACACACACACACACACACACACACACACACGCACACACACACACACACACACACACACACACACACACACACACACACACACACACACACACACACACACACACACACACACACACACACACACACACACACACACACACACACACACACACACACACACACACACACACACACACACACACACACACACACACACACACACACACACACACACACACACACACACACACACACACACACACACACACACACACACACACACACACACACACACACACACACACACACACACACACACACACAACGTCATACTAAAAGGTTTTCTACCAGACGATATTCCGTATTGCACCATGTTATTAAATTAGCAACAACAAAAACTAACGTAGGTAGATATGTTGGCTTAGATAAGAAATGGCCTAGTTTTTGATCTTCAGGTGCAATGCTTCTAATTTGATTCATTCCATAAACAATTCATACAGCTGAATAATAACAAAATCGCAGTCGAATAATGTAAAAAAAGTTCGCACAGACCCGAGTAAAGTAAACAAATTGAACGATTCCCAATTTTTTTAGCTGGAAAAAAACAACAACTGATAAGTTGTCTTAGATGAGTAGTGGAAGTTATAATTGAAAATTTCTTTTGCTGATAAAAAATCAACAACAACTATAACGTAAGTTGCGGTCTATATGTATCGTTTGGGATGGTAAGAATGGAAATTAAAGCCTAGAAAATTTTCGGTGTAGGGGTGTGCGTGTACTGAAAAGTCTTATCAGAAATCCTCTACGGGCTATGGTTTTCGTGATATTTGCGATCATACCTTTTCTTAATTATTTCATATTACTAATAATTCAAGCCTAGGCTATTTTTGTAAGCATTAAGTTGAGCATTGATTAAATTAAAATCTTTGATGAGCTATAATATTAATGTAGGATGATGTGGCGACTTAGATGAGTAATGAAAATTGTACAGGTGCAGCCCTGTTAGAAAATTTTTAGTCTTCAAGTGTAATGGCATGACTGGTAATTTTGTGTCAAAGTTGAGCGATATTTTTGTGTCTATTGGAAAGTCTTCCACTCAGTAAAAAGCTTATCAGCAATGCCGCTTCATATTTATATCCTCTAAAGTATCATCATCCGAAATGGTGTTGTATCAATAGCGCAATAGTGAAGACCGTGGTACGATAAGTTAAAAGCTATGGTGGATGGTATTTAGCATCACATAATTCTAGTAGGATATAGAAGCTTTGGTGAAGACCGTGGCGATGGTTGAGAGTGGTTAGTGTTATTTACTTATTTTTAAATCTTGCCATGAAAGCATTAGGTTGTTTGGGGTGGATTAAATTAAAAGTTTTGATGAAAGAAAATGGTATGATTATATTAATTTAGTTTTGGATGAGTAGTGGAGTGCTGTAATATGTCTTGCTCTAACACATTAGGATGCTTTAGTGAATACCCTACTTTGAAACCACCTCGCTCACTCAAAACATCTTTCTCTCTCTAGCACACATGTTTGAGGTGGACTTGATCATATACATGCCAGCTTGGAGCTTGCTTGTGTGCTTTATATACAATGAGTATAGTATGGTTGCCTGGAATTATCACGCTTGTTGTTGAGCGGGGCTATATAACTTGTTGACTGAGATCTTTAGCGATCATGGGTATAGATCTTTGGTTGGATATGTATGTGTGTAGCTGAGGTGTATTAATAATAATATTGTAAATTAAAATAAAAGCTTTCATGATTGGTATGAGCAAAACCCTCAAAAATACTTCATAAGCCATGAAACAGACTCCCTCACTACTACATTGGAACCCCCAGCGGAGTCCTAACATTCTAAAATATTTGCAGTGATCTTATGTTAAATGGGCAAAAGGTGCAGCAGCCGGATCATTCATGTTTACAAACTGTTGCTATAAAAACCAAAGCAAACTCTTAAGAGCCATCAGTCAGTTTTAGTGAGTCTCCGTGATAGTACATAAAAAATAAAAATGTCTTCGGTGTTAGTAAATAAAAGTTTTACAATAATTGAAAATTTGCGAAAAGATGTGATGGAGTGTTTAAAAAGTTCAGTGAATAAAGACTATATTGTTAAAAAGTGCAATAGAAGCATGTATAAATTTCAAGTTGCATTTCGGAAGTGCAATAAGAGTGCTAGGAAACGACATTTCGAGAGCTGTATCGAGTAAATTAAAGCATTGAGAGCACTATTGAGAACTCCCCGTCACTTATATATAATACACTTCCGGATGAAAGTCAAGGATCCGACTCCCTTCCGGTTTCAAAGGTGATGCCAGGGGTCAAGGTCGAGCCAGTTGTAAATGTTTTTTTCTCAAGCCGTCCTAACATTCTGGGTAAAACGCTCAACCGCCCGATTAGGAGCTCGTTGTAGTGGGCAAATATTATTCGGGAGCTTTGGACTTAGTAGGGAAATTGAATAAAAAGAATACCATATATAAAATATTATTATTGATTTATTATAAATTGAAAAACATTAACATTTAATTCTTAAGGTATCATTCTAGATTAACATTTAATTCTTAAGGTATCATTCTATATTAGGCTTCATTAAATCGGTTACCCTATAATTATAATATTTTCTTTTATTTTACAATAGTGTATATCATCTTAGACTATAATAAGATTAAAACAAACTATTTCATTAAATGGTATTTTAGCTATAATACAATTTTTATTTACAATACATATCTTATACTAGCCTTAGATTATATGTTTTCTGCGCCTGCTCCTTGCTGTTCTGATTGAATAGAGTAATGTCCCCATGGTAGAGTATCCGTTGTCCCACTCACAATATACCGCTTGTTATCATATGGACTCAATGCAATTTTCTTTTGGCTGATCGTGTAGACATTATGGTTATGCGATCGTATGGAGCTCTGATTAGCAGTTAATACTCGCTTGTTATTCAAACATTCGATGTAGTCTTCGAAATTGATATGCCTCTGGACTACATTAGCCTTTACTTCGTTTGCTTTCTTTACAGTTTTACCATCGTTTATATGCAGACTGTACATTTTTGAGCGCAAGCCTGCAAATTCGCTCATGATTTTCCCATTCACCTCATCCTTCATTAGACCAGGAATTTTTTTATTCATGTTCGGTAAATTGAATTTATTATCTTCTGGGTAATAACTTGTATCAAATTTGTTTATATTTTCGGCCAAAAACTCATATGCATTTTTCTCTTCAAGCTCATATAGTAGAGAATCTGTATCTGTATACATGGCTTTACATTTATCTCCAAATTCACGCTGCATAAAACTGTAGTGGAAATCGTAGAGGCATATCTTTGAAATTTCCCAATAGAGGGACTTATTGAATAAGATTTTGAGCCGCCTTAATTCCACAGCAACTAAATTCTCATCAAATATCGTTGCACTGTGGAAGTTGGGTGCCGCAATCCGAGCTTTTGCACCATAGCGACCTTCCCACTTTACGCAAAGCTTTATATCGCTATACTTGCGCACATTTTCCATGTTCTTACCAAAAGCTGCATTATTCATCTTCTTATAGCTGTCCTTCTCCTGATCGCTTGTAGCCTGCATCCGTTTGGTAGTATTTAAGTCAATATATGGTTTAAGCCAAGCTGATTGTTTGAATTGAAGAATCCGGTGCACTTTTTTCAGGATGAGGCCATGTGATAAGCATTGCTTCAAATTTCGATAGTGTATAACATATTTAGTTTTAGGATGTAAAGTTGTCAAAAGCTTTTCTAATTTTGCTCCAGGTGGTGCTGCATTCTCAGAGCAAAACGGTAAGTCCTTATGCTTATCATGCAGATGTTGAGGATAATCCAAGTCGACTTCGAATATGTATCCAGTTGGAGAATCATCAGGAATTTCGGAAACGTCAATATTGGGAACATCAACCCATTTGAATCCTCCGGTTGGTAAATGCTGTGACATGGACCAACCATAAAGGTTAATCACATCATAATACATCAAGTATTTCTCTTTCTCGTCAGGCTTAAAATCATCCATATATTTGTTATTGGCTTTACTATATCTGTTCAAACATTGACTTATACCACCTCGAATGCCTCTCTCTTTGAATATCAGTATATCTACGTCGGTTATCAGCTCTAATTTCACAATAGTGTATTTAAGCATAGCGTCCCATGTTAGGCCTGGCATGGTGAAATAATGTGCTGGATCTAAATTGTATGTCTTCATGCACACTTCTCGAAAAATCTCAAAGACATCGGCCAATAGGAGAACATCAGTCTTAAGGTATAGATCTGAATATTCACCAAGTGTTTGTATTTCAAATTTTTGCCAGACCTCTTCGGGATGATTGTAGTCCTCTGGAGATATAGCACTGTCAGTTAGTTTATTGTAGAATGCTTCCTGTGTTGGCAAGTTCCGGAAATCCAATTTATCCCATTCATCAATTAAATCATATGGGAAGACACCTTCGCGCGCAAGAAGTTTGATAGTGTCTGATCTTGTAGTGTTTAATTTATCCATTGGCAGCAATGCTGATAACTTATATAAAGATTCAGCCATAAAACGGAAGGAATCGATGAATCTGAATTTTATGTGACTGCCGTCCATGTGCTTGATGAACGAGATATATCTTTCCTTGTTTATTGGTAAGAGATCAACTTTTCCTGGGAAAGATGTAGCTATATCCTTAATTATGAAGTGGGCATCATATCCAGATAAATTGTGAAAAATGACTGGAACTATGGAGTAATCCTGATAGATGAGGTTACATGCAATGTGCGTAGGTCCTCGATATATTCCTGTTAAAAGAATTTATGAAAAATTGAATTGAATTATGATTGTCAGCATTTACCTGTTAAGAGACAATGATCCCGAACTGGTTTCTCCTCAGCTACAAACGGTTTTTCACATATATAACAGCAAGTACTTTCCATATTGTTATATATAAAAACATAGGTACATATATGTACCATATGTACATATATGTATAAATATGTAGACATATAAAACCTTAGGACCTAATAGGTAAATTTTTCCAAAAATAATTAGTAAGCCCTATATATCTGAAAAACCTAGAGTTGGGCATTTAAAAAAGAAAATCATAAATCATAAATTCCAATAAACTAATCATGCACAAAACATGATTAGTTTATCTCCCAAAAAGGGTGAAGAAAATTGCATCAGCAATTTTCTTCACATTTCACACAACTCATAAAATTTTTCCCATAAAACGACTTGGGAAAAACAAAAGTTTCAGCTTACACCCCAAGTCGTTTTACTTAAAAATTTCCACGACAAATTTTGCCTTCAGCAAAATTTGTCATTTCAACAATTTAACTAAAAAACAAATCAAAAGGCAAGTCGTACCTTCAGTACGATTTGCAGCGAAAAATACAATATGTATGTACATATGTACATACAGATTATTAAAAAGCTTTTACGATAAGAAACGCGCGCAACATAAATGCATTGTATGTATATGCGCGTCGCGATTTCAAACGGTGGCTGATGTTTTAAAAAGTGTAAGATTACATTTTTGAAGCCATCGTTCAACGCGAATAATTCTGGACATGTTTGAACATGTCCAGAATTAAAAAGTAAAATTTTCTCAGGATAAGAAAATGCAATTCAGCATTTTCTACCCTAAAAAACGGCTCTTGATCACGATGAATGTGATCAAGAATTGAGTTGAAATATAAACGTAAAAGCGGCGCAATCTCGGGTCCGGGAGCAAGAGTCGGTTCTAAAGAGTTAAGTCGGTCGTTCTAAAAAGAGTTGTTGGTTTGTTGGTTTGAGTCGGGTAGCATAAAAAAAAAAAGGATTTAATTAAAAGAAAATTTGGTTGTGTAGTTAAAAATAAAGATCTAATAAATAGAAAATTCGGTGGTGTAGTTAAAATAAAGATCTAATAAAAAGAAAGTTCGGTTGTGTAGTTAAAATAAAGATGTGTATTTTAAGAATAGGAAAATTATAGAATAGCTACGTCTTGTAAAAAAAAAAAAAGAATTAAAGAAGAGATAGAAAAATACAACAGAGTGTTTTGTGAAACAAGAACCCCGAACTGGATTATTAGTGAGCGGAAGTGAACCAAGTTCACAGGTGAGCGATATAGAAATTATATAACAATTGGCGCAGCCGGTAGGATCAAGTAAGCTTGATCAAGTTAAACGATCGTAAAGGCTTGAAAAGCCTTGGTCCTACACGAATCTACGGGGAACCTGTGACACTAGCCACACTATAAGGCCACGTCACCCCCAACGCCCGGGGTAGATCTCATCTATAGGCGCCTCTGCTCCAGGCGAGCAAGCGTTCACCCCAGTGAGTGGAAAAAGAAACACCAACAAGGGACTTTACCATAAGCTCGGTAGCAGCATCGTAAGGAAGAAAGACAACCGATATCTACGTATCCACACAAGGACCAACCGACCACGGAAATCCAACTCCAGAAGGAAGATATCATCGTTCCTGGGTTGAAGGGGATTTCGAAGAAGGCTTTAAGCCCCCCTTTCAACCACATCCAGGGGAAGTAAGTAGGCCTAGGGCCCCTCCCCCAGCAGCAAACAGAAGCATCGGAAAATTATAACTTCGTTCCAGGATTGAAAGGGATCCCGAAGTCGGCAAAAGCCCCCCTTTCAATCTCAGCCAAGGGAATTAAGATGGCAGGAGTCCCCCTAGTAGCAAAAAGCATTCCAGAAGGGAATACTCTAAGAAGGCTGGAAGCCCCCCTTTTGGACAACGCGGGACGCATATGTCAGGAGAAAACTCGACACCGGCACCTGAGACAGGCACGAGATTAGACTGCATACCTTCATCCGACGCGGAGAAATCCCCAGGTGAAAATCTCCAACACCTCCGGGAAGGTACAGAAAACGCCCAAGAAGACGATCCAGCACAGCAAGAAGCATCAGGAGTTCGCCTTCGAAGCGGCACCGTTTTAACAGGGCCCACAGTTGTATTTAAAGTAAGTCTAGATAAATTTTTAGATAAGTTATTAGAGAGAGCGCGTGAATCCGATAAGCTCACGGTCACGCACTGCGACGCCCTTGACCACAGATTAAGTCAAGGCAGAGAGAAGAGGCTAACACAGATCGAAAAATTTAAAAAAGAAACAGAGCGATTCAAACAGGAGCTTATCGAAAAAAAAACAAGATAGCAAAATCTTAAAGCTTTAACTTTATTCTAGAAAAAATTTAGATAATAAACCAATTAGACTCACGTCCGCATATAACCTCCACTGGATATGAGAATTGAGGTCAATCAACTAGCGAATACCAGATGATCATATCACTCAAAGTCCCCGTCCCCAGTAAAAGTCATAATTAGACCACCGAAGTCTAACTGAAGTGGTCCCACGTTCGGTGCCATTTTTGTTATGAAACTATGCGGAGTGATTGCCTTGGACGTGAAGTCCAGACTGCCAGCATAAGCTGACAGATCACTCGGTGGGCAGCGTTGAGTGCAGGGCGGCACGCTAGCTCGCCTCGGCTATTGGCGGAGAGTGTGGGTAGGTTCCACGAAAACCTGCTGCTGTGCCACCAGCCATATACAAAAAAAATCGTGCCTGACAAGCCAAAAACCTATGCACACACCCGGTCCTGAAGGGACCATTACACCACTTACCCTTACCTTTAGTGAAGGCGCAGATGTTTTGCCTTCTCTGCTTGACCCAACCACCCATTCGACATTGAGGGCAGATAATTTTCAGTGTCCCCGTGATGACCTGGAAAAGAGAGTAGAGGAGCGGACGTTGCCAACCCCTACATTGAGGGGACTCCAGGAGAGTGTAAGGAGAAATGAAAGAAATTTAGAAATCCGTTACGTTATAAAATTTGATATAATTATTTGATATCGAAGTGAGGATATAACATACCAAAAGCATTCGAGGCTCTCTTCCTATATATGTATGTCTATAGCTACGCAAGTGCGTATATAGGAAGATTTTATCAGTTTCGTTGCCAACCCCTACATTGAGGGGACTCCAGGATAGTGTAAGGAGAAATGAAAGAAATTTAGAAATCCGTTACGTTATAAAATTTGATATAATTATTTGATATCGAAGTGAGGATATAACATACCAAAAGCATTCGAGGCTCTCTTCCTATATATATGTATGTCTATAGCTACGCAAGTGCGTATATAGGAAGAGTATATCAGTGACTCAATTCATAAAAAAAAATTGTTCCGATTCATTTGCTGTCAAAATCGAGATACCCAAACAGAGACCTGCTATCTATACATCATATACACAGAGGTATATGAAAACTTTATACTGTTCACTTAAACAATTTGAAAAATATTCATTTTTATCTATATATCGAGGATTAATACCATAACTACTATGTCTTTCTGCTGAATGCAAACTAAACTTATTCTTTATTGGAATCATTATGAAAGACCAAGAATGAAAAACTTTATACTATTCAATTAAACAATTTGAAAACTATTCATATATATCTATATATCTACGGTTAATGTCATAACTACTATGTCTTTCTCCTGAATGCAAACTTATTCCTTATTAAAATCATTATGTAGACCAAATTTCTTTAAACTCTTTCTAGTACGGCTGTTTGCAGGTTCTTGTGTATAATTAAAAATAAACCTCGATGGATGCACTTTTGGACTTTTTACTCTGATATCAGTCGATTTTTCTTTTGCAGCTCAGAACGCCTTGTACTTTTACACCTCACAACCTTCTTTCACTTTTTGGGGTGAGTTCGGCGCATATAGCTCTCCATCCATATAGGACGTAGTCCGCACACACCTCATGCTGCTACGGGTCGCATACACGTGTACCTAGCTCAGTGTAGCATATTGCTACATGCAATATGCTACGACCATAACATTTTCTCCGGAATATTACGAATATCATGTCTTATTTTTATTGCAGTCCAGTGTGCTTGTTCTTGATGCAAGAATTCTGGACCGGAAAACCAAATAGCTTCAGCAAGTTCTGTGACGCTGGAACCACGAGATATGATGTCTGCAGGATTTGATTTCGAAATGACATGCCACCAGGTAGCCTCTTTAGTTAAATGCTGGATTTTTGGTACCCGGTTCGCAACGAAGTTCTTCCAAGTTGATGAATGATGTGATAACCAATCAAGTACTATCTCCGAAACGTTCTATAAGAATATGGTATTGGATTTGTACCAGCTGGAACGCACTTTGTCTAAATGTTCTGCAAGTAATAACTCCCCACATAATTCCAAGCAAGGCAATGAGCGGGTGGTGCGTATTGGTGCTATCCTAGATTTTGCTGTCATAATATTAACCGAGATATTTCCTGAATAGGTCACGCAACGAATATATAAACAGCATCCATATGCCCATGTGGATGCGTCAGAAGAGCCGTGTATCTCATTTTTTGCCGTTACACTCGCTGGCAGAAGTACTTGCCGCAGAATCTGTATATTTTGAGAGTTATTCAGTGACTTAATAAAATCTAGCCATCAAGATTCCATTTCCATTGGAACAGATTCGTCTCAGTCGAACTTTAGTAGCCAAAGCTCCTGGAGAAAAATGTTAGCTTTCAGTAGTTACGCTATGGGGCTACTGGCCCACTTTTTCCATCCAAAAAGTGTCCGGAAAATTCGAACTATTTTGCTGGTTCTGGATTGGGTTCTGGGTCACTGGGGGTTTCCGTCTAGTAGTCTACGTCACAGGGCCTGCCTAGGGGAATTCCTTTCCTGTCGTCTGGCTGACCAGGGGATGACGTCATCTGGTTGGCTGATCCCCGTCAGCTGATCAAGCCCTGTCTTAGCTGATTTTTAATAAAATAATTCTCGCTTTTGCTGGAATCAAACCGAGAACGCTTGATTTTGTAAAATCCGAGGCGCTCTACCATCAGACCATGGAGGTGTTGTGTGAATGTTCTTTAAATTTGCTATATACGCTTAGAGTTGTGGGACATAGGCATCAGGACACTTTTGCGAGGCTAGTCAGACACACGCACACACACACACACGCACACACACACACACACACACACACACACACACACACACACACACACACACACACACATACACACACACACGCACACACACACACACACACACACACACACACACACACACACACACACACACACACACACACACACACACACACACACACACACACACACACGCACGCACACACACACACACACACACACACACACACACACACACACACACACACACACACACACACACACACACACACACACATACACACACACACACACACACACACACACACACACACACACACACACACACACACACACACACACACACACACACACACACACACACACACACACACACACACACACACACACACACACACACACACACACACACACACACACACACACACACACACACACACACACACACACACACACACACACACACACACACACACACACACACACACACACACACACACACACACACACACAACGTCATACTAAAAGGTTTTCTACCAGGCGATATTCCGTATTGCACCATGTTATTAAATTAGCAACAACAAAAGCTAACGTAGGTAGATATGTTGGCTTAGATAAGAAATGGCCTAGTTGTTGATCTTCAGGTGCAATGCTTCTAATTTGATTCATTCCATAAACAATTCATACAGCTGAATAATAACAAAATCGCAGTCGAATAATGTAAAAAAAGTTCGCACAGACCCGAGTAAAGTAAACAAATTGAACGATTCCCAATTTCTTTAGCTGGAAAAAAACAACAACTGATAAGTTGTCTTAGATGAGTAGTGGAAGTTATAATTGAAAATTTCTTTTGCTGATAAAAAATCAACAACAACTATAACGTAAATTACGGTCTATATGTATCGTTTGGGATGGTAAGAATGGAAATTAAAGCCTAGAAAATTTTCGGTGTAGGGGTGTGCGTGTACTGAAAAGTCTTATCAGAAATCCTCTACGGGCTATGGTTTTCGTGATATTTGCGATCATACCTTTTCTTAATTATTTCATATTACTAATAATTCAAGCCTAGGCTATTTTTGTAAGCATTAAGTTGAGCATTGATTAAATTAAAATCTTTGATGAGCTATAATATTAATGTAGGATGATGTGGCGACTTAGATGAGTAATGAAAATTGTACAGGTGCAGCCCTGTTAGAAAATTTTTAGTCTTCAAGTGTAATGGCATGACTGGTAATTTTGTGTCAAACAAACTCGCACAGCCGAGAAAAGTAAACAAGTTGAGCGATATTTTTGTGTCTATTGGAAAGTCTTCCACTCAGTAAAAAGCTTATCAGCAATGCCACTTCATATTTATATCCTCTAAAGTATCATCATCCGAAATGGTGTTGTATCAATAGCGCAATAGTGAAGACCGTGGTACGATAAGTTAAAAGCTATGGTGGATGGTATTTAGCATCACATAATTCTAGTAGGATATAGAAGCTTTGGTGAAGACCGTGGCGATGGTTGAGAGTGGTTAGTGTTATTTACTTATTTTTAAATCTTGCCATGAAAGCATTAGGTTGTTTGGGGTGGATTAAATTAAAAGTTTTGATGAAAGAAAATGGTATGATTATATTAATTTAGTTTTGGATGAGTAGTGGAGTGCTGTAATATGTCTTGCTCTAACACATTAGGATGCTTTAGTGAATACCGTACTTTGAATCCACCTCGCTCACTCAAAACATCTTTCTCTCTCTAGCACACATGTTTGAGGTGGACTTGATCATATACATGACAGCTTGGAGCTTGCTTGTGTGCTTTATATACTATGAGTATAGTATGGTTGCCTGGAATTATCACGCTTGTTGTTGAGCGGGGCTATATAACTTGTTGACTGAGATCTTTAGCGATCATGGGTATAGATCTTTGGTTGGATATGTATGTGTGTAGCTGAGGTGTATTAATAATAATATTGTAAATTAAAATAAAAGCTTTCATGATTGGTATGAGCAAAACCCTCAAAAATACTTCATAAGCCATGAAACAGACTCCCTCACTACTACATTGGAGCCCCCAGCGGAGTCCTAACATTCTAAAATATTTGCAGTGATCTTATGTTAAATGGGCAAAGGTGCAGCAGCCGGATCATTCATGTTTACAAACTGTTGCTATAAAAACCAAAGCAAACTCTTAAGAGCCATCAGTCAGTTTTAGTGAGTCTCCGTGATAGTACATAAAAAATAAAAATGTCTTCGGTGTTAGTAAATAAAAGTTTTACAATAATTGAAAATTTGCGAAAAGATGTGATGGAGTGTTTAAAAAGTTCAGTGAATAAAGACTATATTGTTAAAAAGTGCAATAGAAGCATGTATAAATTTCAAGTTGCATTTCGGAAGTGCAATAAGAGTGCTAGGAAACGACATTTCGAGAGCTGTATCGAGTAAATTAAAGCATTGAGAGCACTATTGAGAACTCCCCGTCACTTATATATAATACACTTCCGGATGAAAGTCAAGGATCCGACTCCCTTCCGGTTTCAAAGGTGATGCCAGGGGTCAAGGTCGAGCCAGTTGTAAATGTTTTTTTCTCAAGCCGTCCTAACATTCTGGGTAAAACGCTCAACCGCCCGATTAGGAGCTCGTTGTAGTGGGCAAATATTATTCGGGAGCTTTGGACTTAGTAGGGAAATTGAATAAAAAGAATACCATATATAAAATATTATTATTGATTTATTATAAATTGAAAAACATTAACATTTAATTCTTAAGGTATCATTCTAGATTAACATTTAATTCTTAAGGTATCATTCTATATTAGGCTTCATTAAATCGGTTACCCTATAATTATAATATTTTCTTTTATTTTACAATAGTGTATATATCATCTTAGACTATAATAAGATTAAAACAAACTATTTCATTAAATGGTATTTTAGCTATAATACAATTTTTATTTACAATACATATCTTATACTAGCCTTAGATTATATGTTTTCTGCGCCTGCTCCTTGCTGTTCTGATTGAATAGAGTAATGTCCCCATGGTAGAGTATCCGTTGTCCCACTCACAATATACCGCTTGTTATCATATGGACTCAATGCAATATTCTTTTGGCTGATCGTGTAGACATTATGGTTATGCGATCGTATGGAGCTCTGATTAGCAGTTAATACACGCTTGTTATTCAAACATTCGATGTAGTCTTCGAAATTGATATGCCTCTGGACTACATTAGCCTTTACTTCTTTTGCTTTCTTTACAGTTTTACCATCGTTTATATGCAGACTGTACATTTTTGAGCGCAAGCCTGCAAATTCGCTCATGATTTTCCCATTCACCTCATCCTTCATTAGACCAGGAATTTTTTTATTCATGTTCGGTAAATTGAATTTATTATCTTCTGGGTAATAACTTGTATCAAATTTGTTTATATTTTCGGCCAAAAACTCATATGCATTTTTCTCTTCAAGCTCATATAGTAGAGAATCTGTATCTGTATACACGGCTTTACATTTATCTCCAAATTCACGCTGCATAAAACTGTAGTGGAAATCGTAGAGGCATATCTTTGAAATTTCCAATAGGGGGACTTATTGAATAAGATTTTGAGCCGCCTTAATTCCACAGCAACTAAATTCTCATCAAATATCGTTGCACTGTGGAAGTTGGGTGCCGCAATCCGAGCTTTT